>CAMZMU010000041.1:82509215-82660042 GCA_947311845.1 Poa pratensis
GTTCCCGTACTTGTGGCGGGTGATAGTCGCGACTCCAGGTTACGGCGTATTTCTGACCATCTTAACCATTGGTGTTGCTGTACACGGCGTTCACTGCTGACTTCTGCGGCTCAACTTCTCTTCCCTTTGGAGGTATCGATAACTATTGTGTGATACTGCCCCGTCTGCCTGGGGTTACTCACGCCGTGTTGCCCAATATTTGTGTTATGAGCTGCACTAGGGTTTCCTTCATGGGAATTCCCCCCGTTGTGTTGGCTCTCTTCTTTCCACTTCTTGTAATAGTAGCATTGCGCCTTGGTATGGTCCCTGGCCGTCCATCACCTGTCGCATGAAGGTCGCATGGCCGTTGAAAACTTCTTGCATATTGATTGGACGGGAGCCGTATCCTCGACCCCTTCCACGCTGGCCTCTGAATCCTCCACGCGCATTGGCGACGAGCCCTGAGTGACCATCTTCGCTTTTGCGTTTGTTTTGACTCGCGTTGTTGTGTCTCGTTGGCTGCTGCTGGGGCTTATTGGAGTTTTTCTTTCCTTTGGCAGCAACCTCCTCTTCTTCCCCGTCTGACGCGTCTCTGGTTTTATCTGAGCTGGCATATTTATTAGCCGCAGCCATCACCTCGCTGAGGCTCTTGACTTTATCCTTCATGCGACCCAGCTTATGAATCAGCGGCTCGAACTTGCAGTTTTTCTCCATCACCAGGACGGCTGAGCTTGGTGGTATATTATCTGAGGAGTTATTATTTCTGCCACCCTTTTCATCCAATGGCGACTTGACTCGCCTTCCTTCTGGACACAACGCTCTGGATCTTCTATATTGCAGAGCCATTTGCAAGTTCCTTGGAAGTTCTTAACGAAGGCATCCTTCAGTTCCTCCAAGTATTTATAGAATTGGGAGGCAAATTTTGCAGCCATATGTGCGCTGCACCTTCTAGCATCATGTTGAGGTATCTGGCACATATTTCCTCTGAGGCGTTCAAAATGCTCATCCCCATCTCGTAATTGTTCAGCCAGGTGGTTGGATCCATGCTGGCGTTGTAATTTGCCACCTTGCGTGGCCCTTTGAAATCTTCAGGAAAAGGTTCCGATCTGATCCTTTCAGTGAAACACGCTGGTCCCTTGAGTCGCGAGGACAGGGCTGTGGGCACGCCTGCGAGGTTATCTGCGGGCCGCGTTTTCACCACTGGCGTATTCACCTGTGCTTCTGCGACTTGCTCCTGCTGCCTCTGTGCGACTCCTGATACGTTCTCTGGTGGCCTGCTTTGGACGCTTCTTTCTGCTGCAATCCTATGATTGGCTGGTACGAGGGGCAGCTGTGCTTCGGCCTCCGCCCTATTGGCTTGTTGCAGGACTGCCGTACTTAGCATCTGAATCGCGCGCCGCGCCTCGGCATTGACCGGGTCATCGCCTGTTGGTACCATCTGAGTCAAGATATTAGCCGCAGCATACATATTATCGACAGGGTTCTGGTAATGGCCCTGCGGGGTGTGAAACCTCCTTGGTTGTTGCTGGGTCTCTTGATTTGTTGGTACCCTTCCTTCCGCAGTCGTCTGGATTCCCGTTCCCGCGGCTGGAGTGAGCGGGATTTCCACTGTTGGTTGAGTCGCGCGCAGCTGTGTTTGCGGGTCATCCTGTCGTTGAGTCGCAGCCACGCGGCTACTCTCTGCCGCTCCTGTTGGATTCCTTGGTTTATCTGATCGAGCCTGCGGCGCTCTTCTTCCATCCTTCGAACCTCATACAGGAGCTCGGCCCTGGCGGCCTCAATTTCTGCACGGAGGACGGCGTTCGTGGCTGACACGGGACAAGAAGTGGGTTGCTTGGGGGTGCGATGCCTCGGTTTCTCCAGCAGTTCCTGATGCACCTGCTCCTCCGGCCATGTAAACGCGACTTGCGCCATCTCTTGATCTGCTGATAATGTGATTTCTGGTGGGTAACCCCAGCAACTTTCTTCAAAGGCATATGATGGACCCAAACTCTTGCGAGTCCATGCTTTCCACGGATTCTTCCCCATCATCGGCGACTTCTTCTACTGAATCGCCTTCTTGGACCGATCTAAAGGACCTGCCACCGATGAAGCCGACGAAGACGTTGATGGACCGAACGGGATGACGTGGCCGGTTCTCCATGTAATCTGCTTCCGGTCCCCAGCTTGAATCGTTGATGAGGGGCGTGCCATTGACCGTGATGATAACGGCCAACAACAAAATCTTCAGCTCCCTTCATGGATCCTGCGCGGAACGTGACGCTTTTGACCGCAGGCCCCACGGTGGGCGCCAACTGTCGTGGGTTTGTCACGTCAGGTGTCATAGATGACGTCGTAGGTGTGGGATTACGCGAGTCAAGCATCTCCGAGCTTGGGATCGCAGGAACAAAGATCAACACAGATTTACCCAGGTTCGGCCCCCTCAATGTGTGGTAAAAGACCTACTTCCTGCCTACCCTAGATTGGTATTGTATGATAATCGAGGTGTTACAATGGAGGCGATCCGATCTGGTACTCGCCGTATGAGCTAGGGTTTAGGTCTTGATAGCTTGACCCGCTCTAAGTCCTGCGAGTCCTCTTTATATACACAGAGGCTCGCTAGGTTACAAAAGGAAACTTCCCCCATAAGGAATACGTCCACAGAGGCCTACTCGGAGACTACTTGGTCTTCACGTCCTCCGGGATATGTCTTCTAGATCTTTCCCTTATGGCGGTTCAATATTGGGCTTGCTCCCAAGTGGGCCTTTGTCCGTGCGAGTAAGTTAAATCGCACTGGGCCGCGGGTTAATCCAGAAAGTATTCCCCGACACCCCGGCCTTGGCGTCGTGTGTGCCACATTGGAGCCCGCGCCACACAAATTGGTGGCGGCGCAACAGCATGTCGCGGTTGCGGCCCTGCACCGATTGCGGCTGTGTCGCGCCACCACCACGATCCGCGGAAATCCCGGCCCTAGCGTGGCCGGGATGTTGTTCACGGGCCACATGTCGCCGTAGAGGGGCTAGGGCGAGAAGAGTTGAAGTGCGGCTGCAATTGCTCGCTGGAGGAGGTGGATTTCTACGGCGGGTGACGAGGGTTTGCGGCGGGGAGAATGAGGGAATGGAACCCTAAATTGACCGCGGCCTCGTGCATATAGAGGTTTCGCGCGGCGTGCATTTACGGTCCACGCAAAATATTTTATGGGCCGGTAGTTTTATGGGCTCTGCTTGGACCGAAAAATTCGGTCGGAATTATAAGAGTTTTCCCTTTTTAAGGGATCTGCTAGAATGCTCTTAGCTGTGATGTTGTGAGCCAAGCCCGGCTTGCCATTACGCAGGCAGAACGTCCTCCTGCACGGCGTCTTTAATTGCCGCTTGCTCGCTATCACTAGCAGAAACATGGCCTTTCGTTTGGGCCATTGGTCCCGGCCGAATTACAACCCGGGACCAATGGTACATTGATCCCGGTTCGAACTGGCGTGGCGCCCGTGGGCATTGCTCCCGGGTCGGGGGAGACCTTTGGTTCCGGTTCGTGACACGAACCGGGATCAAAGGGTTTACACCGCAGCGCACATGCACCGCAGCGCTGGGCCCCCCTGGCAGGGGACCTTTGGTCCCGGTTCGTGTTACAAACCGGGATCAAAGGGTCTCCCTGTATATATCATCTTCCACCCCCGAGCTCCATCTCATTTTTTAGCTCGAGTTCATCACTCATTTCTTCTCCATTTCCTCTCTCTCACTCAAGTTAATCCCCTTTTTTTTTGCACCATTTGTGAGGATTGAAGGCACCGCATCTATTCAAGGGTTAGCAACATCATTCTTTCCTCCGGCGTTGCAACTTTAGCTTATTCGTTGCTAGTTTAGCTCATTTTATTTTTGTAGTGCTAGCAAGGTGTTTGATGAAATGCCCAAGCTAGTGAGTTCATTTTTATGTGCATTTTGAGCTCAAATTAATTTATTATTTGTGGATTTTAGTGTTGTCCCCGTTCTCACCGCCGTCGATAGCCCGCGTCATCCCGTCACCGGCACCACTTCGGTGAGCCTCTTTTTATCTTTTATTTTTTGAAACAGTTACTTGTATGATTTAAATGCATAGTTATTTCTTGTATAATTTCTTATGTTTTTCTATATGTATAGTGTCATGGTTTTGATATCCGTCCCCGTCGGCCCTCGTCCGGTCTATGATTCAGATGTGGTATATTTTCATAATTAACTATTTGGTTCGTTTCGTGTTTATCACAATCATGCCCGACCAACTTGACATAGATAAATTTTTATCTAGGAGGTAGTTGAACCGAAATTCCAACAGACCCTATTGTCGAGTTTTTTAAAAAAGAAAACGCCGATTTGAAAGCAAAATTGAAGATAAGTGAAGATCTTCGTCTCCAATGCCTAGACGAGAAGATGGAATTGGACTTGAAGATTGCCGAGATCGTTGATGTTCACGGGCTCGAGATTGCCGACATCATTGATGCTCATGGGTCGAGATTGCCGACATCGTCGCTGCTCACGAGAAGAAGATGGATGCATTGCGCTTGAAGCTTAAAAAGATTAGAAATTATGCCATTAGTCAAGAGGCTTGGTATCATTATGCTGTTGGTTCAATAGTTACCTTAGTTGCGATTCTGATCGCATTTGTTGTTGGATTTAAATTCTTTAGTTAGTTGTATGTTAGTTTCAATTGATGTATGTTTCGTGAGAACTATGTATTACATTTGGGCACTACTATTAATTAATTTGGCCAGTATTATATATTCATGATGTAGTATTGTAATGGTTTTTGATATATTTATATAATGCAGATGAGCCGGCAATGGATGTACAGTGACCACCGCAGTGTCGACTATATCAATGGCATGCATAGTTTTCTCAAGGTGGCTAATAAAAACAAGCCGTCGAGTGGTTTTATTTCTTGTCCATGTAATGTCTGCAGGAATACGCGGGATTACTCTAACACAGACCGCATTCACTTCCACCTGATAACTTCTGGTTTCATGCCCGGCTATAATTGTTGGACCAAGCACGGAGAAAAAGGGGTTATGATGGAAGAAAATGAAGAGGAAGAGGATAACACAACTATCCTACGTTCACTGAAGCCTGTGATACTCCAATGGGGGAAGACACTGCTGAAGAAGAGCCCAATGATGATGAGCCCAATGATGATGAGCCCAATGATGATTTGGCCGGGCCATTCGTGATGCACGGATAAACAGCGGAAGTGAAAATGAGAGGTCGAAGTTGGATAGCATGTTAGAGGATCACAAAAAATTGTTGTACCAAAATTGCGAAGATGGCCAGAAGAAGCTTGGTACCACGCTGGAATTGCTGCAATGGAAGGCAGAGAATGGTACAACTGACAGAGGATTTGAGGATTTGCTGAAAATAATAAAGAAGATGCTTCCAAGGGATAACGTATTGCCCCCAGTACGTACGAAGAAAGAAGATTGTGTGCCCTCTAGGATTAGAGGTGCAGAAGATACATGCATGCATCAATGATTGCATCCTCTATCGCGGTGAGAAGTACGAGCATTTGAATGCGTGCCCGATATGCGGTGCCTTGCGGTATAAGATAAGGCGAGATGACCCTGGTGAAGTTGAGGGCGAGCCGTGCCCCAGGAAGAGGATTCCTTGCAAGGTGATGTGGTATGCTCCTATAATACCACGGTTGAAACGTCTGTTCCAAAATAAAGAGCACGCAAAGTTGTTACGATGGCACAAAGAAGACCGAAAGAAAGACGAGATGCTGAGGCACCCCGCTGATGGGTCGTAGTGGCGAAAAATTGACAGGAAGTTCCCGAGGTTTGCAGATGACGCTAGGAACTTAAGATTTGGTTTAAGTACAGATGGCTTTAATCCTTTCGGGGAACAGAGCTCCAGTCATAGCACCTGGCCTGTGACTCTATGTATCTATAACCTTCCTCCTTGGTTGTGCATGAAGAGAAGTTCATTATGATGCCAGTGCTCATCCAAGGTCCAAAGCAACCGGGCAACGACATTGATGTGTACCTGAGGCCATTGGTTGATGAACTTTTAGAGTTGTGGAGCGACGAAGGGGTGCGTGTGTGGGATGAGCACAAACAAGATTCATTTGACCTACGAGCGTTGTTGTTTGTAACCATCAATGATTGGCCTGCTCTTAGTAACATTTCAGGACAGTCAAACAAGGGATACAAAGCATGCACGCACTGTTTAGATAAGACTGAAAGTATATACGTAGGTAACAAGATTGTGTACCCTGGTCATCGTCGATTTCTTCCACCTCAGCATCCTGTAAGAAAGAAGGCAAGCATTTCAAAGGTGAGACAGATAACCGGAAGAAGCCTACCTGCCCTGATGGTGATGTTATATTTGGCATGGTGAAGGATTTACAAGTAATCTTTGGAAAAGGTCCTGGCAGTCTATCCGTTCCGAAAGATGCTAACAACCACGTACCCTTGTGGAAAAAGAAATCTATATTTTGGGAATTACCCTATTGGGAAATCTTAGAGATTCGCTCTGCAATCGACGTGATGCACGTGACGAAAAATCTTTGCGTGAACCTGCTAAGCTTCTTGGGCGTGTATGGGAAGACGAAAGATACACCGGATGCACGACTGAACCATCAACATATGCACGAGAAGACGAAGACGACCACCTTAATCCAGAGAAGTATGAAGGTCCTGCCAGTTACGCTCTTACCAGAGAAGAGAAGGAGATCTTTTTTGAAGTCCTGAGCAGTATCAAGGTCCCGTCTGGCTTCTCGTCGAATGTTAAGGAATGATAAACATGGCAGAGAAAAAGTTCCAAAACCTAAAGTCTCATGACTGCCATGTGATTATGACACAATTACTTCCGGTTGCATTGAGGGGGCTTCTACCGGAAAATGTTCGACTACCCATTGTGAAGCTATGTTCATTTCTCAATGCAATTTCCTAGAAGGTGATCAGTCCAACAACTCTAGGAACTCTTCAGAATGATGTTGTCCAATGTCTTGTCAGCTTCGAGTTGGTGTTCCCACCATCCTTCTTCGATATTATGACGCACCTCATAGTTCACCTAGTCGAAGAGATTAAAGTTCTTGGTCCTGTATTTCTACACAGCATGTTCCCATTTGAGAGGTTCATGGGAGTCTTAAAGAAATACGTTCACAACCGTGCTAGGCCTGAAGGAAGCATCTCCAAGGGTTATGGAACAGAGGAGGTAATTGAGTTTTGTGTTGACTTTATTCCTGACCTTAACCCGATCGGTGTCCCTCAATCGCGCCATGAGGGGAGACTGCGTGGAAAAGGAACGCTAGGAAAGAAAGCAACATTATGTCCAGACTGGGATTCTTTCAATCAAGCACACTACACAGTTCTACATAATTCGAGCTTGGTGGCTCCGTATATTGAGGAACACAAAAAAATTTACGCTCATTAATGGCTGAAGAACGCATTGAAAAAGAGCACGTGAAGACTTTCGCCGGGTGGTTGCATGAACGTCTCTTTAGTGACACCACAGTTGAAGAACAGCTAAACCTGTTGGCCAGAGCACCATCTTCGACTATATTGACTTTTCAAGGGTACGAGATAAATGGGAATACATTTTACACGGCGAACCAAGATAAAAAGAGTACCAACCAAAACAGTGGTGTCCGCTTTGATGCAGCAAACAACAATGGGACAAAGGTCACATATTATGGTTACATAGAGCAGATATGGGAACTTGACTATGGACCTTCGTTCAAGGTACCTTTGTTCTGGTGCAAATGGTTCAACCTGAAAGGCAGGGTAAACGTAGACCCAAAGTACGGAATGACTACAGTGGATCTCAAGAATCTTGGATACAACAACGAACCATTCGTCCTAGCCAAAGACGTGGCTCAGGTTTTCTATGTCAAGGACATGTCTTCCAGACTGATAAAGAGAAAAGACAAGGAAGCGAATACACCATATGATGAGCCAAAACGCCACATAGTTCTTTCAGGAAAAAGAAACATCGTGGGAGTGGAGGACAAGACAGACATGTCTAAAGATTACAATAAGTTTGATGAAATCCGGCCCTTCGCAGTGAAAACTGACCCAAGCCTCTTGTTAAATGTAGAAGTTTGTCCATGGCTACGACCCAAACAGAAGAAAGTGACAGGCAGAAAGTAGAAGAAGATTGTCCATGGAGGACAAGATAAGAATGTTGGTGCTGATGTGTAATAATGTATGAAACGGACATGCTCCTTACATAAAGGTTTAATACATTCCATAGAATGCATTACATAAAAGGTTTAATACATTTGCCCGGTTCTCGCGTTCGTGGCTAGGAATGGTGGATTAGGGTTTACCCCGTCGGCGACAATATATAAAGACCTCCAGGGCAGCGCTAGGGGAAGACACGTGGCTAGGGCAGCGCTGGGGGAGGACACGTGTGTGACCGCAAAGCCCGACTTTAGTCCCGGTTGGTGTTACCAACCGGGACTAAAGAAGCACACGGATCGTGTGTTTCTTTCGAGCGCTTGTGAGCCGTTGGATCAGGGGTGTGTTTCTTTTGAGGGCTTGTGAGCTGTTGGATCAGGGGTGTGTTTCTAGTCCCGGGCCGTGATACCACCCGGGACTAAAGGGGCCATGACCCTATATATAGCCCCCTCCCGGGCACTCACGACACTCATTGTAGTTCAGTTTGGTATTCAAAGCATTCGGACTCCCTGCATACGTCCAACGCTGCATTTTGATATGCGGGCACTCACGAGCCAGCGTTGGGCTGTATGCAGGAGAAACCGTGTGTTTTGTTCTATCTAGAAAATCCTTCAGTTCGTTGACCGAATACAAAACATTCCAGCGTCACTCGGAGAGGCATCTTTGGGCAACCAGCGGCAAGACGTCTCTGATGACCTGCGACCGTTCCAAACGGTTGCAGATCATCAGAGATGTCTTGCCGGACGGTTGTAGATCATCAGAGACGTCTTACCGCTGCTTGGATCGAAGTGGCGCTCAAACACAAAACATTCGTGTTCCCTAGCTACGTCCTGCAACTGTTTGGTCGAATCCAAGCAGCGGCAAGACGTCTCCGGAGCGGGCTCGCCGGAGAATATAGTTAGAATAGTTAGAATAGGATGCTCTAAAATATAAAAGATAAGAATGTTGGTGCTGATGTGTAATAATGTATGAAACCTTTTAATTGGTAACGATGCTCTAAAAATAAATATTGAACATTTGAATTAAATCAATAATATAAAAGAAATAAGAAAATATATGATTTTCATAAATATTGGAACATTTAAATTAAATATAAAAGAAAAAAGAAACTTGATACAAACAATACAAAAAACAAGTAAAAGAAACAGAAATAGAAATAACAATTAAATCAATAGATATAAAAGAAACAGAATAAGAAAACAAAAATAAAAATAAGGAAAAAAAAAGGAAAAAAGGCCTTTCATCCCGGTTGGTAACACCAACCGGGACCAAAGGCCTGCTGGGCTTCGCGCGCAAATTTTCGCGGCCCAGACAGACCTTTGGTCCCGGTTGGTGTTACCAACCGGGATGAAAGGTTCTTTGGTCCCGGTTCGTGGCTGGAACCGGGACCAAAGGTCCTTTCCGCGTCGATTTGGGTTGTTTTCCGCCCCAAAATTTTCACCAAGTCCCCAAAGGTGCCTCTCCGCCTCCACGCTCCCGTACCGCCGCGTCGTCGCCCCGAGGTGCTGCTCCGGCCGCGTCCCCGTCCCCGACGCCGTGCCGCTGCCGTGCCGCCGCCCTCGACACCGCCGTGCTGGTGCGCCCGCCGTGCTGCTGCGCCCCTCCCCTGCCTCGAGGTGCTGCCCGAGGTGCTGCTCCGATCCGCCCGCAGCGCCGCCCCGAGGTGCTGCTCCGCCCGTAGCGCCGCCGCCTCCGGCCTCCCCGTCGCCGCTGCGCCCCCCTCCGTCGCGCGTCTCCTCTGCCCCCACGAACGCCGGCCGCCGTCGAGGTGAGCTCCTCTCTCTCCTCCTAATTAGTGTTAGAATTTAGGTTAGTTAGCAAAATTGTTAGTGCAAATTGTTAGTAGAAATTTAGGTTAGTGCAAATTGTTAGTAGAAATTTAGGTTAGTTAGCAAAATTGTAGATTAGTTCGCAAAATTGTGTTAGCAATATTGTAGATTAGTTAGCAAAATTGTGTTAGCAAAAGTGTTAATTGCTATGAATGTTATTTGCTAGCATTGTTACAAAATTAAGTTTTTTTTTGCATAGTTTTAACTTTGTAGATGCATTTTTTAGTACCATTTTGATATTTGCATAGTTTAAATTTATTAGATGCAAATTTTATATGATTTAGTACTAGATATGCTATGAATACACCATTTTAAGTGTTAGTAATTTTATTAGGTGTAAATTTATACAACACATGTAAGTGTTAGTTGTTTAAATATTAGCTATGAATTACACCATTTTAAGTGTTAGTAATTTTGTAATTTTTGCTATTGTAGTTGCTATTAGATATTAGCTATGAATTTAAATTTACTAAATAGCTGCTATTGATTTGCAAATTTTAAGATTTATTTTCTTGTTACAAAATTGATTGCAGGGACATCGAGTTACATATGGATCCAAATTTTCCGGAGCTTGACATAGAGGTTGAAGAGCAAATGGATCCACTTTATCCGGACGTCGGCGCTAGAGACGAGGAGGAGGAAGAACGTATGTGTATGCTTATAGCTGGACGTGCAGCAGCGCCTGTCGGTGACGAAGATGCTGTAAATTTAGATGACTTCAGCTCCCAATTTCTGAACGACTCCGGTGAGGGAGTTGAAGAAGGAGAAATTTGTAGAGATAATGAAGTGACCTTAAGAAACTCCGGCGAGGTATATTAAGCCTCTGTTGATCGATCACACCACATGTATTATTTGAGTTGTATTGCGTTTATTAACGAATCAATTTTTTCTTTTAGCCCTCTGGATCGAGCAAATCATCCGCATCTAAAGGGTCGAAAGGGAAGAAACGAGGCCCGTCGAAGCCGATGAAGGATGGTCAAAGGGTTATATTCGACATAGTGTCTGCTGATGGCGAACCGTTGGAACCCTTAGAGTGCCGCCGCAAATATATAAATCAATGCGGAGTTTCTGTTAGGGACTTGGTACCGATCACATTTCAAGAATGGAATAAGCCGAAGGACTTGACCAAGGCACTTACTTATGTCGACGACCACACAAAAGAGTTGCTTTGGGAGAGGATCTTGACAAAGGTCACCCTACCGCCAGATGTTGAAAACAACAAGCGGTGGAAGGATAAATTCATGGAGTGGACTTTTAAGAAGATGGCCGAACAATTCCGGACTTTTAAGAAAAATTTATGGAGCAGTTATTTAGAAGAGAAGGAAAAAGATCCAGATTATACTCCTGAATTCACTGGAGCACAAGTGAAGTTAAAAGCCCAGTGGCCCATATTTAAGAGGCAAAGAGAATCGGACGCCGCTGTGGCCCGATCGAATCAAAACAAGTTAAATGCTGCGAAGAAGATATATCACCACACTTTGGGGGCAGGTGGGTACAAGGCTGCCGTGCCTAAGTGGGAAGCCTTCGAAGCACGACTGCTTGATAACGGGATCAGGCCACAGACAAAGGACTGGCCCGATAGGTCCAAGTTTTGGTTGTTCGCGCATGGGGCAGGGTTGGACCCTGTGTCAGGGAAGATTGTTGCTCAGGGAAAATGGGCGGACAAAATTGTGTTTATAACCAAAGAACTTGAGAAGGCAATAGAGCTAGTTCGCAAAGGACTGTACAAAGTAGACAGAGAGAAAGACGAGCTGTCACTCGCACTCGGGAATCCTGAGAAAGTTGGACGATGTCGAGGCTATGGATCCGGAGTTAGTTGGTATAAAGGTTTTCCGGCAGACGCTGATACTTATAGAAGCCGTGAGAGAAAGAAGAAGGAGGACAGAGACCGGTTATCGGCATTGGAACAAAAAGTGCAGCAGATGCAGCATGACCTTATTAGTCAGAAAAAGGCATCTCAGCAGGAGATAGAAGGTCCTGAAGCCGCCCCATCTGATCAGCGGAAAAGCAGCGTGGGTTCCACGCAGCTACAACATTCTGAACACGAACCGGCGTCGGCTCACTACCCCGTGGATGATATCACAGAGAAGACAGATGTGAGCTACATAGCACGATGAAGAACATGTCCTTCAAGGTGGCGGTCGGCTATGTTTACCAAATGAGCCTGGAGCAACATACCATAACGGCCCAATTGCAGCTGGCTATTCTCGTGTCGGGTGGATGACATTGAGCCGTTATATGCTGATCTGAGTCTTGACATTCCTGGAGGTGACGACGAGAAGACACTCGGAGAAGCCAAGAAGCATCATTCTCTGGAAGAAGGAACACATCGTGTTTCCAAACTTGCCGCCAAGGGCACCAACTTCTCCGACTAGCACTCCCCCAACTCCTCCGAGTAGCGGTCCTCCCTCACCTCAAGATCCACCCTCCCCATCAAGATCCCCCTCCCCACATCAAGATCCACCCTCCCCACGTCGTGACGACGATCAGGACCCCAGCGCGAGTCCATCGCCCGCGCGGTCGCAGCAAGAGAGTACTGTGCGCACTGTTTCACGCAAGGTAAAGTACCCGTCGACATATACACAGAGGTGCAGTTTAAACTACCCGCAAGAAACTCGAGAGGAACGCGAGTTGCTAAAGCCTCTTCCAAAGAGATCTTATGACTTGACTCCAGATGAACTCGAGAGGGAGGTGCGGGCTGATGTGAAAAAACAATTGGGACCGAAGCGGCGCCCGCCAAAGGAGGTGATACCACCGGAAAAAGTTGAAACTTTATTGAAGAACTTATCGAGTGGACCGCCGCCACAACCACCTAGTCCGCCTAGCGACTACGACCGTACTCTGGGCAAGGTAATTCGTGAAGAGAAGGAGAAGCAGACGGAGTCATTTCTTAGAAAGAAAGAGCAGATCAAGATGGCAGCAGAGAAGGAGAAGCAGGAGAAGGAGGCGGCATTTCGCCTAAAGAGGCAGCAGATGAAGAAATCCGGGAAACAAGTGCCCCAGCTTGGAGAACAGCCAAATCAGTCGGTCCCCGCGTTCAAGGTGATGCCCGATAAGGTAGTAGACCAAGGCACTTTTCGTATAGAGGACCCATACCCCACAGAGTATGAGTATGCATGGCAATATGTCTACGGAGCACCCTGGTCAGACCTGAGCTCGTCAACTCTCTGACGACACAACTGCGCCGTTTGCATACGTGGTATGAGCATGCCGTAGAGGCCAAACATGATGCTTTCTGGGTTTCAGTCAAGAAAGAGCATTTCCAATTCCAGGATGACTCGATGTATGTGCCGTTTTCGGAAATTTTTCAATTATTCAACCAAGACTCCCTCGACAAAGCCCTCGTCAGTTTGTATTGTTTGTAAGTGATTTAGTTTTGCAATTTAATTAAGTCTCTAGCTCAGCTCGTTCGTTGTGAATTATCTAACTATATTATTATATGCAGAATGAAGATCACTGAATGCAGAAACCGCGTCTTTAGTATTGGGTTCATTGACCCATATTTCTTTCATTCAGTTGTCGTCAAGTACAATGCCGAAGTCATAGAGAATAACTTGCTCAAGTGTTTAGTGAGGCAAAATACCTGCGAAGAAATACTTTTTCCTTACAACTTCTCGTGAGTGTTATTTTACCTCTTCTATCCATTCTATTTTGCTTACTCCTTGTTTTTAGTGTAGTCGATGAATCATGGACATATAAACGTGTGCAGAGACCACTGGATTTTGCTAATCATTAGAGTTGACCAAGGAGTCGTTCAAGTCATGGACTCGTTAAGGAAAAGTATGGACTTGTGGGACGACCTGAAAGAAATTCTTGACAAGTAATTTCAGTCATCATCACTCTATATCGACCTCTTTCGTTCATTTTGTGATATCAACTAATTAATAACTCATTTCATTATTTTCTTCTGCCGGGCAGGGTTTGGGAACGGTTTAAGAAGAAGGTTAAAGGGAAATGGGTAGATAAGCTGTATTTTTATGAAAGCAACGTAAGTATAGTAGTACATATATATGTCTGCGCAACTATTTAATTTCAGTTTCAATACCATTATCATGCTTGATTGTTATTTTGATTAAATTCTTTTTTTTGTAAAGTGGTGTATGAAGCAGGCACAAGGGACAAATTTATGTGCCTACTACGTTTTCGAGTACATTCGTCTTTTTGTCACTGAGCGGAATAGACAAACCAGAACTGCAAACGTATGTATACAATATTCAAATATTAGGTTGAATTTCATTCATAAATTAATTTATGATGATTTCAAACACCTCACACATATATTTCTTATATTGATCTAGATGGAAAAAGATCGGGACAAGCTACTACCACAGCTGCGCCTAAAAGCAATTCAAGAGGAATTGGCGGGATTTTTGAACAGGGAGGTCCTGAACAAAAACGGAGAATTTTATCACGGTGATACTTATTGTATTCCGTAGAGAAACATGCTTTCGGTGTAGTAGCTGTCCGTCCTTGACGTGTGAGAAATATGCTTTCGGTGTTGTATAAACTCCCGGCCATGCATGTATGTTATGAATCATACTCCCGGTCATTAATTATGTGTATGACTTTATGTATATGATTACTTATTATGTGTATGACTTTATGTGTTTGTATGATTACTTATTATGTGTTTTCTACTAGTGAAAAAAAAGAAACAAAAAGCAAACAAAAAAACGAAACTAAAATATATAAAAAAAGCAGAAACACTTTGGTCCCGGTTGGTACCAACCGGGACCAAAGGTTCCCGGGCGTGGCGCGCGCAGCGCTGCCCACGTGGAGACACTTTGGTCGCGGGTCGTGGACACCCGGGACCAAAGAGCCCCCCCCCCTCTAGTCCCGACCCTTTAGTCCCGGGTCCAGAACCGGGACGAAAGGCCCTCTGGACCCGCGACTAAAGGTCGGTTTTCTACTAGTGTATGTCTCTATGACGAGGGCCCCCGCCTGTCGGAGAGCATGTCTGGCTAGTGTCCGGCACCCCCGAATAGGCCCCCAAGTTTGGAGGCCCTCTTGGGGGTGCTGGACAGAATTCGTCTCAATCCGGACAGATTGTGGTGCCGCTGTGGGCAATTTTTGATTTGGACTCGGGTCTTTGAGGGCCAATTGGCTGGTGCCGGTGGAGATGCTCTTAGCTGTGCTGTTGTGAGCCAAGCATGGTCGTTTCAGTATCTGATATATCCCTTGTACTAGGAGCACTTGGTCGCACTTCGTGCTTGTGCTCGATCGTATATATCGGTTGTACGATGGAGTGAGCTCTCCTACTGTTGGTTTGAGATAGCTTATCACGTGTACCACGCGATAAGCTCTCCTACTGTTAACATCCCATCCACCAATCTCGTTCCCCAGAAAGATATGGCCTTGCGTTGCGTCCTTCCCCTATGCCTATGCGCAAAGGTACGTCGTCCCGCGCGTCTCCATCCCTTTCGCTTCGCTTTATCTCCTTCCCCTCTCGGTGCTCGCCTGCCCTTGTCTTGCTTTACCACTCCACTTTTCGTATCCTGAGCTAGCCTCATATTCCGTCCGTCGATCGATAGATTAACGAGACCCCCCCGGGGCCGGCCGGCCGTGCGAAACAGGAGATCGGTCGAGGTGGGCCGGCGCTCGCGGTTATAAAGATGGCGCACGATCCGAGCCTAGGGTACGCGGACTACTTCGCCGCGCCGGGAAGCGGCGGCGTGACGCTGGTGGTGCCGGAGGTCGGTGAGCATGAGATGTATGGCGGCAGCGGCGGCGTCGGGCTGCACCATCAGTCGTCCGGCGGCGTGGAGATGTTCGGGGCGAGGGGCTTCGCGGAGAGCAAGGCCGCGCTTGACGTGGACGGCTCGTCTACCATCAGCTTCTTCCGCAGCGAGCAGCAGCACCGGCAGACGATGGGCCAGCAGGCGCCTCTGTCGCTCTCGCTCCATGGCCCGCCGGACACCGCGTCGTCGTTCATGCTGCACCAGCAGCAGCTCGAGCCCCGGGAGCAGCAGCTGACGGCGGCGTGGCAGGCGCAGGGCGGCGGCGGGTGGCACCTGCGCGGGTCCAGGTTCCTGCTCCCGACGCAGCAGCTCCTGCAGGAGTTCTGCAGCATCCCCGTGGACACCACCGCCGCCAAGGCGCCCAAGAGGCCGGCGACACAAGAAGAACAGGGCGGCGGCGGCTCGTCGTCCTCCGCGTCGTGGCCCCCGTCGTCGACGCAGATCCAGAGCATGGACACCGCAGCGCTGCAGAGGCTCAAGGCCAAGCTCTACACCATGCTCGAAGAGGTACGCCTTGCCAGTTGCCACCACTGTACCTCGATTCCTCAACCGAGCAACGATCGATCACGGGTCAAGATCTCTCTCAGAAACAACACCGGCCACAGCAGCTTCTTGGAAATCTCAAAAGCTGCAGAGAGTGGATGACTGGCAGTTCCATTATGGCTGCCCAAGGAGGGTTCCTGGGACAAGCACAGTGGGGAGGATTCCGTCCTGGGCCTCACCGTCCCCTTTCGGAAACCTTTCTCATTTCGTCCTGCTGCAGTTCGAGCTGCTAGGTGTCCGTACTCGACATGCGACCCCTACACCCCCTACTCTCTCCATGCATGGTGCATGGACTCGCAGTCTCACAGATCAACTGCTCCACGGCGAGTCCACAGAGTGCAGGCCACTACTCCCTCCCTCCTACCACTGATCTTTCATGCCCATCCTTGTGTTACTGCTTCCGTTGCCTTTCTTGTGTACACTGCCCACTTGCACAGTGCAATTCATGGCTAGGTGCAGTGCAGCTTGTTGTTTGCACAGGCCTAGCTAGATATGTGCCAGTAGCCTCGTACTACTAGTCCATAATCTCCAGACTACAGTCAAGCTACAGTTATTAGAATTTTCTTCGATGATTCTTCAATGCGATTTGTGAGCTTAACTACGTGTGTTTGCGTCGATGGCAGGTGGACAGAAGGTACAGGAGGTACCGCGACCAGATGAGGGCGGTGGCTGGGTCCTTCGAGGCGGTGGCCGGGCAGCGGGCGGCGGTGGTGTACACCAGGATGGCGTCGCGGACGATCTCCAGGCACTTCCGGAGCGTCAGGGACGGGGTGGCGGCGCAGGTCCGGGCGGTGCGCGGGGCGCTGGGAGAGAAGGACGCCGGAGGCGCCGTGCCGGGGATGACCAAGGGGGAGACGCCTAGGCTGCGGGCGCTGGACCAGTGCCTGAGGCAGCACAAGGCGTACCAGTCCGGCATGCTCGAGAGCCACCCGTGGCGCCCGCAGCGCGGCCTGCCCGAGCGCGCCGTCTCCGTCCTCCGGGCATGGCTCTTCGAGCACTTCCTGCACCCGTAAGAATTAACATCAGCATCCCCTTAGTTGTCTTTATTTCTACACGTTAATTAGGACGATTAACTTGCATTGCTGCATTTCTGGGCAATGTCATACGAAATTTAATTTAAAAGTTAATAATGTTTTTATTTAAGGATGAACAACATATCCTAACGAACTAATTAACTCTTTTTGAGGGGAAACAAACTACTAGAAAATATTGAAGGTTATACGTAAGTATATACTTTATCAACTTGCAAAAGATGCCAACGAACTAAATGTGTTTGCACATCAAGTGATGCTATATTCTGATTCTCATTCTTAACATCGTTTGGCCTTGTGTTCTATTCTGTGGCGTTATACTCTGTGAGTCATATTTGTCTTCCATTATACATGTCATAAAATAGTTATTTTGCGTTGATTTAATGTATAGAAAAATTATCTTTATCTTGTATAACCTCGTAGTTAGGTTGTGGACATAGGAAGTTATATTTTTTGTCTATCCTTGTATGCCATTTTGCTTATGTGCACTCCACTTAAACCTGGTAAAATAAAGTGGCACAATAGGCATTTAGTCTTACTCTTCTGGCTTCCACCCAGAACTAAATATATTTGGATATATCCATATGCCAACATATGTTCTTCTTTTCTGCTAATACTGTTACGATGTCTACATCAAATACAAGTCTTGTCTTGCAGGAATATTCCATGTACTACCAATGAAAAAACATGTATACAACAGTATCCCTTAGATATCTTCCTGGATTACACAAAACTAAGTAAAAAGTTACAAAATATGTTTCTTGCAGATTCTTCTAGCCTCTAACTGTACTACCTACATATGATCTAGAATCATGGCAGGTCATCTAACACCTTAAATTGGAATCATGTCATCCAGGTACCCGAGCGACGTGGATAAGCACATCCTGGCGCGGCAGACAGGCCTATCACGGAGCCAAGTACGTACTCCTCGTCACCAGTTCAACGATCATCATCATGATCGGCTAGAATCATGGAAAAAGGTTCTTCTTTCGGGAGAATCATAGGACAAAATGTTAACCAATAGCCACTTTTTCCTTTTCAATAATTAGCCACACACACTGCTGGCACTGATCGATCACCACGTCGTAATCCTTGCGTTGTTTGTGTCACATCGCGCGCGCGCACACATACACAATGCTGGCCGGTTTCCTGCCACTAATTAAAATCGATTGATTCCACGTACACGCATTGTTCCCCCTTAATTAGAAATTGAAAAATGACATGTCAACGTACTCGTCGTCATCGGTCGGGTGCTATGTCAGAGTCGTACGTATGTTTTATGTCTTCACGTGCTCCTTTTGAAAGTTTAGAGGAAGAATCTGATTGAGTATATGTGGCGTGCGATCGACGAGTCCTGTGTTTTGTAATCTTGAAAATGTTTATGGCTGACGATGTGACATCTTAGTTCAAATTTTGTGCGATCGATCGCTCACGGTGCGCTGCGCATGCATGCAGGTTTCGAATTGGTTCATCAACGCGAGGGTGAGGCTGTGGAAGCCGATGGTGGAGGAGATGTACTCGGAGGAGATGAAGGACAAGGATGAGGGCAGCGGCGACGGCGACGGCGATCTGGCCATGGGGTACCCTAACCCAGCAGCAGGGAGCTACGGCGCGGATGGGCGCAACGGCGAGCAAAGCCGACACGGGCTCAGCTGCAGCTGCACGATGCCGGCTCGCTGGCCTCGGTCGTGAGCATCGGCCGGAGCACGGATCAGCAGGGCCTCAGCTTCGGCATGATGGACGACCACCTCGGCTTCGACGAAGCGTACGAGGCCGCCGCGGCCGGGTTCGGCAACGGCGTGTCCCTGACGCTGGGCCTTCACCATCAGCAACAGCACCGCCACCACGGAGGCGTGAACGTTGCCGCGTTCGCCGCGCCGTCCTCCTCGTCATCGTTCGTGGTGCATGGCGGCGGCGCTGCCGAGTACATGTTCATGGCTGGTGAGCAGCAGTTGGGTGGCGGCGTGGACTCGTCTAACGGCAGCCAGTTTGGGGCCGGCATGGCATCAACCGCCGCCGACGCAGCCGCATCACAGTACCACCGGGAACTTAGCGCCACCGGGTTCCACCTCCTCCGTGACCTCGCTGGGTGATCTCCTATTTTCGGCGGCATCAGTCACACCTAGACGGGAGGTCGGGGGCGTACGCTTCAACATGGGATATGTACGATGGGGAATTGGGGATATCTAGTTGGGATGCATGGTAGCTCGCGTGCCTACTCTTCGGTACGCACGCGGGTAATTGGTTTTTTGTAGCGCTTAGATACCATCTATTTAATTCTTGGCCGTGTGTCTCCGTCTATGTATACCGTGTTCCACGGCTGCCGGCGCGGGGCTAAGCTGCATGATCGAGAGCTCGTCGACGAGCTGAAATTGTTACCCTCCTGAACCCCCTCCCAGTTCCAAGAAAACAAAAAGTTAGCCTAAACCCACTCTCAATCCAAAAAACAAAGTTACCCTCCTGAAAATGAGTAAAGTAAGAGGCCTTGGGCCCAAACTAGTAGGACCGTTAAAGTAAAAAGGCCAAGGCCAAGGAAGTATATGTACTATAGAAAGGCCAAGGCCCATAAATTAAAATGGCTGAAATGCTGTAATGAAATTTTGGCCTGGCCCGTATAGAGGAGCAGTAAATCAGACAAAAAATAGAAGGATAAAGTATATATTTCACCCCCAAATCTCACACATTGGATACTTTTCACCCTGGAAAAGAAATTGGTATACTTTTCAACCTGAGATTTACCAAACCGGACAAATCACCCCCTACCTGGTTTTGGATCAATTTGGGTGGTTTTGAACGATGTGTTGGCGCTGACGTGGTGTGGGGTGTCCGTTAGGATCTTTAACGACCGTTATGTCGTAGTGGGACCCACCAGATGTGGACGCGTCGGGACGGAGGCCTTCTTCTCCTTCCTTTTAACGTGTCGCGACGGAGGCCTTCTTATCTGTTCTCTCTCGATCTCTCCCGAACCCTAGCCCATCCCCATCTCTCGATCTCTCTCGCGGAGCTTGTGTTGCGTCGCCTTCTTATCTGGTCGAGCTTGCGTCGTTGACCGCCATGGCTTCCTCGAGCTCCATCCGCTCTTCTCTCCGCAGCGCAGCCCCATTCATCCCTCTGATCTGCTGCCTCGGTTGTGGTGAGGAGGTGCAGCAGGGGCGCGCCGGCACCACGTTGCATGAAGGGTGGATCTACTACTGGTGCAAGAAGCATCGGGTATGTGATGCACGACATTGGTCTGAATTTCGTTTCTTGCAGTGCAGAAAGTTGCAGTTTTTTGGCCTACTCCTTTCCTTGTTTTGAATATGGTTTGCTTTTTTTGACAGAGGGGGTGCAATGTTTGGTACTCGGAGCTGGAGTATGTGATGTACATACTGGAGAAGGGTTATCTCAGTGGTAGCCTTGGTGCTGAAGCCTTTGGATGGGCAGAGGAGAGGAGGGAACTATTGGAGCTGAAGAAGAAGGAGAAGGAATCTGCAGCCTTAGCTGCTTCTAACCAAGATGAGAGGTTGATGAAGAGCATGAGCTCAGTGGGGGAGCAACTGGCCGAAACACTACTTCTTCTGAAGTTTGTTGTTATGCTGATATTTGTTGGTTGTGTGCTGCTTCTTCAGAACAAATGAAGCATGTAATATGTCTGGAAGTTGTGTTAGATGCAAGAAGCTGGTTGTAGTATGTAGTAACTAGTATGTAGAAGTTTGTTGTTGTAGTGTGTAGTACGTAATGAACTTGTTAGATGTAATGAAGCAAGATGGCTCCGAACCTGGAAGTAATGTACCTGATGTTTATGTTTGTGTATTGAACTTGGTGTGCAAAAATGGCAATCATGTTTCTGTGTTTCATGATATCTGCATGAAGTTGTGCACAATTTTTCCAGAATAACACAAACACACTATGGTACATAAGACAGTGACATAAGGTTCAGGTACACTTAGCTGAAATCTCAAATTGTTCAGATACAAACACAGTAAATTCATCAGAAGGAATGCTTCACTGACAACACACACAGTAGAGATTACATTAAGTCATTACATAAGATTCATTCATTACAAATTTGCTGAATTTGCTTCAGTTTTCTTTTGGGTGCTTCACTGACAACAAACAAGTCATACAGATTGTGCTCCAACTTTCTTTTATCCTGTTTCAACTCATCTCTCGTTTTCTTCAGCTCCTCCAACTGTGTCTGCTCATCTTGATGCATATCTGTACTTACAGCCAATTGTTCAACCAACTGAGATGTCTTCTTCTTCATTTCCTCCAACTCCTTGTGGTTTTTCTTATGAACAGATTTCATGACATGCAAATGTTTAAGGAACTGAACTTTGTGGAGCTTCAATTCCTCCAATTCTTTATGGTCATCCTTACGCACATCTTTAATCCTCTGCAACTGCTGAAGCAACTGGAGATTTTTGTTGCTTCACTTCATCTAGTTCTTTCCTCTCATTTCTGTGCACATCTGTCAGCATCTGAACCTGCTCTATCAATTGGACATTCTGTTGTTTGACTGCCTCCAATTCTGACAGTAAGTTCACTTTCAGGGAATTGGCTTCTTCCATTGTCTACATTAAGTAGTTCTCACTTGATTCACACATAGACCACAACTTATCTATGGCACTTTTCAAACACCCATGCCACTCTGGATCAATCAATCCAACGAATCACAATTCCATTTCTACCAAATGGACAGTGGGTGTACACACAGACAGACAGAGTTAGTGACATTCAGAGATAAGTGCTAACTTACATTCAGAGTTAGTACCAAGTTAGGGACGATTCAGAGTCATGTTTCCTTCGAAGGCAACAAAGACCTCTGGCTTCAGTTTGTGGTTTTGATAGAGCACAACTGCGTCGGCATCAATTCCACAGTACGATGGGTCAGCAATTGAATCCGGAGCATACTCTCTGTAGGTGATCTAGAAATTGACAAGATTGTTGATCAAAAATGGAATCGAAGTACCTAAATCCCCAAATTAGGAACCCTAACTTCAGTGGCGACTGTAGAGCACTCACGTCTTGCGGGTTGGTAGCAGCTTGGCTCTTGGGCGACGTGCGATTGGAGAAGGGTCGAGCTCGAGCTTGAGCACAGATGGTGCCAATTATCCGTCATGGCGTCGAGTCGAGTGGCGGAGCGGCGAGTGGGCGAGCGACGGAGCTAAAGGCGCCAATTTTCAGACAAGGAGACTGTCTGGATGGTGTTTTTACACGAACCTCCTCGCATTAATTTATTTTACGCATTTTCGTCCTCCCACCTCTAACTGAAAGCTAACACTTTTTCAGACAAGACGACGAGTCTGCCCACCACTGTCCTCCATTGCCACTTTTGCTCTCCCTCCACATGCTCCATGGACGCCGCCACCGTCCACCCGCAGCACGGCATGAACGCTGCCTCCGGTTTCTTGTTCGCGTTGTCGCCTTGACATGATCGCTGTCGGTTTGTCGTGAGCGCCGCCTCTGTTGTTGCTATCTTTTCTTGGTTCCGTACTGTCTCCACTTCGAGCTCGCCGACGGCCCTACTTCGATCTCGCCGACAACCCTACTCCTATTCCAAACCACTCCTCCAAACTACTAGATCGCCTTCTCACCTCGACCACGTCGACCTCGCCGCCACCTTGCACAAGAGCCCCTTCTTACCTGGACCACCTCGACCTCGCCGTTTACCCCTACTTCGGCGACGTCTACATGCTTCCTGCGACTCAACTTTGTCCATGGGAGGAGGATAACCCGCCGGAATACGGTACGCTCTGTTGACTTTGTTCTGCATCCATGTGTTTTCGAAGGGTTTATGGTTTGTTATGCATCCTTTTGTGGTTTTGCAAGAAAAGTTGATATTTTTGTGTTGTATCAGTTGAAAGTTGAATCGATGTTGTTAGAACATGTATTTTACTAGTTTAGAAGAATAGTAGTAGAAAGGAGTGAACTTTGAAGTGATAAAGCACAACATTGATGAAATGTTCAGAAAGTTCAGTTAGTGGGTGTGCTATGTAAGTTCAGAAATTGATAATCCACGATGTTCATGTATCTGCAGTTGATGACTCCATGTATACTGTTGTAATTGAGCACAACGGGAGGTTTTGTGGTTTGGGTGCATATCTGGACTACATGCAAGGAACGCGTGCACATGTGGACTGATACGTGCAGGGCACACGTTCGTTGGGAGACCCCAGAGGAAGGTATGATGAGTGTAGCAGCAAGTTTTCCCTCAGTATGAAACCGAGGTTATCGAACCAGTAGGAGATGAAGACACTTCTGAAGGTGTCAACGGTGCCAGAAAAAGTGGTGTTGAAGGGAGTGCAAGAGCTTTCAGAAAAGTGCTTGCGTCGAAGGGGAGGTCCAGGCGGTTGACTTGGAAACTGCACACAACACAACCAAAATACTTTGCCCCAACTTAACAGTGAGGTTGTCAATCTCACCGGCTTGCTGAAAACAAAGGATTAGACGTATAGTGTGCAAAATGATGTTTGTTTGCAGAGAATGAAAAAGAACAATGATTACAGTAGGTTGTATTATCAGATGTAAAAGAATGGACCGGGGTCCGCAGTTCACTAGTGGTGTCTCTCCATAATAAATAACTAACATGTTGGGTAAACAAATTACAGCTGGGCAATTGACAAAATAGAGAAGTGCATAACAATGCATGTACAAGTCATGATGGCTACTATGAGATTTATTTGGGCATTACAACATGATTCATAGACCGTAATCCAACTGCATCTATGACTAATAATCCACCTTCAGGTTAGCATCAGCACCCCTTTCAGTATTAAGTTGCAAGCAACAGATTATTGCATTAAGTAAAGTGCATAATGTAAGCAATACAATTATCCTTAGACAAAGCATCGTTGTTTTACCCCTAGTGGCAACAGCACAACCACAACCTTAGAGGTTGTTGTCACTCCCCCAGATTAAATGGAGACTGAACCCACTATCTAGCATAAATACTCCCTCTTGGAGTTACAAGCATCAACTTGGCCAGAGCATCTACGAGTAACGATGAGCATGCAAGATCATAAATAACATATATGATAATTCAATAATCAACTTAACATAGTACTCAATATTCATCGGATCCCAGCAAACACAACATGTAGCATTACAATAATATGATCTTGATCATGATAGGCATCTCACAAGATCTAAACATGATGGCACAAGAGGAGAAGACAACCGTCTAGCTACTGCTATGGACCCATAGTCCAAGGATGAACTACTCACACATCACTCCGGAGGCAGGCATGGCGATGTAGAGCCCTCCGGTGATGATTCCCCTCTCCGGCAGGGTGCTGGGAAGAGCTTCAGAACCCTCCCGAGTTAGGGTTGATGGCGGCGGCGGCTCTAGAACTTTTCGTGGAATATGACTCGGGTATCTAGGCTTTTCCCGAATAGATGAATATATAGGCGAAGTGGCGGCGTCGGTGGGCACCCGAGGTGCCCTCACCACATGGCGGCGCTGCAGAAGGTGGGGCCGCGCCACCATATGGTGGGCTGCCTCGGCGTCCCTCTTCGTCTCTCCTTCGGACTCCGTGTAAGTGACAGAAAAATAGGTACCTGGGCTTTTGTTTCGTCCAATTCCGAGAATATTTCCAGAACAACTTTTCTGGAATACAAAAACAGCAGAAAACAGGAACTGGCACTGTGGCATCTTGTTAATAGGTTAGTCCCAGAAAATGCATAAAAATGCTATAAAGTGTAAATAAAACATGTAGCAATTGGTATAATATAAGCATGGAACATCAGAAATTATGGATACGTTGGAGACATATCAAGCATCCCCAAGCTTAGTTCTACTCGTCCTCGAGTAGGTAAAACGATAACAACAAAATAATTTCTGAGGAGACATGCTACCACACAATCTTGATCAAATAATATTGCAAGGCTCATGTTATGAATGAAGTGACTCAAGGCAATGGTCTATAGTTTGCTAACAGATAGATAAAGAGTAAACAACTGAATCATATAAGCAAAAACTTTTCATGAATAGTACTTTCAAGACAAGCATCAAAAAGTTTTGCATAAGAGTTAACTCATAAAGCAATAGATTCTAAGTAAAAGGCATTGAAGCAACACATAGGAAGATTTAAGTTTCAACAATTGCTTTCAACTTTTAACATGTATATATCATGGATAATTGTCACAAAAAAATATAATGAGTGCAATAAGTAAGCATATAAGAATTGTTGCACACAAAGTTGACACAAGTGTTTGCTTCTGAGATAGAAAGAAGTAGGTAAACTGACTCAACATAAAAGTAAAAGAAAGGCCCTTCGCAGAGAGAAGCAGGGATTAAATCATGTGCTAGAGCTTTTTAAGATTTTGAAATCATATAGAGAGCATAAAAGTAAGTTTTTGAGAGGTGTTTGTTGTTGTCAACGAATGGCAGTGGGCACTCTACCCCCTTGCCAACCAGACTTTCAAGAGCGGCTCCCATTAAGGACGTTATTTCTACCCAAGGGTAGATCATCCCTCTTGTTCTCTTTTGTTTACACATGCAGTTATTCACTGGTATCATTGCTTATCTGATTGGATCAAGGCAAAAATGTGAAGAGAATTATGCGGTTAAAGTTGTAATTAATTGGGACTGGGCACCCATTTGCTAGCTCTTTTTGCAAAATTAGGATAAGCGGATGTATATGCCACTAGTCCCTTGGTGAAAGTCTGTCAAAAGTAAATGACAAGGTTGATAGAGAAAACTCCACATAACTTCCTCATGAGCTATAAAACATTGACACAAACAAGAGATAATAGTTTTCGAATAATTTAAAGGTAGCACATGAAGTATTTACTTGGAATGGCAGGAAATACCACATAATAGGTAGTTATGGTGGACACAAATGGCATGGGTTTTGGCTCAAGGTTTGGATGCACGAGAAGCATTTCCTCTCAGTAGAGAGTTTAGGCTAGCAAGGTTGTTTGAAGCAAACACAGGATATCAACTGGTACAGCAAGACTTACATGAAAACATATTGCAAGCATTATAAGACTCTACACTGTCTTCCTTGTTACTCAAACACTTTTACCAGAAAATATCTAGACCTTAGAGATACCAAACATGCAAACCAAATTTCAACAAGCTCTACGGTAGTTCTTCACTAATAGGTTTTTAACTACATGATGCAAGAGGTTAAACATGATCTACTTGAGAGCTCAAAACAATTGCAAAGCATCAAATTATCCAAGACAATGATCTACAAGCATGAGTACGTCCTTTTCAATATACCATCTACCACATGTAGCATTTCATGTTTCCAACAAACACCAATCAATTTATTTCAACACAAAACTCTCAAAATAATTCACAATGAAACAAGAGAGTACTTCTCTACAAGAACTAACAGCTCTGAACAAGAGATGCACGAAAAACAGGAGCTATAAGCATTGCAGTAGCTAGACAAGAATACTCAACAAATATAAGTGAAGAATACGCGTATTCACATGAAAAAGCGGAGCGTGTCTCTCTCCCACACAAGAATGCTAGGATCCAATTTAATCAGAAAATGAAAGTAACAAAGCAAAAATAAAAGCACACAGACGCTCCAAGTAAAGCACATAAGATGTGAAAAAATTAAAATATAGTTTCGCTAGAGATGATCTGATAAGTTGTTGATGAAGAAGGGGATGCTTTGGGCATCCCCAAGCTTAGACGCTTGAGTCTTCTTGAAATATGCTTGGGTGACCCACGGGGGCATCCCCAAGCTTAGGATTTTCACTCTTCTTGATCATATTATATCATTCTCCTCTCTTGATCCTTGAAAACTTCCTTCACACCAAACTCAGAGTAATTCTCATTAGAGGGTTAGTGCATAATCAAAAATTCACATGTTCTGTAAGGACACAATCATCACCACTACTTCTGGACATTAGCAACAGCCACTGATGTTTCGTGGAGCAAAAAATCCAGTCAAACATAGTAAAAGAGAGAATGCAAAATAAAAGGCAGAATCTGTCAAAAACAGAACAGTCTGTAAAGAAGATTTTTTTCGAGACACTTAAGTTGCTCAGATCAGAAAACTCGAAACTAATGAAAGTTGCGTACATATCTGAGGATCACGCATGAATTTTTTCAGAATTTTTCAATTTTTCTGGAGTGTGTACAACTCAAAACGGTGAACAGCAAAAATCTGTCCCTGCGCAGAAATCCAAATCTAGCATCAACTTTCTATTAGAGACTTTACTTGGCACAACAATGCGATAAAATAAAGATACAAATGAGTTGTTACAGAAGTAAGCAAGCTCCTTGACTCAAATAAAAGAAAAATTATAGAAATAAAACCATGGGTTGTCTCCCATAAGCGCTTTTCTTTAACACCTTTCAGCTAGGCGCAGAAAGTGAAAATCAAGTGTTTCCATGTGAAGAAGCATCCAAATTATTATCAGGAGCCTTACGTTTACTTTTCTTACCCTTAGTCTTACTCTTGGGTTAAGGGAATACATGACCGCATCCCGGCGAGGAGGTAAAATTCAGAGTACCTTTTTCCCACATCTATTGTTGCTCCCAAGAGTTTTAGCAGAGATCTTCCAAGTGTAATTTGTCATGTTCCTACACATTCAATAACAAGATAATCAGTGGATACCGTTCTTCCCAAGAATTTTGTAAACACTCCTTCAGCTATCCAGAATTGTCAGTTCAGCTGCACCTGGAAATAGACTTGCTCGACACAGATTATCAGTAGCAACAGTTTTATAGCAGTAGCAGTAGTGAAATAATAGCAGCAGTAAAGTAGAGACAGCAGTAGACAGCAAGATTAAAATACTGTAGGCGTAGGGATGGATGAACGGGCGTTGCATGGATAAGATAGTTCATATAATAATCAAGACAAAGGTATTTGCAGGTAAATAATGATAAAGCATCCAAGTACTAAGTAACCATAGGCATGTGTTCCATATTTAGTCGTACGTGCTCGCAATGAGAAACTTGCACAACATCTTTTGTCCTACCAGCCCGTTTGCGGCGGGGCCTCAAGGGAAACTACTGGTAATTAAGGTACTCCTTTTAATAAAGTACCGGAGCAAAGCATTAACACTCCGTGAACACATGTGATCCTCACATCAAAGCCATCCCCTCCGGTTATCCCAATTGCTGTCACTTTGGGGCCTCGGGTTCCGGACAATTATATGTGTATACAACTTGCAGATAAGATCTAAAACAATGATTATCCTCATGATACAATAACATGTTCATATCTAAAATCATGGCACTCAGGCCCTAGTGACAAGCATTAAGCATAACAAGTTGCAACAATGACAAAAAGTACTAACAACGGATACTAGGCACCATGTCCTAATGATCTTATATCTATTACATGAACAATCTCATCCAATCCCTACCATCCCCTTTAGCCTACAGCAGAGATTTACTCACACATGGATGGGGGAATCATGGATGGTTGATGGAGAGGCGTCGGTGATGATGATGGCGATGATCTCCTCCAATTCCCCGTCCCGGCGGAGTGCCAGAACGGAGTTTCTGGTACCCGAAATAGGGTTTTTGGTGGCGGCGGAGCTCTGCAGTGTTTTTGGAAAAAGCGTCGATCCCCCCGGCGTTTTTAGGTCAAACCCTTTAAGTAGTCGAGAGAGGGACGCGAGGGGGTGACCGAGCCGGCCTCACCATGCGGTGGCGCGGCCCAGGGCCCACCACGCCGCCACGTGGTGTGGGCGCCTCGTGGCCCGCCCCCGTCTCGTCTTCTGGCTCCGTGGGTCTTCTGGTAAAATAGGAGCTTTGCGATATTTTCCGGGGATTTTCCCGAAAGTTGACTTTCTGCACAAAAACAAGACACCAGAGCAATTTTGCTGAAAACAGCGTTAGTCCGTGTTAGTTGTATTCAAAACACACAAATTAGAGGCAAAACAACAATAAAAGTGTTCGGGAAAGTAGATACGTTTTGGACGTATCATACCCCAATGGGTAATTAATATAGTGGTGTTATCAGTAAGAGTTATTCCTTCTCCTCCTTCAGTAAGTTCCTAAAGATTCAAAGATTCATAAATATCTTTAGGCATAAGACAAAATTCAGACATAATATCATAACGAGCATAGAAAGTTTCACCACTAATGGCAACCTTTACTGTGGGGATCCACATTGAAGGTTCAAAATTTACTGGAACGTAGTCATAATATTCACGAATCTGATTATAACCCTCTTTTAAACAAGATATATTTGTCTCAAGAGTGTTTAATCTAGCATGAATACTCACAAGGGCCGAATCAAATTTATTAGTTGAGCTAGAAGATGCAATCAACTTTTTTTATAGCATTAAAAGCTTGATCCCCATCACAGTGAAGGAAATCTCTTCCCACTACAGCATCCAAAGCATATCTATAAAAAAGAACAAGCCCAAAGTAGAAGCTACTAGGAAGCAGGCTTAAAGTCATTTTAGGCTCAGTTGTACCATAAGAATAAAAAACTCTAGACCAAGCTTCTTTAAAACTCTCCTCACTCCCTTGTTTAAAAGTGAAGATCAATTCCTCAGGTGACATAGTCACAGGAATAAAACTAGACATGATAAAAAACTGAAAATAAACTAGAAGCGAGTAACTAATTTTTTTGTGTGTTTTTGATAAAAAGAAGCAAACAAGACAAAGTAAAAATAAACTAAGCAAGACAATAACAAAGTAAAGAGATTGGAAAGAAATAGGGTTTTCTGCCTGCGCAGGGTTAATTCCATAAAAAATAGGAAATACATATTTTATTGCCTAAAATCATTATATAACAGTGGTATAACCCTTGTATGATGCAAATATGATTGGAATATAAGTGATATAGTGCAAAGTTCATGTATGCATTTTACATGCATCAACATCCCCAAGATTAACCAATACTCATCCTCGAGTATGAAGGTGATAAAACTAACATGGACTTTGCAATATAATACTAACAATGGATATCAAAGATGATTGCTACTGCTACATAGAGCCAAATGATTCATTCTTCAAAGGAGTAGCAATATGTAAGATAGTTTATGAAGTGATATCAAGTATTCAAGCAAGGATGTTCAATGATAGTTCACAAAGTGTAACATAGAAGATAGTAATATGGACCACATGTATGCATAATGATAAGTAAGAAAATCCTACATTGGTCATAGAGTGTAGATGAAAATCTGAATATAAAAGGTGGACACTTTGGAAAGATGTATATGTGAGTAGAGGTAAAGCATGCATAAGTTTCATCTAACTTCCAAACTCTTCTACTTAAGTTAATGATTGCAATGTGGAATTCTTGGTGTCAAGCTCTCATTACCCGTATCATAGCATTTTGAATGATTAAAGTTTAATATGAAAGCAAATATGAGTAGTGTGCTTGACAAAGTAAAGGTTAGGTGTCTCATGCCCTTGAATACAAGTACCTACACCATGAGTTACTCAACTTTGGAAGCAAAGCAAGTTCAAGTTATATATCATTGTAAGTAATAATAATATCATCAAGAGCGTCAACTGGGGTACCTCTTATCCCAGGATATGGAACAAGCCCATATCAAAATGACAAGACAAACAAACAAGATGAACAAACTCAACACCCTTTTTATTTACCACTAGAATAGCTTTTTATTATAAGGTGCATCACAGACGGTTCACCATAGCATGTAAGTAAATTTCCACCAAGAATGATGCATGGCTTAGATTAGCGGCCCAGGCGTCTCTCTAACCATTTATACAAACTCATTTAAACTACTTCATTTCCACCTCATTTCACCATGATAGGCATCATAAACAAAAGTACATGATATCAACTAAATGAGATGAAGGAGCATGGTGAAAGCTTTTCATGTGACAGCACATATGGGCTAACTCCCAACCTCGGACATTTATCAAGCCACTAACATCATAATCTGGGATATGGGCTAACTCCCAACCTCGCACATAGTAGTGATTGCAGTAGACATGTGGCGCCCTGACCCGACTGCTATACAGTGATACTGTGTCTCCGGTTATCCGATACCACCAGACACACTATCAAAGCATAATAGAGAGATCAAGACTTGTGGAACAACTGGCACATCACAGACTCTACGACACAAATCATTATAGTTCAACCCTTATAATAGAGAAAGATAGCAAATGACAACCAGAGGTCACAGACCCAACATTACGACAAGCGGAAGCAAATTTGGTTGTTCTAAACAACAAGAACCAAATATGGCCTAAGAGGCCTACCGATAAACATCCAGCGCCAGCTGTTCCGGGATGTCCCAAGCTGCCACCTGGGAACCCCAGACTACTCGTCGACGTCCACAAAGAACCCACCTTCGAGGTCGGTGAAGTCCTCCTCTGAAACAAAACAAACGACGTTGAGTTCGACGAACTTGCAAGATTATATATAGAGCTTTAGCTCGATGAGGCTTCCAAAGTTTTATGGCTCTTTTGCATAAACCTGATTTTATTTAAATAAACAATAAATCCATGGCATCGACTAATCAGAATATTTTAAAAGAGGGGTAAGAAGTAACCCTTTTCTCTTGATCACCTTATCTCAACCTCAACCATCACCATCATCAACCATTGTACCTGTTCATCAAAGGCACCTCCCCGAATCAACCTCGAGGAAGTCAACCTTACACTCTTGAATGGTACCTTTAGTACCCAAGTTTTAATCATTCCGTTAAAGTTATTCTATGATCCCTGAATCCGGCACCAAGTTGTCCTTAACCGTGGACACGGCTTTTCGAAAAGATTTACCCTGCAGGGGTGTACAATGTTTACCACGCGTACCGTCTGGCCCATTGCCTACGCATTAGCTCTCTTCCATGGAAAGCCGGCTGGGTGGGAGCGGCGTCGACTTCTCCCTCGTTAAGGACTTTCCAGGACCATCAGTGGCGGCAGGACTGCCAGGTGCCCGCAACACCCCGCCCCACGGCCACTCATTTTCCTAATACCACAATCCTCATCTCAGTTCATCCCACCATCATCACGCACACGCAAATGGAAGCCCGAACTAGAGGACCCTGGCTAGCCCCGCTCGAGCTATTTAGTCTATGAGGGTTCCTGCAATTGCATAGGCCTCACGCATGGGTGCACGCTCGGTCTTGGCTCGAAGGGGAGAACTCGCATTTAGGCGGCGAGAACGAGACAACCCACCACATTCCATGTGGCCTCTCATCCCCGCCTTTAAACATGTTATTATATGTCACCACCATTTTCCACCATCATCCGAACATTCCACCACAGTTCCAACAATAACATATCCACCGGACGACTAAGCATTTCACTAAGCTTGGCTAAGCATAAACATAGCGGATATAATTAACTCAGGCCAACACATCAATCCTAGGGATATTAGGAGGAAACAGGTAATGGCATCGGAAAACATAATGCATCTAATAGGATACTCTAATCCAACCAAATTGACATTTGGAATCGCATGCAATATTATAGTGGAGAAAATATCTGCGGAAAACATAGGAGGAGACATGCTCAGAGGGGGATTACGCTTGCCTTGTTCAACGGGCTGGTAATACGGGTCGTCAGGGTATTGTGGAGAAACCCCGACTGCTTGATCTATCGATGCATAAGAACACAGGAAAAAACACAATCAAATATCACTCAAGCAAACCAAATGCAATGCTCATACACATGATGTCATGACAAGTTTGATGCACTGAAATTATTATACCCAATGTATCAATTTAAATGGGCTGCAAAATAATTAAATTGACAAGGGAGAAGAAAGTCCCATATTTGGTTTTAATGCTTTCCTGTGCTATGTATTCATGTAAACATGCATGTAAATGATGCTACTGATTTGGTATTGATTTGCGGAACATTTAGAGCCTTTCAACATCATTTTTGGAATTCTTTTGAATTAAATATGAATTTCCAAAGTGGCATTTCAGTACTGCCATTTTTAGTATTTTCAACATACAGAGGGTTTAAATTGGTCAATTATGTCCAAATAAAATATGGATGTCTAGAGGGTGTCAAGACAAATTTTTAGACACCTTATTTGCTCAATTTGGAATTACAGAGCTAAAGTTATTAATTTTCAAAGTATGACATTTATTCTGCAATTTCTGTAATTAATTTAAAGAGGCAATTTATTTTAAGCTAACATGCGTCAAGATGACAGAAACATGTAGAGCACACTTTTCTGAACATGTGGAAATTTGAATCATCCAATTTGGAGCATTTTTCAATTTGTTATTGATTTTAGAATTAAACATTTGAGCTGCAATTCTGTTTTCTTTCTTTTCTTTAAAACAGAGAAAACGGCGACGCGTTTTTCACCGGGCCCGTGGCTAGCCCAGGCCACTGACTAGTGGGCCCGTGCCACGCTGGCAAGCCACGCAAGCGCGCGGGCCCAGCGGCCGGTTTGACCACGGCGAGGCGCGGGACGGCGCGGACGGGCGCGCGGCGGCGGCGATCACGGCCGCGTCGATCTACTGCGCGAGGGAGCGCGCTACGGATGGCTTTAGACTCGCACGGACGTGGGGAGCACGAATACGGCGGCGCCGCTAGCTAATGGTCGCCGAAGCGACGGAATCATCCTCGACGGGCGGCGGCCGGCGGCGGTCTAAGGGCGAAGCGTCGAACTACGGCGAGTTAGGGAGGGAAAAGATGTCCCCGAGGACGGCATGCTCACCCTAGATGCGTGGGAACGATCCGTTGGTGCAGAGGTGGACGGAGACGGCGGCAATCGACGGCGGAGCTCCGGTCGGAGTCGAGGAAGAAGAGGATGGCGGCGGCGGTTTGGGGTTTCCCCGGCTCGATTCCTTCGACGTGGTTGCAGAGGGAGACGAGGCGGAGCAAATGGTGGTGCTCGATCTACTCTTCGCGTGCTCAAACGACGGCGATGCTCGGCGGCGATCTAGCTAGGGTTCGGCCATGGCGGCGGATGGAGAACGGAGAGGGGGCGAGCGAGGGCAGTGGTGCGTGTCGGGCAGAGGAGCACGGGGGGGGGGGGGGCCTGGCTGCTCTTCTAGCGCGTCGAGGCGCAGGGAGGGGGCCCCGGCATCGCCGTGTCGCCATGGCGCGCGAGGCGGTGCGGCTCGGCCGCGCGGCGTGCGTCGCTACAGAGGAAGACGGTGATTTTGCAAAAACGCCCTCGGCTGCATTTTTCTATTTTCAAGTAAGCCCTTTTCTGTTTCTTTTTAATATCCAGTAGCCTTTCCCGAATTTTATTGAGGCACTTAAACACTTTATAAAAATTTGATAAAAATCATGTAGCCTCCCAACATCATGTAGAAGCACCCCAAAAATTGGTGTTGCAAAATAAAAAGTTTTGCCACACTTTTGTTCATAGGGTTTGTTTATGGCATTTTTGGTAAAACTAAAATGAATTTACTTTTGAATTTTTGAACCAGTCCAAAGTATTAAATCTTGAACCCTTGGAACTTCCTTGACAAATATGGATTGGCATTTGTATTTGTGTTTGCCAAGAACAAGCACATTTGAATTACAAGGATTGAATTTGATTTGGTGCCCTTGTTTCCATTTGTTTCAATTTGTTTTTATCACTTGATTTCAACTTGACACTGAAACAATGGATGCCATGATGCATGAATAAGAAGCAAAAGTGAAAATTTGGTTCAAATTTTACAGTACCAAGAGTGGGGCTGTTACAATTCTACCCTCCTTACAGGAATCTCGTCCCGAGATTCTAAGGTTGCGGAAGGAAGTCGGGATACTTCTCACGAAGACTAGACTCCCTTTCCCAGGTTGCTTCATCTTCGGAATGATGAGACCACTGAATTTTGAGGAACTTGGTGGTCTTGTTTCGAGTCTTCCTTTCTGCTTCATCCAGGATACGGACAGGATGCTCGCGGTAAGTGAGATCTGCCTGGATATCCAGCTCCTCATGATTGACTCCATGGATAGGATCCTTGAAACAACGGCGAATTTGGGATACATGAAACACATCATGCACATCGGGGAAGTTAGCCGGTAACTCTAACTGATTAGAAAGATCTCCTCGCTTGGCCAGAACAGTGAAAGGGCCAATGTAGCGAGGGGCCAATTTTCCCTTGATTCCGAAGCGGCGAACGCCTCGGAGGGGAGAGACACGGAGGTAAGCTTTGTCACCAATTTCATAGTGAACCTCCTGATGATGCTTGTCATAATAACTCTTCTGCCTAGATTGGGCAATCTTCAGATTCTCTCGTATGATTCTAACTTTCTCCTCAGCTTCATTGATAATATCCGGACCAAAGAGTGCCCTCTCTCCGGTCTCGGACCAATTCAGCGGAGTTCGGCATTTTCTTCCATACAGAACCTCGAATGGGGCCATACCCAGACTGGCTTGATAGCTGTTGTTGTAGGAGAACTCCGTGAAGGGAAGATACTTCTCCCAATCTTTGCCAAAGGAGATTACACATGCCCTGAGCATGTCTTCCAGAACTTGGTTCACCCTTTCAGTCTGACCATCAGTTTGAGGGTGGAAAGCGGTGCTAAAGTTGACACGGGTTCCCATGGCTTGTTGGAAACTAGTCCAGAACCTGGAGGTGAACAAACTTCCATGACCAGAGATTATCTTCTTGGGAACGCCGTGGAGTACGACGATCCTAGAAGCATACAGATCTGCCAACTTGGCAGCTGTAATGTCGACACGAACGGGGAGGAAGTGAGCCACTTTTGATAGGCGATCAATGATGACCCAGATGGCATCGTTTCCCTTTGGAGACTTCGGCAGGCCAGTGATGAAGTCCATACCAATTTCATCCCATTTCCACTCAGGGACTGCAATAGGGCGAAGAGTGCCGGGAGGCCTTTGATGTTCCGCCTTTACCCGTCGACAGATGTCGCATTCAGCAACATACTTGGCAATTTCCCGTTTCATCCGAGTCCACCAGAACTGTGGTCGAAGGTGTCGGGGGAATACTTTCTGGATTAACCCGCGGCCCAGTGCGACTTAACTTACTCGCACGGACGAAGGCCCACTTGGGAACAAGCCCAATATTGAACCGCCATAAGGGGAAAGATCTAGAAGACATATCCCGGAGGACGTGAAGACCAAGTAGTCTCCGAGTAGGCCTCTGTGGATGTATTCCTTATGGGGAAGTTTCCTTTTGTAACCTAGCGAGCCTCTGTGTATATAAAGAGGACTCGCAGGACTTAGAGCGGGTCAAGCTATCAAGCCCCAAACCCTAGCTCATACGGCGAGTACCAGATCGGATCGCCTCCATTGTAACACCTCGATTATCATATCAATACCAATCTAGGGTAGGCAGGAAGTAGGTCTTTTACCTCACATTGAGGGGGCCGAACCTGGGTAAATCTGTGTTGATCTTTGTTCCTGCGATCCCAAGCTCGGAGATGCTTGACTCGCGTAATCCCACACCTACGAAGTCATCTATGACACCTGACGTGACAAACCCACGACAGTTGGCGCCCACCGTGGGGCCTGCGGTCAAAAGCGTCACGTTCCGCGCAGGATCGAAATCAGGCTTCAAGGACATCGCCATCGGCCAAGTTGAAGACATCAATGGGGTCCCCTTCATCGACGACTCAGAGTGGGGACCCGAGGCAGATCGCATCGAGTTCGGATACATCGTTCCCATCGGATCAGTAAAAGTTTTCGTCGGATCCGTCAGTCGCAGATCTATGGACGCGACTCAAGGAAGCGAATCGGTGAAGGAGCTGCGGCCGGTCAGGGTCCGCGTGTTGGAGGAGCTACAACAAGCTACGGCAAGATTGCCCATCCCCGTCCCATCAAGACCTGTTTGGGGATCTCTACCAAATCAGGAAGGAGACCTCAAGATTGAAGAGATTGAAGCTATCAGGACGGAGCTCTGTGAAGAGGCACAAAGACTCGCGGCTGAGCGCGAAAAACTCCAAGAAGAAGGCCGACGACTCCGTGCCAGCCGAAGCACCAGGCGGTGCGAACCAAGACGACATCTGAGCGCAAGAAACTCCAAGAAGAAGAGTGGCGACTCCGTCGTTGGCAGCAAAAACATCAGATCAAGATGGACAGAGGAGAGATGAAATCACAGTTCCACGGCGACCCAGAGAGCAACGTGCACGCCGCGATAGGGATATTGTCAAAGATAGCACCGGTTGGAGACACGCGAGCTGATAAGGAAGCTCGCTATGCGATCGACCTACTGCAAACTGCTGCTTTACAACAAGCAAATATGTATGGAGTCACGCCCAATGAGCCGCAAAATGAGGTATCATGGGGAGGAGAAAAGTACAGCGTCGAAGAAGTGGTCAACCAGTTAGCAGGTTTGCAGGTATCATTGGAAAAAGAAAAGAAGATAGAAGGCGAGTCGCGGACGTCCGGAGCGACTCAGCCATCCCAGATTGAAACTGATTCAGATGAAGATTCAGCGCCAGTAAACTCCTATTCATTATTGAAAGGACCAGCATGTTTTGGAGAGGAAATACGGCTCACTCGTTTCCCCCCGAACTTCGACGAGTCGCAGCGAGTCACCACCTATCGCAGTGACCAAGACCCTGCCTTATGGATAGAAGATTACGAGGCAAGCATGACAGGGCTGATGTGACTCAAGAAATACGTGCGAAATACTTCCACTTGGCAATACAGGGAGAAGCTAGGGATTGGCTGTTAAGGCTGCCATCAAAATCAATAAGCACATGGGAAGACTTGAAGGACAAGTTCATCCGCAGATTCCAAACAGAAGATATGAAAAACCTTAGACAATGCATTCAAAAAGAGGACGAATCAAGCGGCGACTGGATCAAGAGAATCGCGGAGATCCTTGGCTCCGCCAAAAACTTAACAGTACAAGCTGCAATACAAGCTATGAGAAAGAACTGTAGATTTGAGCCGCTGGTGCACAAATTAAGTCGCGCTGAGCACAAGATTGATAGTTTCGACCAGCTTTTGGCAACGGCTGACAAGTACGCAAAGACAGATAGAGGGACAGGCGGCTTATCACAGAACCCAACAGGGAAACTGCCAGTCGCGAAGACAGAACGTCGCGCACACCAGATGCAGGAGCAAGGGAGTGATAAGGCCTTACCCCTAATAACTGCAAGGGGATCTTCGACGTGCCTTGCGACTTACATCGCAGAGAGATGGCAGGCCAGCGGGTCACACAAAGGCGCAATGTCATTATTACCGGAGGTGGAAAGAAGGCGACACGCCAGACAGCTCGCAGCGATCGATGCAGCACAAGAAAATCTAGCTCTCGTCAAGGCCTGACGTTTTACCTAGAAGAAACATAGGACAGTTTCATACAGTGGAAGTACAAACAACGGATGGAAGCCGGAAGAGCGGTCAGATTTCAACGCCGAAAGGTATCGTCGCTGGACAGAGCAATCGGTTATTTGGAGTCGCGGCGATCACCCCCAGAAGTAAGAGATCCAGGACAGCCAGCTCTGTGGTCACGCCTGAAGTCGCGGGATACAAGTTAAGTAAGGTCCTAATGGACGGAGGAGGAAGAGTAAACATCCTATATCAAGACACGCTCCGAAGAATGAATATACCCGAGACAAGGCTGCGACCATCCAGGAAAGAAATTCAAGGAATAATCCCAGGAGCTGTTACGCGACCAATCGGAAAGATAACACTTGAAGTTAGCTTTGGAACAGAGCGGAACTTCCGCACAGAGCTCCTAGACTTTGAGGTTGTAGCAGTCAAAAGCTCATATCATGCAATCTTTGGAAGAGAAGCCTATGTCAAATTTACCGCTCGCCCCTGCTACGTCTACCTACAGTTAAAGATACCAGGACCAAACGGTGTTATTACAATATATGGAGACAGACAGAGAGCGTTAGAATGCGAGAACGCAGGCTCAGTACTCGCAGAAGAAGCTTGTATCGCCAACTCTTCACATGGTATCAGTCGCAGATCGGTGATCGCAGCTCAAAACGAGTCGCGTTGGAGGTACCGCGGAAGCGGCCAACAGGATGCAGCCACCGGATGGTAAATACCCACCGAGAAGTCGCGCATCAGCAAGATAATGCCCCAGAGGTCGCCTTGATACAAAAAGAAGACAAGAAATGGCGCATGTGCATAGACCCAGCCTCGATCAACAACCAGCCAAAGGGGCTCAGTTATCGTGAGACCTTACAAAGCAAACTCAACTCAACATAAGTCGCAGCTCAGTGCGGCTGATCGCCCAACACAGTGCTTCTGCTTCAACATGAGACATACATCGGAGCTATCATGCTCGACCCGAGTCGCTTTTAGCGACTCAAAATTGAACCAATCAGGTGTTCAACCCACTCCGTTAGGAGTATTAATTCGCAACTAAGTGCGATGAGTATCAAGTATGCATGGCCTGCGGGGAATAGAAAACCCGCATTAAAGGGCCTGCATCATCATGTAACACCCTGTAAAACATCGAGTGATTATGAAATAAAGCCGGCACCCTTGACATTCAAGGGTTTGTCGTTTCGCCTCAACTATCATTGAGTCGCTGAGTCTTTTGAATTTCATATATCACTGACCCTTGAGGGCTCCTTACGAGCATCGCGAGTACCAATCGCACCTCAAATTTTGCCAAACTAGTGGCAATCCTTAAGCTAGAAGCGTCTTGCATTATGCGACCAAAGTACTGGGGTGTGGCGTCAATCGAGCTTGATTGCCTATCATGGCCGCTCTCGACCCTGAACACACATGTTCCTAGGAAATACTGAGCCGCGCGAGCGTCTACTTAATGGAATTATCAAGAAAAGAACCTGCTTATAGGTCACAAAAAATACTGTTTTGTAGCGTACCTGCACTTAAAAATTGGCAAGGTACCTGTGTATAGTGCAAACCCCTGGATCGTTTCATTTGCACACACAGTTTAAGATGAAATATCACAACATTGTATCATGATTACACGAATGATCCAGTACTTGATAAAATATTCATTACAACTTGCATAGCATATAGCTAGCTTGAAAGAGTAAAGCAGCGGAAAAATTAATCTTCATGGAGTCCTCATCCTTAGCATGTGCCACAGGCGAAAACATGTTGGTTGCAGAATCGAAACCCTTAACGAAACTCACTCGTCGTCAGAACAATCTGCAACAAATAAAATTTTGCAACAGAGTGGGTCAGATACCATTTAAAATGGATCTGGCAAGTGACACTATGTGGACACTTATTGGAATAACTCTATAGCCTATATGCATATTTGGCTAGTGGAGTTCAAGGCTGTTTTGCATAAAAGCCAATTTTGCCTAACACTTTGTAAAACATTTTCTTCAAATGTTTGAGACAATATGGCATGAAATCCATAGTCTCGTCTACCCTTGTTCACCCATCAAAATTTTACTTAGAGAAATAAGATGTTGGGAGCCTCCGTTGACATCCTTGATCAGCTGCTTGAATTGTCCGTAACCGGGGACACGGCTAAGTACTTAGTTTTAAACTCTGCAGAGGTTGTGCACTTTCACCATTAGACCCAACAAACCCAAACTATCCTCAAGCACTCAAATTGTGCTAAGGAAAAGGAGAGAGTTGAGACGAGACTTTTCAGAAGCATTTTCCCATCCCATACCGACTTGACGCGCTCCCATTCTAACCATTCTACCACCACCTGTCAAGTCGGGACGAGTCCACGCAACTTAATCCATCTAGCCAGAGCCCATATGACTAATGGCTGCACGGTAAGCAACTTCACTTAGAGAAACATTGGTCCCTTTAATCCTGGGTGGCAACCACAAGTGACCATCCCTTAGAGGTCACCCCTAAGAGATGACACTCAACCTTTCCATCATCTTTTCAAAACCAAGTCCACCTAGGTGGTAAATTACTTAGTAGAATTAAACTTTAAAGAAAACACATTTGCATAGCATCAAATAATCTACTAAGTTATCACAGGGATTCTAGACACAACTAGTGTAAAGGTATGGTGGGTTTAGCATCTAGCAATAATACTATCCAACACATGCATATAAAGAAATACACTAAATAATGCATATAAAAATACTTAGGAAATTTCATGAGGGGTGTGCCACTTGCCTTGGCAAACAGAAGTGTAGTAGTAGCAGTTGCAACCACTTTCGTCTCTCTCCGGAATTTCTAACAAGTCAAACAAACCACAAATAAACATACAATCTTAAATGCAACACTTAGAAAAAATATGATATGCATGAGATGCAGGATGATACAAAGAAATGTGGTATGAAAGACAAGCAAAACAAAATAAGGGAGAGACAACAAAATAACATTATCCCATTCAGCTAAGGCAAAGTCAAGGTAGAGTAAAATAGATTTGATAAAACCACCACTTGAAGGTTGTAAAGCTACTCTAAGTCTTCACAAGTTTGGTCTTCAAATAATCTTCAACTCCTTTGCAGCTTCATTGATCTTCAAATAGCAGTCTATGAACTTAGTCTTAAACACCAAGGACTTGGCCTTTGTCCAAAGTGAGACAAAAATAGAAAGGAGATAGAAAGAAAAGAAGTAGTTGGTCTTCTAAAATTCTTCTCTTTGCTTCCTTGTGGTTTTACTTGATGTGTTGACTTCATTGCACATTTGTGGACTTGATGATTCTGAAGACTTGATGGTGTTGGCAGCATCCATGTTGGTCTTGAATATAACTTAGTCACCATGAAGTCTAAGAGAAGAAGGAAGAAAGGAGGGAAGGAAATGAAGAAAATGCAGCTGGTTGGTCTTCATGAACTTTCTCTTGATTTCTTCTAAGTCATTTCTTCTTGGAGATGCTTCTGCAGTCTTGTTTAAGTCCTTCCTTGATTTCTACTAATTTCCAACTTAGTGGTTTTTGACTAGGAGAGTCATAATAGCTAACATGTATCCTCAAAATTTCTAAGGAGGAAGTCATGTAAGAAGTACCAAAAATAATACTAAGGACTTAATATGCATGCCATGCTTATGAAAATGCTCTAAGGAAATGCAAGCAATAAAGATGATCCAAAAATGACTAAGGACCAAAGGTCAAAATACTTTGGAGTCGAATTTTAACTAAGGACTAGAGACTAACACATCAAGTCAAAATAATTTATAAGTAATAGTTCATAAAATAAAGTATTGGTATATTTTCTAAGGAAAAAAATACTTTAAAACAATAGTTGATAAATTTTCTAAGGACAAACACTTGTCAACACAACTATGTTTTTAGGATGTTAAATTTTTCTAAGGAAAAGATTTAGCACTTTTAAGGTATTGAAATTTTCTAAGAAAATTTCTAAGGAAAGTGTTGTCAATTAATTATCAAATATTTTCTAAGGAAAAGAATTACTTTGTTTGGAGAGGCAAAATATTTCTAAGTACTTTTTGTAACTGAAGTGATCAAAATATGACTAAGTCATTTTATTAGTCGAATAGATGAAGAAACTAATTTTAATCAATTTTAATTATTAAGATAACACCTAAAAAGCATTTAATCAATATTAATTTACAAAAATCATAAAAAATACTTTTACAAAAATAGTAGAGTATTCCTACGGCCAAGTATTAATTAAACAAAGTTAAAGCAATTGGATTTTCCCAAAAATCAATTTTTAAATTTAAGTTAAGTCAAATTTACTTAAACAACCAATTTTAAAATTTGAACCAATTTAAATTTGTCAAAACATAAATTCAACTATGCCAAAAGTTTCTACATGTCATAAGCTTTCCAAAAATATAAAGTTTGCAAAATTTGGCCGAGCCAATAAAAATTAGTGATAGATCTAATCTACAGGGACCTATCTGCAAAATCGCCAATTAAAAAGAAAACAGAAAAATCCTTGTCCCCGCTGGCGCTGACGTGGCTTTGACCGCTGACGTGGCGCTGACTGGACTGCTGACGGAGGTGCTGACCCGGCGTCGACGTGGCGTCTCCTGATTGGCGCGTACCGCTTCGATAATAGATCTAATCCTAGCCGTCCGCGATAGATCTAACGATCTAGATCTTATTTGACTAAAAGGCAACACGGCTGGCCGGAGTTGCTTGGTGGCCGAGCTCCCGCGGTGGTTCCATCACCGGCGGCGAGAGATTGAAGATCTAGGGGGCTAGGGAGAGGGGTTTTGGTACCTATCGATGAAGGACGTCGAGGTGAGCTCGCTGGAGGGGTCGAAATCCGCGGGCGTGTTCTGCTCCTCCCAGGTTTGCTCATCGGAGAAGCTCCAGCGGCTGGTGGCGTCGGTCGAGGAAGGATAGCTCGATCTGAGGCACGAAACAAGGAGGGACCATGTCCATTAGATGCGCACGAGAAAAATAGGAAGAATGATACAAGAGGGAGGGCTCGGGGTCGACGCAGTACGCCGGAATCGACGAAGCTTCGCCGGCGGCAGTGGTGGACGGCGGCGGCGATTTTGTGGGCAGCCTTGCGGCGATTTGGCTAGGGTTTGTGGGGCTTTGAGAGAGAAGGCCGTGAGGGTTTATATGGGGCAGGAGTCCTGGGAGATTGCGATCGTATCGCAACGGATTTTGATCCGATTTTTGGTTAGGGTTCGAAGAGGATTTCGTGCGGGAGAGGTTAGGGACGATGGCGTCATCGACGACGTCATCCTGGGGTGGCCCACCTGGCGGTGAGAGAGAGAAGGAGGGCCGAAGCTGGGCTGTCGTCTTCCGCGCGCGCGAGAGATAGAGGGGGAAGGAGAGATGGGCTCGGCCCAGTAGCTAGGGTTTCGCTTTTTTTTCTGATTCTTTTCTTTTCTGAAAATCTTTCAATTATTCATAACTTTTAAATTATGAATCCTTTTGGATTCAAACCAATTTCTATAGTTTTGTAAAATCAAACTCTTTGTTTTGAAACGTTCAAATATCATTTCCCAAACATTTTGTCTACTAAACTTTTGAAAAGTGTTTAAATGGATTTTGGACATATTAATGTCATTTGAAAATTATAGGGTTTTATAAATTCCTTTTAAACTTATATTTTAAACCAAAGCAAAATATGGTTAATATCACTCAATAAAATAATTTTGTATAAATCTCAAATAGTTTAAAAAGGGTTTGATAAATAAAAAGAATTCAAAACTCATTTTAGAAACCCAAATCAATATTTTCTTTCAAAAGTTAAACTATAAAACTTGAGAATAGAGATTAGGTAAGTAATAGAATAATTATCCATACAAACAAACAATTCACAACCAAACACCCTTTTTCAAATAGCAATCATTTGATTTCCAAACTATGTTTTTAATAAACAATATGTGACTTGAATAAAACTTAAATACCACAAGATAAACATTTTGCAAAAATATATTTCAACAAATACAAACAATCACAAGCAAACGTTAAAAGAACAATATATAAAAGTCAAAAAAAATTGGAGCATAATTGCTCTACTAATATATTTTCTTAAATATGTTTTCAAGTGGAAATTTATTTCCCACATTTGAAATAACCAAATGCAAACAATGCTATATGATGATGAATGTATGCATGAATTTTCTTTTCAAGGCAAAATACATAATAGTTTTTGAAAGTTTTAAATTTTTCTGATTTTTCAGCTTTTTGAAAAGCTAGGGATGTTACAGACTACCACCCTTAAAAGGAATCTCGTCCCCGAGATTCGAAGAGGCTAGCAAAAGGTTGTGACGGTTTGGCTACCACCCTTAAAAGTATTTTTGTGGGTAGGGAAAACTTTCAGAACGTACCATTTACTTCTTCCACGTTGATGTGGTTCACATATCCTTTGTAAAAAGGATTTGACTTGGTGGCTTCTTCTGCCTTCTTCTCAGGGCATTCGTTTGAGTAATGTCCCTTATTCCTGCACTTGTACAGGTGATGTGGCTGATATCTTTCTTGGGTTCAGGATTTGGGTGGTGTTGTCCATTGTTATTGTTACCAGCATGTCCATTTCCCTTGTGGTCTCCATTGCTTCCTTTGAATCCACCATTGTGATCAAGATGCTTGAGGTGACTTCCTCCACCATGGTGATTCCCATGTTTGTGACCATGGTTTACATCAGGAGTAGAGTGCCTCTTGAATGAAGGCTCAGAAAGATGTTTATTGTAACTCCGCTTTCTGTTCTTTTTAGGTCTTTGTAGTGCTAAAAGGTTCTCTATCTCTTGTTTATCATATTCTATCACAAAGGCTGACGATCTGGTTTGCTTGGTGGGACAATCTCGAGAGAAATGACCTTCCTCTTCACATGAGTAACAACATTTAGTGGTGACCTTCGAAGTGTGGGGGTGAGTTCTGAGTCTGGCTTCATTCATCTTCTCGGGGCAGTTATTGGCATAGTGCACTGTGTTCTTGCATTTGAAGCACATCACTTGACTAATGTCTCTCTTGTGGGGGTTGTTCTGGAGTTTCTTCTCTGATTCTTCTACTTCCAAGGTCCTCCTGATAGTATGTTGCATCCCCTCTTGTATTTGCTGCCTAGCTTGCTGCACTATGGAATAGAGTTGACATTGTGATGGAATGTGGTTTGTTGCCTCACACAAAAAGCAAGTAACTAGGGTTGTGGGACATCCGTCTTGGAGAGAGACACCATGGGGCCACTCATCATGACATTCCTTGGATGTGTGTCCTATTTCTCCACACGTCTGGCAGGCTTGAGGTTTGCTCAAAACACTTCCTTTGAATTTCGTGTTACCTATGTCAATCTGTGGTGTTTTGGTGTTACTGTTGGCCATGTGGTAACGCATCAGCTGCACAATGTGGGTCTGATTATCCAACAGTTGTTGCATCCCTTGGGGTAACTCTTTGTTGCAGTTGTTGACTTGATTTTGGGCCATGAGTTGCATCAACTGACTCTGGGCTTCTAATAGTCGTATTGCATTTGTCATCTCATCATCGTTGATACTTTGGCAAGGCATCTGTTTAGGTTTAGCATAGATGAGTAAAAGATAGACAGATCTAAGAGAAATATTCCTGCCCATACAAGCAATTTGACACAAACAACCACACATGATAACAACGCACAAACTTTTGAGATAACCAAACTAGTCGTTTTTGGATCGGAGTACACCTAGGGTATGGGGAAACAATTTGATAGTACTGCCATACCACAATTTGATAGGTCAATACATCAACATGGTTTGTTTAATCTAATACATAAGGGGGTCTATTCTATCCCCTTCTTGAGTGTATCGAGTTCTTCCTCTATTTCCTTGAGTTCATCAAGGTATTTCTGAGTGTTGTGAAGTCTAAATTGAAGTCTTCCTCCAAGGTGTTCGATGGCCTCCCATGCTGCACTTCTTGCTGAATCAAAGAATGATGTTCGAATTATTGGGTTTGTGTACATGTAGAAACCTTTGGTCTTGTGGTCATCGTCTTTGTTCTTGTATAGATGGAGTTGTACCCACTAGTACTCTTGACCTTCACCCATGAAAGGAAATCCTTTGTAGACTGCTGCTCCTTCAAGTCCCATGCTCAACATGAGGTCCTTCAAAGCTTTTGGAAACTCAGTCTCACATTCCAAGGTCATGGTCATTGCTGGACCTTTCTTGAGTGATTCCAGGAGGCGGGACATCTATAAATAAGAGAAGGCATTTAGAACGCGAATAGTTAAGAAGTTACAAGAATGATATCAAAAGTTTTTAGACAAAAAGCAAATAAAGTTTTGTCCTATGGGCTTTCTTATTCCTAACCAGACTTAGGGTTTCGAACCTACAGGCAACACAGTGCTCTGATACCATCTGTAGCGTACCTGCACTTAAAAATTGGCAAGGTACCTGTGTATAGTGCAAACCCCTGGATCGTTTCATTTGCACACACAGTTTAAGATGAAATATCACAACATTGTATCATGATTACACGAATGATCCAGTACTTGATAAAATATTCATTACAACTTGCATAGCATATAGCTAGCTTGAAAGAGTAAAGCAGCGGAAAAATTAATCTTCATGGAGTCCTCATCCTTAGCATGTGCCACAGGCGAAAACATGTTGGTTGCAGACTCGAAACCCTTAACGAAACTCACTCGTCGTCAGAACAATCTGCAACAAATAAAATTTTGCAACAGAGTGGGTCAGATACCATTAAAAATGGATCTGGCAAAGGACACTATGTGGACACTTATTGGAATAACTCTATAGCCTATATGCATATTCGTCTAGTGGAGTTCAAGGCTGTTTTGCATAAAAGCCAATTTTGCCTAACACTTTGTAAAACATTTTCTTCAAATGTTTGAGACAATATGGCATGAAATCCATAGTCTCGTCTACCCTTGTTCACCCATCAAAATTTTACTTAGAGAAATAAGATGTTGGGAGCCTCCGTTGACATCCTTGATCAGCTGCTTGAATTGTCCGTAACCGGGGACACGGCTAAGTACTTAGTTTTAAACTCTGCAGAGGTTGTGCACTTTCACCATTAGACCCAACAAACCCAAACTATCCTCAAGCACTCAAATTGTGCTAAGGAAAAGGAGAGAGTTGAGACGAGACTTTTCAGAAGCATTTTCCCATCCCATACCGACTTGACGCGCTCCCATTCTAACCATTCTACCACCACCTGTCAAGTCGGGACGAGTCCACGCAACTTAATCCATCTAGCCAGAGCCCATATGACTAATGGCTGCACGGTAAGCAACTTCACTTAGAGAAACATTGGTCCCTTTAATCCTGGGTGGCAACCACAAGTGACCATCCCTTAGAGGTCACCCCTAAGAGATGACACTCAACCTTTCCATCATCTTTTCAAAACCAAGTCCACCCAGGTGGTAAATTACTTAGTAGAATTAAACTTTAAAGAAAACACATTTGCATAGCATCAAATAATCTACTAAGTTATCACAGGGATTCTAGACACAACTAGTGTAAAGGTATGGTGGGTTTAGCATCTAGCAATAATACTATCCAACACATGCATATAAAGAAATACACTAAATAATGCATATAAAAATACTTAGGAAATTTCATGAGGGGTGTGCCACTTGCCTTGGCAAACAGAAGTGTAGTAGTAGCAGTTGCAACCACTTTCGTCTCTCTCCGGAATTTCTAACAAGTCAAACAAACCACAAATAAACATACAATCTTAAAAGCAACACTTAGAAAAATATGATATGCATGAGATGCAGGATGATACAAAGAAATGTGGTATGAAAGACAAGCAAAACAAAATAAGGGAGAGACAACAAAATAACATTATCCCATTCAGCTAAGGCAAAGTCAAGGTAGAGTAAAATAGATTTGATAAAACCACCACTTGAAGGTTGTAAAGCTACTCTAAGTCTTCACAAGTTTGGTCTTCAAATAATCTTCAACTCCTTTGCAGCTTCATTGATCTTCAAATAGCAGTCTATGAACTTAGTCTTAAACACCAAGGACTTGGCCTTTGTCCAAAGTGAGACAAAAATAGAAAGGAGATAGAAAGAAAAGAAGTAGTTGGTCTTCTAAAATTCTTCTCTTTGCTTCCTTGTGGTTTTACTTGATGTGTTGACTTCATTGCACATTTGTGGACTTGATGATTCTGAAGACTTGATGGTGTTGGCAGCATCCATGTTGGTCTTGAATATAACTTAGTCACCATGAAGTCTAAGAGAAGAAGGAAGAAAGGAGGGAAGGAAATGAAGAAAATGCAGCTGGTTGGTCTTCATGAACTTTCTCTTGATTTCTTCTAAGTCATTTCTTCTTGGAGATGCTTCTGCAGTCTTGTTTAAGTCCTTCCTTGATTTCTACTAATTTCCAACTTAGTGGTTTTTGACTAGGAGAGTCATAATAGCTAACATGTATCCTCAAAATTTCTAAGGAGGAAGTCATGTAAGAAGTACCAAAAATAATACTAAGGACTTAATATGCATGCCATGCTTATGAAAATGCTCTAAGGAAATGCAAGCAATAAAGATGATCCAAAAATGACTAAGGACCAAAGGTCAAAATACTTTGGAGTCGAATTTTAACTAAGGACTAGAGACTAACACATCAAGTCAAAATAATTTATAAGTAATAGTTCATAAAATAAAGTATTGGTATATTTTCTAAGGAAAAAAATACTTTAAAACAATAGTTGATAAATTTTCTAAGGACAAACACTTGTCAACACAACTATGTTTTTAGGATGTTAAATTTTTCTAAGGAAAAGATTTAGCACTTTTAAGGTATTGAAATTTTCTAAGAAAATTTCTAAGGAAAGTGTTGTCAATTAATTATCAAATATTTTCTAAGGAAAAGAATTACTTTGTTTGGAGAGGCAAAATATTTCTAAGTACTTTTTGTAACTGAAGTGATCAAAATATGACTAATCATTTTATTAGTCGAATAGATGAAGAAAATAATTTTAATCAATTTTAATTATTAAGATAACACCTAAAAAGCATTTAATCAATATTAATTTACAAAAATCATAAAAAATACTTTTACAAAAATAGTAGAGTATTCCTACGGCCAAGTATTAATTAAACAAAGTTAAAGCAATTGGATTTTCCCAAAAATCAATTTTTAAATTTAAGTTAAGTCAAATTTACTTAAACAACCAATTTTAAAATTTGAACCAATTTAAATTTGTCAAAACATAAATTCAACTATGCCAAAAGTTTCTACATGTCATAAGCTTTCCAAAAATATAAAGTTTGCAAAATTTGGCCGAGCCAATAAAAATTAGTGATAGATCTAATCTACAGGGACCTATCTGCAAAATCGCCAATTAAAAAGAAAACAGAAAAATCCTTGTCCCCGCTGGCGCTGACGTGGCTTTGACCGCTGACGTGGCGCTGACTGGGCTGCTGACGGAGGTGCTGACCCGGCGTCGACGTGGCGTCTCCTGATTGGCGCGTACCGCTTCGATAATAGATCTAATCCTAGCCGTCCGCGATAGATCTAACGATCTAGATCTTATTTGACTAAAAGGCAACACGGCTGGCCGGAGTTGCTTGGTGGCCGAGCTCCCGCGGTGGTTCCATCGCCGGCGGCGAGAGATTGAAGATCTAGGGGGCTAGGGAGAGGGGTTTTGGTACCTATCGATGAAGGACGTCGAGGTGAGCTCGCTGGAGGGGTCGAAATCCTCGGGCGTGTTCTGCTCCTCCCAGGTTTGCTCGTCGGAGAAGCTCCAGCGGCTGGTGGCGTCGGTCGAGGAAGGATAGCTCGATCTGAGGCACGAAACAAGGAGGGACCATGTCCATTAGATGCGCACGAGAAAAATAGGAAGAATGATACAAGAGGGAGGGCTCGGGGTCGACGCAGTACGCCGGAATCGACGAAGCTTCGCCGGCGGCAGTGGCGGACGGCGGCGGCGATTTTGTGGGCAGCCTTGCGGCGATTTGGCTAGGGTTTGTGGGGCTTTGAGAGAGAAGGCCGTGAGGGTTTATATGGGGCAGGAGTCCTGGGAGATTGCGATCGTATCGCAACGGATTTTGATCCGATTTTTGGTTAGGGTTCGAAGAGGATTTCGTGCGGGAGAGGTTAGGGACGATGGCGTCATCGACGACGTCATCCTGGGGTGGCCCACCTGGCGGTGAGAGAGAGAAGGAGGGCCGAAGCTGGGCTGTCGTCTTCCGCGCGCGCGAGAGATAGAGGGGGAAGGAGAGATGGGCTCGGCCCAGTAGCTAGGGTTTCGCTTTTTTTTTCTGATTCTTTTCTTTTCTGAAAATCTTTCAATTATTCATAACTTTTAAATTATGAATCCTTTTGGATTCAAACCAATTTCTATAGTTTTGTAAAATCATACTCTTTGTTTTGAAACGTTCAAATATCATTTCCCAAACATTTTGTCTACTAAACTTTTGAAAAGTGTTTAAATGGATTTTGGACATATTAATGTCATTTGAAAATTATAGGGTTTTATAAATTCCTTTTAAACTTATATTTTAAACCAAAGCAAAATATGGTTAATATGGTTAATATCACTCAATAAAATAATTTTGTATAAATCTCAAATAGTTTAAAAAGGGTTTGATAAATAAAAAGAATTCAAAACTCATTTTAGAAACCCAAATAAATATTTTCTTTCAAAAGTAAAACTATAAAACTTGAGAATAGAGATTAGGTAAGTAATAGAATAATTATCCATACAAACAAACAATTCACAACCAAACACCCTTTTTCAAATAGCAATCATTTTGATTTCCAAACTATGTTTTTAATAAACAATATGTGACTTGAATAAAACTTAAATACCACAAGATAAACATTTTGCAAAAATATTTCAACAAATACAAACAATCACAAGCAAACATTAAAAGAACAATATATAAAAGTCAAAAGAAAATTGGAGCATAATTGCTCTACTAATATATTTTCTTAAATATGTTTTCAAGTGGAAATTTATTTCCCACATTTGAAATAACCAAATGCAAACAATGCTATATGATGATGAATGTATGCAGGAATTTTCTTTTCAAGGCAAAATACATAATAGTTTTCGAAAGTTTTTAATTTTTCTGATTTTTCAGCTTTTTGAAAAGCTAGGGATGTTACATGTTTATAATACATGAATATCTTACAGACTAACGGGCATGTCCCACATTATTTATTTTTCCTCTTCCGAGCAACAGGAGTGGGAATTGGCGTGGCTTGTCTCGCAGTCGCAGCCGCAGGTGTCCTAATAATCAGGGCGCCACCAGACAAAGCAGAAGGGCCACCAGATACTGTTGCTGGAGTGGCAGCCCGAGATGACTCAGCTCCTGAGGACTTTTCCTTGGACACCTTGCTCCCATCAAGATTGAATTTATCAAGATAAGTGCCCAAGTCTAAGTTATCAACAAATTTTGTGGCATACCCGCGCATCCCTTTCCAGATATCGAAGTACTCGCTTATTGGCAATTCAGTATCATCTGCGCTCATCGCCAGGCCGTGGCGAGCAACCTTGCCAACATCTATCTCTGGATAATATGCTCGAAGCAATGTCAAGACATGCGCGGCTCCGGCGCGAGCAGAGGATCGTTTCCAATCAGAGACATAATGTGGAGCCTTGAGCAGTTTATTTATCCAATACTCGCAAGATGTTGGGCCATCAGTCGCAGGAGTGATTACCGTCATAACTTCCTTGGTAACCTTTAAGAAGCGCTGGCTGAGGTCAGACAGATATACCAGTTGATCCTTCAAATTGGAGCGGGACACTGGGGCCTCAGGTCCTATGTCAAGAAAGAAAAGGCAAGAAACAAGTCAGAGACTAACGATTGGTTACCCAAAATATGTATGATTAAAGGAATACAAGACCAACCAGCAAGCTGCAGGACGGCTGATTTGACCATGGAGCCAAAACCCTCAAAGGCTTTGAGCAGCGAGTTATATTTTTCATCTCGCGCGGCGAGTTCCTTTGCGTGGTCCCCCTTCAGGCGATCAATCAATTCAGTTTTAAGAGCCAGTCCTTCTCGCAAAGATCTAATGACCTCGTCTTTCTCCATGAGTCGCTGCTGCATATCAGCTTCAAGTTCTTTAAATTGCTCTTCGCAGGAGTCGAGTTGACCTTTGAGAGATTTTATTTCCTGATCTTGGTCCCTAATGACCTCATTATGCTGCTCCAGGCGAGACTGCATCATTTCAGGATGGTCTATGGAAATGCCTTTACCCTTTATTGAGCCAGAAGCATCAAGCAAGGACAGTTCACGCTGAAAACAAACAGAGCAAAACGCATAGGTAAATTATCCAGGAATTTGGGGGCTCGAGATTTGAAGCAAGGAAAAGAATCAACACCCCGTGCGATGACACAAGGTTTTGATCCTTGGGGGCTACGGTATATGTACCTGGCGACTTGAAGAAAATTGCTCAACTAAGCCGCGCAGCAGAGCAGCATGCTTGTCTCCAGCAGAAATTATGGCATCTGCGATTGACTTAGAACTATTTCCTGGAGCTGGAATTCTATTTTCAGTAGATATCCTACCAGCAGCAGGAGTTGTGGATGGAGCTGCGGCTGGAGTCGCGGCAGGAGCCGCGTCTGCAATACCTTCCTCCAGGGAGGGCCTTGGTTGAGTCGCACCATTACTGTTTCCCACGTTTTCATCAGCAGCATCATCCTCGCTCATAGCTTGCTGAGAAGAAGTGGGATGGGAATTAGACTTGGGAGCCTCTTCAGACATAGCCCTGCAAAACATTGATGGGTTAATAAGCTGACCTAGCAGAGCCGCAACATTGAAAAGAAGGCGAACCATACCCAGAGGCGACACGGATACTCTTCATCAGGCAACCAGAGAAGGAGAAGATAAACCTTGCAAATCTGAACCTACAGAGTATGAAAAGAAGTAGTGATCAGCAATTCCTTGCCAGAAATGCATAAAACAAAAAGAGAAGGAGAAGAGTCGCAAACAATTACCCGAGCTTATTGAGAAGCAATCCTCTGCAGCAGTCTCGGAAGAAAAGTAGCCTTGTTGGGATCAGCAGTTTTAAAGATTTGGCAGCTCTTGTTTCTGCCAGTAATGCCAAGGCTTTGCGACGTTTCTCAGGCTGCGTGGGGTCTTCTGAGCTCTGGCATAAAATACGTTTCGAGGACCTGCGAGGCACCTCAGGAAGTTCCAGGAAAGGTGTATTTGGAGTCGAAGACAAAAGAGCGTCGGCCATTTGTTGTTCCTCTTCAGAAGCACTACCCTCGTGCATAACTGTATCTTCGTCAAAGGCTGCGGCTTGCCTTGACGACTCAGCCACGGTTCCTTGGTTCAAGTCGACGTCCTCTGAAGGAAGAACCCAGAAATAGGGATCGATCTGAAAAGGAGCTCAGGTCAGAAATAATCAATTTTTGGGAAAGGAATTTTCGAGGAAACAAGTGACAAGTAAACATTACCACAAAAGGCTTGTGCTCAGCCCAGAAGGGAGCAAGTCCGACGTTGTCATACGAGTCAATATCCTCGTCCGTCACTCGGCGAATGAAATTTATCCACTCCCCTTTGTCCCAATCTTCAGGGCAAGTGCGATCGACGTCATTTGCATGACAAGTGAAATCCATCATAAGCCGCGAGCGGCGACTCACAGGCTGAACTCGCCATTTAGTCCAGCAAGATATGAGATCTAATCCAGTGAGACCATGGAGTGTCAGCGCTCTCACCTTGTCTAGAAGGGATTCGACAAAGGGTAACGAAGAAGGATCAGGTTTGGAAGACAAAGCATCGGTAGCCTCGAAGGGAAGAGGAGACCAAAGAGGGAGAGGAATTTCACCCTCAGGAGAAGTGTTTTTACAATAGAAGAATGTCCTTTGCCACTCCTTGATTTTCTTGGCAAGAGTTAGTTTTGGGAAGATACTACCCCGACGGCGTTGGAAGGAAATGGCGCCGCATTGGAGAAAAGGACCATCTGTGGTTTCCCTTTGACTATTGCAATTGAAAAGAGCAAGCCAGAAATCTATTGAAGGCGGGATACCCAGATAATCTTCGCAGAGGACGTGGAAGTTGCTCACTTGCAACATCGAATTAGGGCCAATATCATGGAAGCGGAGACCTAACCGCTGCATCAAGGAGCGGAAGAAGAGAGAGCCCGGGGCTTGAACCCGCGCTCAACATGCTCCGCAAAAATCACTATTTCTCCTGGTTGAGGATTGGGGATTACCTCCTCACCGCCGCCCGCCATTCGCATTGATCTTTTGGCGGAAGAAGGCCCCGTGCAGATAGGGATTCCAGGAAATCTTCGTCGACCCACGAGCCTTCCCAGTTGCACTTGCGGCGAGACATTTTTCTCAGATCGATGGAGATATCCACCGAAGGATTGTGAGTACGAGAAGCGAGATTGGAGGCGGCGGAAAGGAGTAGCGGATGCGTAATACAGGACTTGATGCAGAACGCTGGGAAAACGATGAGCAAGATAAATAACCCAGACGCGGAAGACGTTTAGATCTGAAAATCAACCGTCAAGACAGGATAAGTCGCGTTCTTGAGCCCCAAGAAGAGTTATAAGCCGCAGATTGGAAACAAGGAAAAGCACGGCCTAAGCATTCAAGATCAAGAAGTACTATGAAGTTCAGGCCATGCTTGGGGGCTAATGTCGGGGGAATACTTTCTGGATTAACCCGCGGCCCAGTGCGACTTAACTTACTCGCACGGACGAAGGCCCACTTGGGAACAAGCCCAATATTGAACCGCCATAAGGGAAAGATCTAGAAGACATATCCCGGAGGACGTGAAGACCAAGTAGTCTCCGAGTAGGCCTCTGTGGATGTATTCCTTATGGGGAAGTTTCCTTTTGTAACCTAGCGAGCCTCTGTGTATATAAAGAGGACTCGCAGGACTTAGAGCGGGTCAAGCTATCAAGCCCCAAACCCTAGCTCATACGGCGAGTACCAGATCGGATCGCCTCCATTGTAACACCTCGATTATCATATCAATACCAATCTAGGGTAGGCAGGAAGTAGGTCTTTTACCTCACATTGAGGGGGCCGAACCTGGGTAAATCTGTGTTGATCTTTGTTCCTGCGATCCCAAGCTCGGAGATGCTTGACTCGCGTAATCCCACACCTACGAAGTCATCTATGACACCTGACGTGACAAACCCACGACAGAAGGTCTTGGTACATTTTGGTACTACCGGGATGAATAGAGAGAGGATATTCATGAGCTTCTTGGAGGATCAGCTCCCTCAATTTTCGTTTCTTTGGCACTACCAAGCGGTCACCAAAATAAACAACTCCGGATTCATTGACAGAGAAACATTTGGCTTTCCCGCAAGCAATGTTCTCCTTGATTTTTCGAATACCCTTGTCACGGGTTTGAGCTTCCTTAATCTGATCTACAAGAGTAGATTTGATCTCCAGATTTGCAAGGTAGCCGGAGGGAACAATTTCTAAGTTCAAGCAGGAGAACTCTTCATGGAGGGCAGGTTGGGCCTTTTCAATCATCATATTGTTGCAATAAGACTTCTGACTTAGCGCGTCAGCCACGACGTTGGCTTTGCCGGGTTGATAGTTCAGACTCACATCATAGTCCTTTATTAACTCCAACCAACGGCTTTGCCTGAGATTTAAATCCGGCTGGGTGAAAAGATACTTCAGACTCTTGTGGTCCGAGAAGATTTCGCAACGGTTACCAAACAGGTATGGTCTCCATTGCTTCAAAGCATAGACCACCGCGGCAAGTTCTAGATCATGAGTGGGGTAATTGTGCTCATGCGGCTTCAATTGGCGAGAAGCATACGCCACCACATGGCCATCTTGCATTAGCACACAACCCAAGCCTTGCAGAGAGGCATCACAGAAGACGACGAAATCCTTGCTCGTGTCCGGCAGGACAAGCACAGGAGCGGTCGTGAGTTTGGCTTTCAGTGTTTCGAAGCTCTCTTCAGCTTCGGCCGTCCATACGAACTTTTTATCCTTCTTGAGAAGGTCAGTCAGGGCCTTGGCTATCTTAGAGAAACCTTCGATGAATCGGCGGTAGTAACCCGCTAATCCGAGAAAGCTACGGATGTCTTTGACTGACATTGGAGTTTTCCAATCCAGAATGGACTGAATCTTGTCGGGAATGACAACCACACCATTAGCGGATATCACATGACCAAGGAAGACAAGATTATCCAACCAGAACTCACACTTGGAGAACTTGGCATAGAGGCGGTGTTCTCGAAGTCGTGTCAGAACCAAACGAAGATGTTCCTCATGCTCCTCATTGGTTTTAGAATAGATGAGGATGTCATCGATGTAAATGACGACAAACTTGTCAAGATAATCCATGAAGACAGAGTTCATGAGCCTCATGAAAGTAGCTGGAGCATTGGTGAGCCAAAGGACATGACGGTATACTCATATGAGCCATAGCGAGTAACAAAGGCCGTCTTTGGAATATCCTCCTTTCTGATCTTGATCTGATGGTAGCCTGACCTCAGATCCATCTTGGAGAATACCGTTGCACCAGCTAACTGATCCAACAGATCATTGATACGGGAATGGATACTTGTTCTTGATTGTCACTGCATTCAACGGTCGATAGTCAGAGACTAGACGAGGCACGGTAGAATCCCTCTTCTTACAAAGAGCACCGGACAACCCCATGGTGAACTGCTAGGCTGGATGAAATCCTTCGCTAACAGCTGATCAATTTGCTCTTTCAATAGAGCCAACTCTTCCACCGGCATACGGTAGGGCTTCTTGGAAATTGGAGCAGTACCGGGAAGTAGATCTATGACAAACTCCACACTTCGGTCCGGAGGCATGCCAGGCAATTCTTCCGGGAACACATCCGGGAAGTCACACACCACGTGTATGTCCTGGATTTCAGGAGGAAATTCGCCTTCCATAAAGCAAAGGAGGATCTCGGGTGAGTTGGGTATGATTGAAGATGGAGGTCTTGAGAGTGCAGACCAATACTCAACAATATCGCCGGAAGAAGTGGTCACGGTGATGGTCTTGGCAGCACAGTCGAGATTAGCCCGGTATTTGGTTAGCCAGTTCATGCCCAGTATGACATCAATGCCATTGGACTTCAGAGCTACCAACGAGAATGGGAAAGACGAGTAACCTATGTTAATCGGAACCTCAGGAGTAATACCATCGGTTCGCCATTTAGAGCCAGGGTGGATATCACCAAGGGATGGCTCATCTTCTCGAACGGTATGTTGTGGTCTTTTGCGAAAGCTATAGATATGAATGAATGCGATGCCCCAGAGTCAAACAAAACTGTAGCTGAATTGCCGTTGATTCGTAACTCACCCATAAGAACGCCGGGTCTTCCTCAGCTTGTTCAGCAGAGACGTGGTTCAGGCGACCACGCACAGTAGGTCCAGCCTTGCCAGCTGGAGTGGCAGGGGCTCGTGCAGGTGTCCCCGTCATAGGTGCCTTCTGGGGGCACTCCCTGGAGTAGTGACCAGTCTGGCCACAGCTGAAGCAAGTGTTACCAGGTGGGACAGATAGCTGGGGGCGATACCCACTCCCGCTTGACCCAAATGTCGAAGTAGTGGGACGCGGAGGTGGTGGCCTGTATCCTGCGGCCCTCGGCATGAATGGAGCACGCGGCACAGCGCTATAGGGCACAAAAACCTTGCGCTTCTTGTTCCCAATAGCAGAGGAACTCGGGTGGTCCCCTTGTGCGGGCCTCTTGGAAGCCTCGAATTCCTTCCTTCCCTGCTCAAGAGTAAGAGCCTGGTTGAACAACTCCTGGTAGTTCTGGAACTTGAAGGGCAGCAACTCATATCGGAGCCTCGGTGCAAGCCCCTTGCGGAACAACTCCTGCTTGTCGGCATCATTGGTCACGTCCCGAGGGGCGTAACGAGAGAGATGGTTGAACTGACCACCATAAGTGCGGAGGTCCATTCGTCCCTGTTGCAAATCCAGGAACTCCCTCCTCTTCAAATCCATGATCGGCTGGGGAATGTACTCCGCACGGAAAGCAGTGCGGAAATCAGCCCAAGTAAAGACATGGTTGGCAGGGAACAAAGCCACATGGCTTTCCCACCAACAGCCAGATGCACCAACCAAGAGGTAGGTGGCGAAGTTGACTTGTTCAGCCACTGGGACATGCAGCGCGGAGAACTTGCGCTCCAGAGCACGAAGCCAATCATCAGCTTTCAGTGGCTCCTTAGCATCAGCAAAGGTGGGTGGCTGCAAGCGCAGGAACTCAGTGAGAGTGTTGCAGCCATTCCTCAGTGCATTCTGCTGCACCAACTGCTCAAGCAAACGCTCATTGCGCCCGCGGTTCTCCTCAATGGCCATCAAGACTTGAGCCATCGAGGGTGGTGGCGGCAGATCATCCTCATCATCATCGTGGTTACCGCGACCACCACGGCCTCCACGGCCTCCTCGAGCCATTCTGGAGATTTGACAATGACACGGTTAGTATCTTTCTCCGAATGGTCGAACAATAGCATTAGCGTCTACTCAAGTACACAGACTAGGGACGATAATACATTGTGCAACAATTAACAAGGAATCAGAAAGATAGAACTTGGGTCAAAGATCAGCATCATGTGCTACTAGCGAGAGTTAAGAAATCACAACTTAACACACTCTAGTTGGCACAATCCGGGAACTTATGTTCAAGTCCTTGGGTTAGAACCCGAAGAAAGGATCAAATGATTAGATTCGGTAGAAACATCTGAGTTGATTTGGGATTACAACGCAGCGGGAGCAACGTGACACATAACACTAAAGGTCGAACCCAACCCCGTTTCTAATCATTTTGAAGTAACAGACGAGGAGTAAAACCTTTAAACTCAAATCGAGATAAGATTGCTCCGAGATTAGAGGGTAACCAGATAAGGAGTAAAAAGAATCCTAAGATGGTTTTCACAACTCATTTTTAGGTTAAAAATATTTTCACAAACACTAGACTCAACATCGACCAGTAGAAGGGTTTCCTACAGGCAATAATGCTCTGATACCAACTTGTGGCGCCCTGACCCGACTGCTATACAGTGATACCGTGTCTCCGGTTATCCGATACCACCAGACACACTATCAAAGCATAATAGAGAGATCAAGGGCACCTCCCGAATCACCCTCGAGGAAGTCAACCTTACACTCTTGAATGGTACCTTTAGTACCCAAGTTTTAATCATTCCGTTAAAGTTATTCTATGATCCCTGAATCCGGCACCAAGTTGTCCTTAACCGTGGACACGGCTTTTCGAAAAGATTTACCCTGCAGGGGTGTACAATGTTTACCACGCGTACCGTCCGGCCCATTGCCTACGCATTAGCTCTCTTCCATGGAAAGCCGGCTGGGTGGGAGCGGCGTCGACTTCTCCCTCGTTAAGGACTTTCCAGGATCATCAGTGGCGACAGGACTGCCAGGTGCCCGCAACACCCCGCCCCACGGCCACTCATTTTCCTAATACCACAATCCTCATCTCAGTTCATCCCACCATCATCACGCACGCGCAAATGGAAGCCCGAACTAGAGGACCCTGGCTAGCCCCGCTCGAGCTATTTAGTCTATGAGGGTTCCTGCAATTGCATAGGCCTCACGCATGGGTGCACGCTCGTCTTGGCTCGAAGGGGAGAACTCGCACTTAGGCGGCGAGAACGAGACAACCCACCACATTCCATGTGGCCTCTCATCCCCGCCTTTAAACATGTTATTATATGTCACCACCATTTTCCACCATCATCCGAACATTCCACCACAGTTCCAACAATAGCATATCCACCGGACGACTAAGCATTTCACTAAGCTTGGCTAAGTATAAACATAGCGGATATAATTAACTCAGGCCAACACATCAATCCTAGGGATACTAGCTGAATGCCCGTGCGTTGCTACGGATTTCAACGATACCGATGCTCGCCATTGTCTTGCCGCTCACCCGCCCTGAGAATGACTAATCCATTTCACTTCGAGAGTTTGTCGCCATAGCGTGAGGAGGATAATCACCATGAGTCACCATCGGAAACATGATGTGAGGGCCAAAAATCTATCTAGTTTTGTGGTCCTTGTTTATTTTGAAGCATGTAGGGTCAATCAAATGTCTATTCTCCTCGACTGGGTTCCATGTCTATTCTCCTTCCTCCACTGTCCAATCTAGCATAAGTTAAAATTGTTGTATGGAATAGTTATCACTCGAACATGTTCGTCCTTATTTCTTCATGCCACGAGCACCAAATCAAGGCAGTTGGAAATCACGGCTAAATATTCATAGGCTTCGTGCAAAGGAGCAACTGAATTATGACCTCATCAAGAGGCAGAGTTAATGCCAACACTATTTTGCCTCTTTGCATTGCAGTACTTGTGGCATACCGAACAGAGGGTATCCAGGTCAATACTTCTCCAAATAATGTTCATCAGCAGAGCGTGGATATTATGGGCAAACCGACCATAAAGTGGTGAAATTTAGGAGGATAGTCAAAGTTCCAAATACGACTGAACAGAACCTGCCAGAAACATAATTTTCAGTATTTACACACATGTGTGATTATGTGATGTGTCGTATTAGACCAACAAATGATACTCAATACGTAGCTGTACGGGGTAGTCCCTCTCTGTTTTCCAGATTCTCTTTCTCCCGCGCTCACCACCATTGATTCATCCTGGCATTGATTCTTGATCCTTTTTCCCTTGCACTCTGCAAAGACCACGACCGTCTCCGTTTCTAAATTCAAACTGCCATCACTGTCGACGCCGTTTTTAAATTCAAGCCGCCACCCCGCCGTCAATCGACACCGGTGACTACACCTTGGTTTCTTTCCTCTCTCTACCTATGGCAAATTTCTCCATCTCCTTAACGTTCACTGACATGGACTTGACCTGGGTTGTCGTCCTCATATTTGCCTGAGTGAACAAGAACAGATAGGTCACATATTTGTTTGAACTGTCACTTAGATTGTTAGAAGTTCTATCTAATCAAATTTAGGAAAAAGTGAACACAACAATAAAGCGGAGAGAGTGTGCATATATCTTGTACCAGAACTTTCCACCACGTCAGGTAAGTGATGGTTGAAACCAAACTTGGCACTATAAAAAAAATACTAACATGTTTAAAACAGCAACATATATATGAGATATATAATAACATGTTTAAAGAGAAAGACAAACAGCAACATGTTTAAAACAGCCAATGAAAATAATACTAAGTCTTTCTAAGTTGCTTTCGTTAGCTCAAACTGCACACCTGGATTACAAATGAGTTATTTCTGATATAGTTATCCAAGTAACGGTTACTATACTGAATCTCTTATTGAGATCGATCAAAAGAAGTTCCTAATTTCTGACATATTACACGAACAACCACTTCACAGATTTAAAATAAAACATCGATCTCTCTATTGTTGAAAGTTTCCTTGGCCAAGATCAATTGATAGGTCTAATTTTTCCAAGTGAAGAACGAAACAAAAACGAACATGAACAGATCTGGATAATATAACTTAGTTGCACTACAAAAAAGGTCGATATTATCATTCACCAAACAAATAAGTGGATATGAAATATTTAATTGTTTACCCGCATAAATTCACTCATATATGAGATAATCAAAGGTCTTAAATGGCCATGCCATGTATATGTGCTCGAAAGGTGAAACTGAACCTAGAAGTCAATATCTGTTATCCTTGCATGTCTGTTTGCATATACAATAAAAGTAGCTTTTAAATATCAGTCTTGGCCCCTTCCTAAAATATACATACAGCTCTTTTCTTAAGTTTTGACACGGAAGATATAAATTCAAAACATCAAGAAATTTGCATCCACCAGAATTTAAACAAGAAACATGAACTCTTGCATATGCCAAAGAATAGCAGACCATAAGCGCTGATGCACAACTGTGGAAGAAGAAATACATATCTCACTGGAATACAGAGTAAGGAGACAATGCAAAAGGTAAAATATGATTCCCAAGGGACATGTTGGGATACTGAACAATGCGTGCAAAAATGGGCCGAGTACAGACTGAACAAATTATGTAAGACAGTGGACAGGGAAAGAGCATAGATAAATTCAAGATACGTGCATCGCCAAATTATTCAACAACAGACACTTCCTGATACCGAAGTGTCCAACAGCAACAAAATGATCTATAAATAAATTATTTACTTATGGTTCTGAAATCTGGATGATTATGAAATCTGGAGAATTAGTACAGTCAAGCACAACCGCACATACGTTCTTGGTTACAGTTCTTACCAACTTCGCTAACACACACGAACGAAGCACGCAAGGCATAAGCCCAATTACCAAGAGAGAAAGAAAAGGGTTGAAGAAAAGAAATTTTCGAGTCTAAATCACCTGCCTGCTGCAGCTCCAGTGGTGCTGGATGCGACACACACCGACGCCCTGCTCACTGCCCCTGAACGCCGCGACCGGCCGATGCCCTTCTGTGGATGCGGAACGGAAATGCGGGGTGTGGGCTCAATGGAGCAGGGGACGCTGGTCGGCCTTGGGGAGAAGGACGGATGGTTCCGCTTCCGTCCGTCATGTCCATGGCGCCCTCGATGGCGGGCGGCACGGATCCGCTCCGGAAGAGCTCAATTTGAGCTCCTCCTGCCCGTATCGCCATCTCCGGCACAAACAGCATGGATCACCGCCGCCGGAGACACCACGACAGCGGAAACGAAGGAAGTTCGGCAGGTGGTCGCCATCTCCGGGAGCGCCGGCATCGGCGAATCCTCGCCGTCTGCACCACCACGGCCCCGGCATCCTCTCCGCGCCAGGCCACCAGCCGCCGTCCCCGGCACCAGCACGACCAACCATGGCCGCATCACCATGCCCACCACCGATTTCTGTCACCACACCGCCCGCTCCCCTCGAGCCGCCGCCGGGAACGCGCCGACCTCCCCGACGAAACGGGCGCGACTGACCGCTGCGCTATGTCCTGTTGGCGAGGACAGAGGCGGCGGCTCAGATCGGGGAGCTAGGCGATGGCAGGGGATCGGTGTGCGAGCCACCACCGACCAGCCGCAGCCCCTCTTTCTTTTCTATTTTTAAAGGGCTTGAAACGTTTTTTTCACTTATAGGTGGCATGGTGCGTAATTTGTTTCAACTCCAGAGGGTAAAATCGGAAAGTGAAAAAGGACCAACCATCACCTGTAGCCATATTATATAGTAGAGATTAGGAGGAAACAGGTAATGGCATCGGAAAACATAATGCATCTAATAGGATACTCTAATCCAACCAAATTGACATTTGGAATCGCATGCAATATTATAGTGGAGAAAATATCTGCGGAAAACATAGGAGGAGACATGCTCAGAGGGGGGATTACGCTTGCCTTGTTCAACGAGCTGGTAATAGGGGTCGTCAGGGTATTGTGGAGAAACTCCGACTGCTTGATCTATCGATGCATAAGAACACAGGAAAGAACACAATCAAATATCACTCAAGCAAACCAAATGCAATGCTCATACACATGATGTCATGACAAGTTTGATGCACTGAAATTATTATACCCAATGTATCAATTTAAATGGGCTGCAAAATAATTAAATTGACAAGGGAGAAGAAAGTCCCATATTTGGTTTTAATGCTTTCCTGTGCTATGTATTCATGTAAACATGCATGTAAATGATGCTACTGATTAGGTATTGATTTGCGGAACATTTAGAGCCTTTCAACATCATTTTTGGAATTCTTTTGAATTAAATATGAATTTCCAAAGTGGCATTTCAGTACTGCCATTTTTAGTATTTTCAACATACAGATGGTTTAAATTGGTCAATTATGTCCAAATAAAATATGGATGTGTAGAGGGTGTCAAGACAAATTTTTAGACACCTTATTTGCTCAATTTGGAATTACAGAGCTAAAGTTATTAATTTTCAAAGTTTGCCATTTATTCTGCAATTTCTGTAATTAATTAAAAGAGGCAATTTATTTTAAGCTAACATGTGTCAAGATGACAGAAACATGTAGAGAACACTTTTCTGAACATGTGGAAATTTGAATCATCCAATTTGGAGCATTTTTCAATTTGTTCTTGATTTTAGAATTAAACATTTGAGCTGCAATTCTATTTTCTTTCTTTTCTTTAAAACAGAGAAAACGGCGACACGTTTTTCACCGGGCCCGTGGCTAGCCCAGGCCACTGACTAGTCAGCCCGTGCCACGCTGGCAAGCCACGCAAGCGCGCCGGCCCAGCGGCCGGTTTGACCACGGCGAGGCGCGGGACGGCGCGGACGGGCGCGCGGCGGCGGCGATCACGGCCGCGTCGATCTACTGCGCGAGGGAGCGCGCTACGGACGGCTTTAGACTCGCACGGATGTGGGGAGCACGAATACGGCGGCGCCGTTAGCTAATGGTCGCCGGAGCGACGGAATCATCCTCGACGGGCGGCGGCCGGCGGCGGTCTAAGGGCGAAGCGTCGAACTACGGCGAGTTAGGGTGGGAAAAGATGTCCCCGAGGACGGCATGCTCACCCTAGATGCGTGGGAACGATCCGTTGGTGCAGAGGAAGAAGAGGATGGCGGCGGCGGTTTGGGGTTTCCCGGCTCGATTCCTTCGACGTGGTTGCAGAGGGAGACGAGGCGGAGCAAATGGTGGTGCTCGATCTACTCTTCGCGTGCTCAAATGACGGCGATGCTCGGCGGCGATCTAGCTAGGGTTCGGCCATGGCGGCGGATGGAGAACGGAGAGGGGGCGAGCGAGGGCAGTGGTGCGTGTCGGGCAGAGGAGCACGGGGGGGGGGGGGGGGGGGGGCTGGCTGCTCTTCTAGCGCGTCGAGGCGCAGGGAGGGGGCCCCGGCATCGCCGTGTCGCCATGGCGCGCGAGGCGGTGCGGCTCGGCCGCGCGGCGTGCGTCGCTACAGAGGAAGACGGTGATTTTGCAAAAACGCCCTCGGCTGCATTTTTCTATTTTCAAGTAAGCCCTTTTCTGTTTCTTTTTAATATCCAGTAGCCTTTCCCGAATTTTATTGAGGCACTTAAACACTTTATAAAAATTTGATAAAAATCATGTAGCCTCCCAACATCATGTAGAAGCACCCAAAAATTGGTGTTGCAAAATAAAAAGTTTTGCCGCACTTTTGTTCATAGGGTTTGTTTATGGCATCTATTATATACTAAAAGCAAAATGAGTTAGCTAACGGAGCCACCACATTAAGCCACGTATGTTTAAAATATATGGACCATAGATTTAGATTGTAACGGCTGAAATTTTTAGATTGGAAAGTTACACACGATATTTTGTGTACAAGTTTTGTCATCTGACACGTCCAAGCGGTGTAATTTAAAAAAAAACAATCGGCGCGGCGGCCCAGGAACATGTGCGCGTCTTCGTAAAGTTTACAGGAAAAAAACTCAATCGTGTTGTGGCAGGCTAGCTGCACGTAGGAGAAACACGCAAATGAGTAATCGGCGTGCCTGCTATGGTATGGTGGACCACAAACGAATCGTTTGGGGTTGCTAGCCGATGGCCACAAACAGACTCACGATGGCATTTTTTGCTAAGAAGGTGAGTAAAATGTATACACACTGACAGTTTTGTAATTAATTTTCATATCGTATATTTGAAGCCTATTCCTTCTAATTATTCCATTCCCTACACGTTGTAGAGAACAAAGAATATTTAATATATGTCAGACACTATGTTTTGGATCATAGGTGTAGATGTAACCATTATGACAATAAATTTTTAAAACTTTTTAAATGTAAAAAATTCCAAAAAGGATATTGGATACATCCAGATAATCTATATTTGCACGATCTTTTGGATCATAGGTGTAGATGTACCCATCATATATGAAAATAAATTTTAAAACTTTTAAATGTCAAAAAAATTCAATAAAGAAGTTGGATGTAGATCCAGATAATCTATATTTGCACAAAAAAATGTTAAAGAAAAGACATTTTGTGGCTTGTGTAAAAATGAAAAAAAAATGTTTCATGAAATTTTATTTTGGAGAAAAAATTGTATTGTCTTACATAGTCCACAAAAAATGTCATTTTTACATGAAACTTTTTTTGCGAAGATAAAATATCCAAAGGTACACCCGAAATTTGTGTTTGACATTTTAAAATTGCCATTTATAAATAGTGGGTGCATCTACACCTACCAGTGAAAGATGATTTCCCTCATTTTAAGTATGTCATAATGCGTTTTTGTTGTGCATAACAAACTTATGTTGTTACAAAAGAAAACATTCTAAAATAGTACCAGCTCACAACGAGAGCAAGTGAGAGAGCAATGATATATCACACATACAGGGCGAACATAGCAACAAGTAAGAAAATACTTACATATGCTGGTGTTGTGAGATAGTGTGTAGTAAAGAGAAACTACTTATTTCGAGCGGTACCAAGGGCCAAATATGCTATATTCCATTCACTAACACCCAATAATTAGCGTCCAAAAATATATCATAAGTTGATAGAAAATACTCGACACATTACAAGCAAGGAGAATAGAAATGGTGATGCTGACAAGTTAACTGCTTTAGCAATCTAGGATGAGTATGCATCATAGAATGCACGAGATTGGCAAATGTGCATCTATACACCACTGTGTGGCAAGGAAAATGCATCGATTTCTAGCTAAAGAAATGTGCAATCGGCCCAGAAGGTCTTGAGTTTTGTCTTGGGTGGTTATTTGGATATTTGTTAATAAAACATAAGATGCTGATATTATCTTTTGAATTCAAAATATGAAGGTGGTTTCATACTAGAAGACCGCATTTCATATTATCCCTGGTTTCAAATAATTTCTACATATAATTTTATCCTCATAGTATCTGAGATGCAAAGGCCACTTGACACCATCTTCCAATTGTTTACTCCCAATGAAATTTCCGTGTTGACAACATAATTATTAGTTTTACCTTTTTGGGGCTAAATTGCTTTGTGTACCTCAACACTCTACAATGTAAAATCTAAGGAATTTTATTTGATCTTGATCGTTCATAACCTCCTAACGAAGTTGGTGTCAACCAAAAATATATATCAAGCGCAAGATGTGCATAGAGGTGAGGATTGTCAATGACAGAGAAAGGTCTTGCTACTATATAAGAATTAATTCTAAAATGTGATTGCTACTATAGAGGACGGTCTTCCATATGGTTTCAATTTGGTATGTCCAATGTACATGTATGTATATTCACTTCATGGTGAAAATAAATTTCAAAAGAATTTTAAATAATATGTGTTCCTAAGATTCCATTGACAATTGTTGATGCATGACGATAAATCTTAAGAATGATTCTCTATGGATCACGCATAAAATGATTTTTTTTTCTTGAGGTGTAATTTTATATTCGAATGCACTTTTCGCCACATATAAAATTTAAAACATGTAAGAGTTTAATGGATGAATAATTGTGATCAACTTTTAAAGTTTATCAAATATTTTATCTTTTAGATAAGCGAGACAAATAATTAACTTAATCTTTGTGGCCTAATTATGATGCTACTAAGGAGTGTTCATGATAGGTTGATAAGAATTTGGTGGTGCCTTAGAATAGTAGGATTTATCATGCGAGGATATGTAGTAAATCAGGGACAATATTTTTAAACTATGAACAATCTGAATCAGCATAGTCATGTGACTGGACACAACATATTGAGTTAGTTTATGGATAGCCTCTACTGAGGAGTTAGCAACAACATGAAGGAAGTAAAAAATAAATCAAGCCATTGCTCTACGTTACAAAATGCTGACAAGGAATTTTTTGAAATGTCGCAATCAATTAGAGAACATGTTAATTTTGTATTTAACATTAAATTGGTATTATTTTACTTAAAGAAAATATGCATACATGTTCATTATACTTAAGATGATGCCCTCGCATTTGCGAGGTCCCTCTTGCTAGTTTTTGGTAAAACTAAAATGAATTTACTTTTGAATTTTTGAACCAGTCCAAAGTATTAAATCTTGAACCCTTGGAACTTCCTTGACAAATATGGATTGGCATTTGTATTTGTGTTTGCCAAGAACAAGCACATTTGAATTACAAGGATTGAATTTGATTTGGTGCCCTTGTTTCCATTTGTTTCAATTTGTTTTTATCACTTGATTTCAACTTGACACTGAAACAATGGATGCCATGATGCATGAATAAGAAGCAAAAGTGAAAATTTGGTTCAAATTTTACAGTGCCAAGAGTGGGGCTGTTACAAGACAGCAGGATTAAAATACTGTAGGCATAGGGATGGATGAACGGTTGTTGCATGGATAAGATAGTTCATATAATATTCAAGACAAATGCATTTGCAGGTAAATAATGATAAAGCATCCAAGTACTAAGAAACCATAGGCATGTGTTCCGTATTTAGTCGTACGTGCTCGCAATGACAAAATTGCACAACATCTTTTGTCCTACCAGCCCGTTTGCAGCGGGGCCTCAAGGGAAACTACTGTTAATTACGGTACTCATTTTAATAGAGTACCGGAGCAAAGCATTAACACTCCGTGAAAACATGTGATCCTTACATCAAAGCCATCCGCTCCGGTCATCCCAATTGCTGTTACTTTGGGGCCTCGGGTTCCGGACAATTATATGTGTATAGAACTTGCAGATACGATCTAAAACAATGATTATCCTCATGATACAATAACATGTTCAGATCTGAAATCACGGCACTCGGGCCCTAGTGACAAGCATTAAGCATAACAAGTTGCAACAATGACAAAAGTACTAACAACGGATACTAGGCACCATGCCCTAATGATATTATATCTATTACATGAACAATCTCATCCAATCCCTACCATCCCCTTCAGCCTACAGCAGGGATTTACTCACACATGGATGGGAAATCATGGATGGTTGATGGAGAGGCGTCGGTGATGATGATGGCGATGATCTCCTCCAATTCCCCGTCCCGGCGGAGTGCCAGAACGGAGTTTTTGGTACCCGAAATAGGGTTTTTGGTGGCGGCGGAGCTCTGGAGTGTTTTTGGAAAAAGCGTCGATCCCCGGCGTTTTTAAGTCAAACCCTTTAAGTAGTCGAGAAAGGGACGCGAGGGGGTGACCGAGCCGGCCTCACCATGCGGTGGCGCGGTCCAGGGCCCACCGCGCCGCCACGTGGTGTGGGCGCCTCGTGGCCCGTCTCCGTCTCGTCTTCTGGCTCCGTGGGTCTTCTGGTAAAATATGAGCTTTGCGATATTTTTCGGGGATTTTCCCGAAAGTTGTCTTTCTGCACAAAAACAAGACACCAGGGCAATTCTGCTGAAAACTGCGTTAATCCGTGTTAGTTGTATTCAAAACACACAAATTAGAGGCAAAACAACAGCAAAAGCGTTAGGGAAAGTACATACGTTTTGGACGTATCAACTCCCCCCACGCTTAGCTTATTGCTTGTCCTCAAGCAATTCAGTTAACAACTGAGTGTAATAAAAGAAACTTTCACGAACGCATTTGCTTCATATGATGTATATATTCTCACTATATGGACAAGTGCTTAGGCAACTCATAATAAGATGTATGCAAATAATGTCACCTAATAGATATGTAAACCATGAAGAGATACCAACATACTAATAATAAACAACATGAAACATATCTATCTGCAGGATTGCAATGCCCATAATAAGACATGATAAGGTGGTATCTCGCTTGCCCGTATTTGTACAGCAAAACATATATGCCCAGACACCTCTGAAGTTCAAGGGAAGACTAGAAGTAAAGATATCAAAGATAAAGCATCAAAGGTATACCACAGTTAACCGCATTCTAGGACAAGCACATTACACTAAGAATGACAATTATGCTCTCGAGAAGGTGCTCAAAGAAAGGATGGTGACTGATGACGTGAAAGACACACGTTCGGTGGGAACCCCAAGAGGAAGGTATGATGAGTCCAGCAGCAAGTTTTCCCTCAGTATGAAACCGAGGTTATCGAACCAGTAGGAGATGAAGACACTTCTGAAGGTGTCAACGGCGCCAGAAAAAGTGGTGTTGGAGTGAGTGCTTCCTCTTCCTAGCAATGGTGCCAGAAAAAGTCTGCGTCGAAGGGGAGGTCCTGGTGGTTGACTTGGAACCTGCACACAACACAACCAAAATACTTTGCCCCAACTAAACAGTGAGGTTGTCAATCTCACCGGCTTGCTGAAAACAAAGGATTAGACGTATAGTGTGGAAAATGATGTTTGTTTGCAGAGAATGAAAGAAAACAATGATTGCAGTAGATTGTATTTCAGATGTAAAAGAATGGATCGGGGTCCACAGTTCACTAGTGGTGTCTCTCCATAATAAATAACTAACATGCTGGGTAAACAAATTACAGCTGGGCAATTGACAATATTGAAAAGTACATAATATGCATGAGCAAGTTGTGGTGTCTACTATGAGACATTTGGGCATTACCACAAGGTACACAGACCGCTATCCAACATGCATCTATGCCTAAATAGTCCACCTTCAGGTTAGCATCCGCACCCCTTCCAGTATTAAGTTGCAAGCAACAGAAAATTGCATTAAGTAAAGTGCATAATGTAAACAACACATTTATCCTTAGACAAATCATTGCAACTTTACCCCTAGTGGCAACAACACATCCACAACCTTAGAGGTTGCTGTCAATCCCCCAGATTAAATGGAGACTGAACCCACTATCTAGCATAAATACTCCCTCTTGGAGTCACAAGCATCCACTTGGCCAGAGTATCAACAAGTAACGGAGAGCATGCAAGATCATAAATAACATAGACATAATATTTCAGTATTCAACTTGACATAGTATCAATATTCATCGGATCCCAGCAAACACAACATGTAGCATTACAATAAGATGATCTTGATCATGATAGGTAGCTCACAAGATCTAAACATGATGGCACAAGAGGAGAAGACAACCATCTAGCTACTGCTATGGACCCATAGTCCAAGGATGAACTACTCACACATCACTCCGGAGGCAGGCATGGCGATGTAGAGCGCTCCCGTGATGATTCCCCTCTCCGGCAGGGTGCCGGGAAGAGCTTCAGAACCCTCCCGAGTTAGGGTTGACGGCGGCGGCGGCTTTGGAACTTTTCGTGGTTTTTGACTCGGGTGTTTAGGGTTTTCCCGATTTATAGGCGAAGGGGCGGCGTCGGTGTAGGCCCGAGGCTTCCTCACCACGTGGCGGTGCGGCAGGAGGTGGGACCGCGCCACCATATGGTGTGGACGGCCCACGACCCCCCTTCGTCTCTCCTTCGAACTTCGTGTACGTGTCAGAAATATAGGGACTTTGGCTTTTGTTTCGTCCAATTCCGAGAATATTTCCAGAAAAACTTTTCTGAAACCAAAAACAACAAAAAACAGGAACTGCCACTGTGGCATCTTGTTAATAGGTTAGTCCCAGAAAATGCATAAAAATGATATAAAGTGTATATAAAACATGTAGCAATTGGTATAATATACGCATGGAACATCAGAAATTATGGATACGTTGGAGACGTATCAAGCATCCCCAAGCTTAGTTCTACTCGTCCTCGAGTAGGTAAAACGATAACAACAAAATAATTTCTGAGGAGACATGCTATCACACAATCTTGATCAAATAATATTGCAAGGCTCATGTCATGAATGAAGTGACTCAAAGCAATAGTCTATAGTTTGCTAACAAGTAGATAAAGAGTAAACAACTGAATCATATAAGCAAAAACTTTTCATGAATAGTACTTTCAAGACAAGCATAAAAAAGCTTTGCATAAGAGTTAACTCATAAAGCAATAGATTCTAAATAAAGGCATTGAAGCAACACAAAGGAAGATTTAAGTTTCAGCAATTGCTTTCAACTTTCAACATATATATCTCATGGATATTGTCTACACAAAGTAATATGACAAGTGCAATAAGTAAGCATGTAAGAATTGATGCACACAAAGTTGACACAAGTGTTTGCTTCTGAGATAGAAAGAAGTAGGTAAACTAACTCAACATAAAGTAAAAGAAAGGCCCTTCGCAGAGGGAAGCAGGGATTAAATAATGTACTAGAGCTTTTTAGGTTTTTGAAATCATATAGAGAGCATAAAGTAAGTGTTTGAGAGGTGTTTGTTGTTGTCAACGAATGGCAGTGGGCACTCTATCTCCCTTGTGATGGCCCTTCACGTAGTTACCTGCATGAAAAGTAAATGGGTTAGGTTGAGACTCCAAGTGCAGAGTGTGTAGTAAGTGGAAGACGTGTTTTCCCCACGAGGGTGACTCGAGGGTTTAATATCGAACTCTCGGGGAATCAGTAGTGAAAGATTTATCTCCTTATCCTTCTTTTGGTCACCTACAAAACAATGTTAAATGTTTTGGTCCTCAACCTCACCTGTGGTTGTCAAGCACAAGGTGTAAGAATGATATCAAGATAATTATGCAATGCAAACAAGAAATAAATATGCAATGGTGGTGAATAAATGTGCAAGGATGATGATAATAATGATGAATGATATTTTTGGTTTTTTATGATGAATGCAAGATGTAAAAGTGTTTTTGTATTTTCGGATTTAATAATGGCAGAAAATGGAAAAGTGGTAAAAGTTGTTGGAAAGGTGTTTCTTATGATTAAAAATGGACGGGGTTCATGGTTTCACAAATGCACTCTCTCTTTAATAAAGTGGCAGACAATGGAACACATGAGTTGACATATGAGATTGCAACACAAAGTTTGATAACAAGTTACTAATTATATGGGCATCACGTCCTAACATAGAGATCTTTTGGTTATTAATCTCACTTATACTCCACCAAGATGCGAACTAAATCATAACACCTTAGTAATTAAGATAACTCAGAGTATAGCTTTAAGTATCATGACATGAAGTTAAAATAAGAACATGCTAGATCTAGTCACGGAGAAGTGGCAAGTCACCCACAACCCTTGTAGCATGGTATTTTTGTTTATCCCTAGTGAGGCAACAAAGTAAGGTAAAACACCCAAGTGGATCGCGATATTACAGTGTCAACTTACCGCACTCACCACCCCCCGTTACTCCAACTAATGCACACATCACCCCACACACGCTCTCATAAACATGCTTGATCATAACAAGTAGATAAGAACGGGGTACATAATATGCATCTATACTCATAACTGAAACAAACATTGCAATCTCAAACATATATTAACTCAAAAAGATCCACCACATAGGAATTACAACGATGACCGTAATCATGTTCAGCAGCTCATACGGTACTAATTAGTGAAGCTCAAGAGAGGAGAGATACATAAGTTACTTCCACAAACCCATAGTCCAGAGGTGGACTACTCCCTCTTCATCATGGAGACGGTGGAGATGTCGATGGAGAAGATGGAGACCACGCCGGCAGCGCCCCGCCGGAGTTTTCCCCCTCCAATCTGCAGCTCCAGATCTCTGTTTTCGTGTTTCTGTGATACGGCGGCGCTTGTTCCAGAGAACGCCGTGGGACTTCTTTTATAGGCGTTTTTAGGTCAAGAGATGTCGGTGGAGAAAAGATCGACGGCAGCGGAGCCTCGAGGCCCAAGATGGTGGGCCCACGCGGCCAGGTACAGGGCCGTGTGGGCCCCCCTCTTTTGGCTTCCGGCCTCCGTTTGCTTGCTTCCTTCGCTCCCAAGTCTTCCTCCTTCCAAAATATTGACGCCTGTATTTTTCCAAGTTATTTGGACGTCGTTTGGGTCCCTGAAACTTAAAAGGAAAAAATAGGGTTTTCTGCCTGCGCAGGGTTAATTCCATAAAAATAGGAAATAAATATTTTATTCCAAAAATCATTATATAACAGTGATATAACCCTTATATGATGCAAATATGATTGGAATATGAGTGATATAGTGCAAAGTTCATGTATGCATTTTACATGCATCAACATCCCCAAGCTTAACCAATACTCGTCCTCGAGTATGAAGGTGATAAAACTAACATGGACTTTGCAATATAGCACTAACAATGGATATCAAAGATGATTACTGCTACATAGAGTCAAATGATTCATTCTTCAAAGGAGTAGCAATATGCAAATAGTTTATGAAGTGATATCAAGTATTCAAGCAAGGATGTTCAATGATAGTTCACAAAGTGTAACATAGAAGATAGTAATATGGACCACATGTATGCATAATGATAAGTAAGAACATCCTACATTGGTCATAGAGTGTAGATGAAAATCTGAATATAAAAGGTGGACACTTTGGAAAGATGTATATGTGAGTAGAGGTAAAGCATGCATAAGTTTCATCTAACTTCCAAACTCTTCTACTTAAGTTAATGATTGCAATGTGGAATTCTTGGTGTCAAGCTCTCATTACCCCTATCATAGCATCTTGAATGATTAAAGTTTAATGTGAAAGCAAATATGAGTAGTGTGCTTGATAAAGTAAAGGTTAGGTGTCTCATGCCCCTTGAATACAAGTACCTACACCATGAGTTACTCAACTTGGAAACAAAGCAAGTTCAAGTTATATATCATTGTAAGTAATAATAGTATCATCAAGAGCGTCAACTGGGGTACCTCTTGTCCCAGGATATGGAACAAGCCCATATCAAAATGACAAGACAAACAAACAAGATGAACAACCTCAACACCCTTTTTATTTACCATTGGAATAGCTTTTTATTATAAGGTGCATCACAGACGGTTCACCATAGCATGTAAGTAAATTTCCACCATGAATGATGCATGGCTTAGATTAGCGGCCCAGGCGTCTCTCTAACCATTTATACAAACTCATTTAAACTACTTCATTTCCACCTCATTTCACCATGATAGGCATCCATAAACAAAAGTACATGATATCAACTAAATGAGATGAAGGAGCATGTTGAAAGCTTTGCATGTGACAGCACATATGGGCTAACTCCCAACCTCGACATTTATCAAGCCACTAGCATCATAATATTAATCACAATGGGTCATGTTTTATTTATGCAATAAAAGTAAAGTGTGCATCAAGTTCGTGAGAGCTATATAACCAACTTTTCCCATAACAATCAATAACATAAACATTTTCATTCAGAGGTATAGATAACACAAATATCATATACATACTCGGAATAGCATAAAGCCAATAGGTAGATATGGTGGACTCACTGGAATAACTTTGGTTGAAGGTGTTGGAAACAAGTTTTTACTTGTTGGAATTTTTGGGCTAGCAAGAGGGAGAAAGTTGACCATCTAGATGCATGCATGAGTGTCCATAGAACTAACTAATCCATGTTAAACAAGTAAAATAACTTTCAGCATCAAAACATGAATAAGTGATAGCTCTTGATAAAGCATTTGCAAATTATTACTCATAAACAAGCTCATGAATCATGCAACTATATGTATCATTAAAAATCAACTCAAACATCCCTTTTCCCAATACATAAAAGCATCCAACATATTTCAACCCATATTTCCAGTAGCTCTTTCACATATAAATGATAGTGTGGTGGTCTCACAAAATAAAATCAAACCAAAAAAAACAAAAGACGCTCCAAGTTTATGCGATAAAGTGTTTCGATCGAAAAACAGAAGTTAGACGTGTGCAAACCGAGAGTGTGTAGGTCCAGTGGGGTTGTCTTCACATCCCCAAGCTTATGGTCTTCACCATCCTTGGATAGCTCTTGGTGCATCTCCTCCAATCCCTGTGAAAAAACTTCAAAACACCGTTTCTCCCATTTTCTTTTCTGTGGGGTGCATTAGTAGTGATAAACAAATAGGTTTCTTGCTGCATATAATCCTTAAACAAATCATCATAAGAATGTCCAGAAAGTATATAATGTTGTATGCCTACTCATAAACTCATTTGAATCAAAAAGATTCAAGATAAAAGTTCAAAACATGCATAAAACAAAATGGGACAGAATCTGTCCAGAAAAACAGCAGCAGCAAAACGTATTTTTCTACCCTACCAAACTTTGCCGAAAAATTCCGCAAAAATTCATGCATACAGAGGATGAAAAGTTGCAACTACAGTTCAAATATGAGCTCATTCGGAGTTACAGAATAAGAACTAAAAATCATACCGTGCACAGATTCGTGCAGGAATAAAATCTCCGAACGCTATAAGCAACTTTTTCAAACCAGAAACTAAACTAAAAACAAACTCTCTTGTTACAGCAAGAGGACACAAACAAAATCACACATAAAAATAACCGGGTTGCCTCCCGCAAAGCGCTTTCTTTATAGCCATATAGCTAGGCTTCTTACTTGTTGTTTATTGAAGATGAAGCTCATGAGGGAGCTTGAACTTTGATGTTCCCCTCTTCTTGGGAAGTGTTCCATGCATTTCTTGTGTGGAAACTGAAACTTCACGTTCCCCTCTTTTGAATCAATGACGGCACCTGTAGTCCGAAGAAAAGGTCTTCCAAGAATAATAGGACTAGAGGTTTTATTCCCCATGTCCATGATTAGAAAATCCACAGGCAAAAAGTCATATGTAACTCTACCGTAACATCACTTACTTTCCCTAAAGCATGTTTAATGGAATCATCAGCAAGTGCAAGTTCAATAGAGCATTTTTCAAGATTTTTCAATTCAAGTACTTCATATAGTTCTTTAGACAAGACAGAGACACTAGATCCTAGATCAAGTATGGCATGATGTGTCTCTTTACCAATTGTTACTAGTACCTTGGGAATCCAAAAATCCCCAAGCTTAGGTGGTATCATGGCCTCTTGGTTGTACCTAGCAATTTTCTCTTTCAAGACATGATTAGCGATATAGGAACCAAAGCCAGCTTGATTAGTGTTGATGGAAGGATCACTTGCAAATTTTTGTAAGGTAGAGATTAATTCATGCAAGCTCCAATTTTCTAAGTCAAGCAAAGGATCCTTGACTTCACTAAGCATTTTAACTTCCTCAACTTATCTCTCTTTCATTACCCCAATAGATTCTTTAGCAACTCTCTCTTGCTCATGAATGTGTTCCCAAGACTTATTGATAACTTCTTGGCAATATTTAATTGTTTCCTCATTACCCCAATAGAGCCCTCCGGTGATGATTCCCCTCTCCGGCAGGGTGCCAGGAAGAGCTTCAGAACCCTCCCAAGTTAGGGTTGACGGCGGCGGCGGCTCTGAAACTTTTCGTGGTTTTTGACTCGGGTCTTTAGGGTTTTTGACTCGGGTCTTTAGGGTTTTCCCGAGGCCTCCTCACCACGTGGCGGCGCGGCAGGAGGTGGGACCGCGCCACCATATGGCGAGGACGGCCCACGCCCCCCCTTCGTCTCTCCTTTGGACTCCGTGTACGTGTCAGAAAAATAGGGACTTTGGCTTTTGTTTTGTCTAATTCCGAGAATATTTCCAGAACAACTTTTCTGAAACCAAAAACAGCAGAAAACAGGAACTGCCACTGTGGCATCTTGTTAATAGGTTAGTCCAAGAAAATGCATAAAAATGATATAAAGTGTATATAAAACATGTTGCAATTGGTATAATATAAGCATGGAACATCAGAAATTATGGATATGTTGGAGACGTATCAGTGACTCAACATGAAAATAAAAGATTGTCCCTTCGCAGAGGGAAGCAGGGATTAACATGTGCTAGAGCTTTTTTTTTAACAGAAGCAAAATTGTTTTGGGAGGTGGTTGTTCCTGTCAACGAATGGCAATAGAGTTTCTGTTATCTTCCATACTAAACAAGTTGAGAGCGGTTCCGAGATGTTGATATTAGGCATTTATAGCATGCACTTTATATATAGCTTGACACTCCTCCCAACCTTTGCTTACACAAGCCATGGCTAACCGAAACCTCGGATGCCTTCCAACAATCACATACCATGGAGGAGTGTCTATTTTATTGTTTTTAGCTTTTTGATGTTATAATGGTCTAACCAGCTCTTTGCAAAATTAGTGACAAGCAGATGAAGCATGCAAGTCAGGTACTTACTTTAGTATGGAAGATAACAAACCCAACTACTACTTGCTCATGAGCTAAAAACAGTGTCACAAAATGAGAAGTAATTTGAAAGTTTTAAAGGTAGCACACGAAAATTTACTTGAATGGTTTGAAATGCCATGCATAGGAATTTATAGTGGACTCTTTGGAATACTTGGTTTTCAGGGATTTGGAAGCACGAGCAGCATTCCCGCTCAGTACAAGTGAAGGCTAGCAATAGACTGGGAAGCGACAATCAAGAGAGCAATAACCGTCATAATCATGCTTGCGACAAAACAAAATTAACAGAGGCATAAAAGTGATACAAGAACTCCGAGGAAAGTAAATCATCGAGGCTTAATTGAATTTTTGTTTTTCAGTCATATGCATGCGTGAGCATGTGCCAAGTCAATTCAAATGAATCATTCAGAGGAGGATACCACAATGTCATACCCCTTTATGAATAGAACAATGCAAGCAAGCATCAATATAACATGCCACCCACTATTAATAAATTGGAACTGATCATAAGAGAACATGAACTACTAAGCATCCACTAAATGACATATACCTCACACGAACCAACTAATCATGTTCACATGGATGAGTATATGTACAAAAATGAAAACAAATAAAGTTCATACCAGCCTCTCACCCCAACTCGAATTGTCGTAAATCGTCATTATTGCTTTTCACTTGTGTGGCTTGAATGATATGAAATGATAACCAAGCTCCACTAGAGTCACGGAAGGCTGTCGAGCTCTGCAGCAAACTTTACAAAACCGAAAAAGAACAACAAATATTTTTGGGTTTTTCGAATTTAAAACAAGAGCAAAAAGAAACAACCAATAAAGCAAAATAATTTTGGATTTTTGATTAACAAACCGAATTTAAATAACTAAGCAAACTAATACTAGAGACTTAAAGAAACAAATAAAGAGAAACAACCGAAATATTTTGGTCTTCTTGTGTTTTGGGAAGCAAAAGCAAAACAAGGAACAACAAAAAGAAAGAAAATCGAAACATGGATATACAAAGTACCGACAAAACATGATATGTATATGAGTGAGATGTCTGTATACCTCCCCCCAAGCTTAGGCTTTTGGGCTAAGTGGAGATCAACCCCATTGGGACCAGGAAGTGGCGCCTCCATAGTACGATGAAGAAGGATCCTCATCCTGATACGAACTGGAGGACGCACCGGTGTAGTGGACGGTGTAGTCCTCAGCTGGTGCCATGTCCTCGGAGTCGTGCTGCTCATGGAAGCCAAGCAGACCCAGCTGCTCGTCCAACTTCTCCTTTGAGCGCGACCATGGCCTCCTGCGAATACTGAACAAATCGGGCTACGCCAGAGGAACTGTCCTTTCGTCCCCATCAGTAAATAAAACTCTATAAACTAGACTTCCTGCACGAGAGTTAGTAGTAACAAATTGATGATCTCTCATAGCAGCAAGGTCGAGCCTGAAAGGGGTTAGCAACTCATCACTAGGATCAACAGGAATGCCTAGATATGCTATAACTCGCAAAGCAATAATCCCTCCATAGATGGGTCCACTAGCAGCTAAGCGACGAGCGATGAGAGAACCAAGATTATAAGTTGTGTTACCAGTAAGTGCAGCAGCCATAAAAGCAATATGATAATTAGAAATGTTGTTGGTGTTTTCCCTACCAAGAATGCTAGTGGCAAGATAATAAGTAAAATATCTAATGGCAGGGAGCTGAATGTTCCTTATCTTGCCACGCTGGGCGGTGCGGTCATCATCATTGGTTACCCCTCGGTAAAGTTCCAGCAAATCGTTGGGGCGTCCTTGAATCCTCTTCGCTGTACCCGAAGGAGCAATACCTATGGCAGCACAAAAGTCCCTCAAAGTTATGGTAACAGGCCTATCATAAATCTTAAATCCAATGGATGGCTTGAAGGACGAGTTGCCAAATTTAAAACTCCAACAAAAGTTTTTGTGAGCATAACATATTGGTTGCTTTCATCCTCCATATATGTAGTCAAACCAATCCTCTGGACAAGGAACAAGAAATCATCAAGGATCCCTGCATCACGCAAAAAGTTAGTGCATGGGAAAGATGATGGGTTTAGAACTCTTTCATCCCTCTCATCGCCAATGCTTGGTGCAATGAGATCTTCATTGTAGGACTGCCTAATTCGAGTGGCTGCTCTTGGAGGCCTTGCCACCCTTTGTGAATCCCTCTCAAAAATCTCTTTGTAGGTGTGGTTATGCATCTTCCTTTTCTGAAAATTTTCAACAAACATTATAAAAATTGATTTTGAGACATCTAAATGAAGGGAACTACTATAGAAACTTGCTAGAGGATTAAACATGCATCAAAACTAAATATTCTAACATAGAACAAGCATGCAAACTCACTTAACAAGTCACCTACAGCAGCAAAATACTCAAGATATACTCCACTAAACAAAATTCTACTTGGATATTCGGAGGAGTCACCTACCGGAGAGCAAATGCCCCAAATCTCAGCAACAAAGATGGGCTGAGCAAGGAGATCGAAAATCGCGAGCAAGAACAGCAAGAACTCGGGTTTGAGCAATGTTAAAGTGTTTGGTCGGGAGAGAGAAAGAGGTGGTAGGTGGATGAGTGAGTGGAGGGCCAGGTGGGCCCCTCACCATGCCACGGCGCGGCCAGATGCCTGTCGCGCCATCATGTGGTGAGCTGGCATGGTGGGTCCCCCTGGTCAGCCCCAGGCACTCCCACGTTGTTCTTTCAAAAATAGGACCAGTGGTATAATTTTTATAAATTTTTGAGAACTTTCAATTTGGACAATTTCTGGGTACTTAAGATAATAAATTCAGGGCAGAAAAATGATTTCCAAAATCCAACTCAAATAAACTTTTGCAAACTAAACAGCATTACAGTAGGTAGAACAAGGATGAGGAATAAAATGTTGTTTAGCACCTCCATGTATTTAAAATATATTTGTTAACAAGGTTGATCAAGTCTTGCCACCAAATAAATTTTATATGACACACAGGAATTAAACATCATGAGACAATCATGTTACCTTGAATTGTATTGATATGGATCCAATCATAATGTTTTGATATCCTTCTTGATGATCATATATAGGGCAATCAATACTTCCCACTTTGATAGTTCTAAAATTAGAAATTGTATTAACTCCAAATACTTTGTCCACTTTCTTGGGGAAATAAACAGTATGCTCTTTATCATTCACATTGAAAGTTACTTTTCCTTTATTATAATCAATAACAGCACCTGTAGTATGTCACGCCCCAATTTTGGGAAGCCAGAAAATCACAGTTGTTAGATAGCCAAAAATCAGGGGCAACAAAAACTTTTTGAAGTTGCTTCACTGATGCTTGTGTTTCACTTCCCTTTTTGCTTGTTTGGTTTTGGGTACCTTGTTGGTTGTGTTTGTTAACACCTAATAGTAACCTTGTGAGCACAACCTACTTGAACCCTACCTCTTGGTGATAATGTCATGATCTTGCTTGATCACCAACTCACAAAAACACTTGGGAAATTGCTTTGTAAACACAATTGTTTGAGTGAACTTGTTGTCTTGTTGTGACTTGCTAGAAGTGTGGTCATTTCATAAGTTTATCTTGGAATGATTGTACTTGTTTGTTTCTGAGTATGTGTGTGACTTAGATAATTTGAAACCTACAAATAATACAAATTATATATAAAGATCATATTAGAATCCTATCTTAAGCTATCTTCCTAGCTATTAAAATCCTCCAACTTTAGAGACAGGCCATTGTGGTAAATTTACTCTTCCCATCAATACACCAGCAAGGATCAATTGTTCCCTGTCTATACTTTCCATCAAGCTATGGAGGTTTATTATGAAACTCCCTAGCATTTTAATTCAAAGTTCTTTTGGTGGTATTCCAAAGTAGTGGCTATGTCCCTCTTATCTTGGCAATCTTTCTACAATAAATTCTTAATCATTATGAGCTCAAACAAACCTTCCTTTCTCATCCTCATGACTTGTGTTTCACATCTAATCTGGCCAATGTTCTTATCTTGGCCATTAAACCCATTTTCTCTCCATGTTTTGGTGCCTACTAAAAAGAAGCCTCATGTTTTCCTTGTTTTCAAAAGAAATCTCATTTTTTTAAGGAGTTATTTATTAAAAATCACTTCTGTGATCCATATTATATAACCTTTCATATCAATTTAAAAATATTTGTTTTGGAAGCATTTTCTTATTTATTACAATTTATTTTCCAAAAGGCCAGGAATGGATTTTAAAATATTTTGTGAATAAAAGTATTTCCAAAATTCTTAGTAGAATTACCCAACATTCCTATGGTCATATGTGACCCTTTTATGCAAAAATATTTGCTTGTATTATTCAAAATCTTGAAGAAAACTTGGCAAAACCTTTTCTGGACCCATCTTCTTTTCTGTTAAAAGATTGCATCTTTAGAACATCATCTTTATCTTTGTGGTGTTTATTTTGGAAATGCGCCACCACCTCATCCATCCTTGTCATCCTAGGTATCATCCTATGTTTTAGTTGACCTCTGAATGCTTTTAACATTCTTAATCCATGATGGTTTTGATTCCACCAAAATAACAGTTTTCTGAACCTGTTATTTTATTCCATTTTCATCACCTTGTACATCCATCCAAACTCCCCTTTTTATGACAGTATTGTTGACCCTTGTGACCAGCATAGTTAGTAAAGCACTCCTATACCTTTATCCATGATCCAAATGGCCTTTTGATCGCTCAACCATGATGGTTTTTCTACCCTCGTGATAACCGTTTTCTGGGACTTAGAAGAATTTTTACTGTCTAAAACTGAAGTTTCTGAATCTGTTATTTTGTTCCGTTTTTGCTTCCCTGCAAAACTATCCAAACCTTCTCTATCATTCGTACATTGTTGACACTGGTGATCACCATGGTTAGTACTTCACCACAAAACCGTTTTAGACCTTGATGGGGCAGTTAACCATCTTGTTCTTGTGTTATTTTGTAGCCATCAAAATATTCAGAACACTAATTACTCCCTAGATCCTCCTCTGCCCAAATCTCGAACCTAATCATGCACCACCCCCTCCCACCGGTACTTGGTCGAGTTTAGGAGTCTACCCCTCCCCCTATACCCACTCATCACCCCTATTGTCTGCCCTAGCTCTCTCTCTCTTCTCTCTTACTTGAAAACCGAAGGAGAGCAAAGAGGGGACACAACCGTCGATCCCTGTGCCCCTGCTGGCCTCAGGAACCACTCAACACTCTCCACCGTCACCCTTGCCCAACCCCAGCGCCCCTCTCCCTCTCTCTTCTCCCTAGTGGCCGAAAAAGCCCTCCATGACCACCACCTTGGATAAATGCAAGCACTCCACCCCAGCCACCCACTCCATGTCCATTCTGCTCCACTCCAACCCCTCTCTCACTCCCCTAACTGGCGCTCGAGCTCATCCTCTCTACTGTGAAGGAGAATAAGATTTCCTCTCGGTGACCTGCGGAGTAGAACGACTCCTGCCGGCGCCACAAGCCTCTTTTTCTCACCATTTTCGTCTCCCTGAGATCTCCTTGCATAGGTCTATCTCACCCTACCCCTCTTTTCCTTCCAGGATCCCTGCTGCCGCCGCTGCCATGGACGACCGGAGAAGCGAGGCCTTCCTGCGCCGGCGAACCATGACGTCTCCGGCCGCTTCCTTGCCACCACGGGGCACCCTCGACCTCCTCCTCCACCCTGAAGCCTCTCCTACGACTCCCAGTCACCCCATGGTGAGGAAACCCGAGCCCTCCACCAAGATTCTTCCCTGCCATTTTCGTGCTGTTTGTCCCAGGGAAGAAGATGAACCAGCACCGTCGTGGGCCGTCTAGCACTATTCCCTTGGCCCAGCTTCTGTTTTTTTTAGGAGATCTATTCTTTTCTCTAAATAGCAGTTTCTGGTCTGTTAGTTTAATTCAAAATAAAATAGTTAAACTTGCAATTTGTGCAAACCAAAAATCACAGTGGTAAATCAATGAGTCTAGAACCATGTCCAACTTGCAGATCTCAAAAATATTAATTTGTGTATCCATGAAAAATGTTTTGTTGTCACTGGTCTGAAACACTGTTTCGTCAATAACTTGAGTTTTGTTAATCCAAATTGAGTGAATCCAATTGTTTTGGAATGCTTAGGACAGTAGCTTTCAGTAGAAATTAACCCCATATGTTTGTGATGCTTAGTTTTGAATTGGCATGTGTTTGTAGTTTAGACCAGTAGGGTTTTCTAACATTTAATTAATTTTCTGTGAACTAAAATTTGGACTAAATCCAATTGCAGTAGCTTCTAATACATATAGAGAACATGTACCTAGCTTTGCATAAAAGTTTGATCAACAGAACAGCCTAGGTGATTTAATCACTACAAGTAGTGTTTTTCTGTCTAGAAAAGAAATAAACTAAAATTAAATTACCTCTTATATAAAATGTGCTAGTATTGTTTGTAGTTGTTGTTGTGGTACTGTAGCTCTTGAAATATTGTTACTTTTTTTTTATGTTAGTGCTGTTAGTGCTTAAGTAAAACTAAAATGAAGTTAGTTGTAAAGTGCTAATAATGCCTAAGTATATAAAAGATGGTTTAGTCATGCTTGTTTGTTTAACCACTTAATTAAGAAATAAAAGTAAACTTCTTTCATTAAAAGTTTGCTTAGTTACTGATTGTGTAAAGTGTGTTTGTGTTGCTTGCCTTTCTTGTTAGTTACATGTTGTGTTGATATGATCGTCCTGCTATGGGTTGATTGTACCTTTATCTTTGCGACGCTAGAAACTCGCGAGGAGGGAATTCTGACTGAGGAGTATTGTGAGGAGTTCGTTGATTGTCAGCAGCAGGGACAATCCATGGATCAAGGCAAGCCACCTCACCATACCCTAATGAAATCCTATTATTTTATTAAAGCATGTTTTGTTTTCAAAATAAAATAATGCATGTTTTATTTCTTCTGTGGCACTTTGCCACCCAAAACTATTTTATAAAATATTGTTTGGCCAAAGATATCTACTAGTATATAATAGGTTTATAAAAATAGATCTTTACTTGAGAAGCCTTCTACTGAAGGTGCTATCAAGAAAATTATATTTTCTAATAGTATATCCTTATATCCTTATCTCGAAACTATAGGATGGGAGCCTAGTCTTTGGTAAAATGTTTCCAGAGGAAAAACCCGAGTCGCTGGGAGCGGTCGGCGAGAAAGTATTTTATAAAACCCATGTTGCTGGGAGCAAATGGAGATGTTTATGAAAACCCGAAGTGCTGGGAGCATTCGGAGAGTTTGTGAAAACCCGAGCTGCTGGGAGCAGTCGGAGGTGGAGATGTTTTTGAAAAAAACAAAGTACAGCCCTAGCGGCCGCCCGAACAATTAACCCGTGCAACCACACTACCTGAGATGGGTAGGGCTTAGCCGGAAACTTGTTTATCTTAGTACGAAGCGCCTCAAAATGCTTCGGAGGGCGGGGCTCTCTGAACCAAGTTATCTAAATGCGGGATCCAGTTCGAGTCTGGATCGCTGCTGGTTGCAAACAGTGGGCCTCCTGTCATGGCGCAGTGTTGCTTGGAGGGACCGGATCGATACGATGGCCATCTCCACTGGGTGCCGGGGAGATTCAGACCCACTGAAGAGGAGGCTCTGTACTAGGGTCGACATAGTGAAAAGCTTTGATCATGTTATCCGAAACACCGCATACTGTAGTATGAGGACCGTGGCTGATCACGGCGGAATGACTGTTTGGTGTGGTGAAAGTGCACCACCTCTGCAGAGTGTAAAACTATTCGAATAGCCGAGTCCTCGGTCATGGACGGTTGGAAAGGCCACCGATCTAGGCGTATGGGCACTTTTATGTTTAAAAAAAAAAAGAAACTGTTTTTGGCAAAGAAAAAGGAGGCATCAAGGAGGTACCTGGGAGGTACGGATTTTGGGAGAAGATGGTTGGTCTCGGGGAGTCAACCAGTCGGAACACGGAAAGGAAAAAGGGGCATCCATATCCTAGTGTTTTGAAAAAGTTTTACAAAAGTGTTTTCAAGCGTGGAAATGGTTTCTGCCATTTCTAAAAGAAGGAGAATTATATCTCTAAATGCCTTTTTCAACAAAGATATAGAGATGTTGTGTTCTCTATGTCTAAAAGCATCGGTTGCGAAAATTAAGCCCTATAGTCATATATAGCAGCTATCCCAGTTTTCGAAAACGCTTTTATTGCATTACCATGAAAACTTAAGCTGGTGGTGGTCTTGCGAGTACGTAATTGTACTCATGGCTGTGTCCCTGGATATTCCAATGTCCAGATTTTCAACGAGAAGACCTGCGCCGAAGATGAGGAGTATGCTGAAGATTGAGAGTTCGCCGACGTCTTTGCGAACTAGGCCGTCTTCCCAGTCAGCTGCCTGTAGGTGTTTTTGGCAAATGACTTGGGCTCCACGTTGTTTGGTGATTCCACTGCAAGAACCTATTGAACAAGTATTACTTCAATCAAGTAAGTATTATGATTCGGTATTTAAGGATGTTCTTTCGATACAAGTTTGATTGTGCTCAGCGACACACTGATCATGGGATCGCTGGTGTTGTAGGCACAAGGGAATTTTGGACAGCCGATCCGGGGTCCCCACATAGTATTTAGAAAAGGTCTCCCAAAAATAATAGTCATATTATCATCTTCAGGCATTTCAAGCACAATGAAGTCAATTAAAATTAAATAATTATTAGCCACTTGAACAGGGACATCTGATACGTCTCCAACGTATCTATAATTTCTTATGTTCCATGTTTTTATTATACCAATTGCTACATGTTTTATTCACACTTCATGGCATTTTTATGCATTTTCTGGGACTAACCTATTAACAAGATGCCACAGTGCCAGTTCCTGTTTTCTGCTGTTTTTGGTTTCAGAAAAGCTGTTCTGCAAATATTCTCGGAATTGGACGAAACAAAAAGCCACGCTCCTATTTTTCTGACATGTTCACGGAGTCCAAAGGGGAGAAGGAGGAGGCCCATGGGCCATCCTCCCCATATGGTGGCGCCCCCTCCCCCCCCCCCTTGGGCCGCGCCGTTGCATGGGGAGCCCACCTCGGTGGCTCTGACCATCGTACTTTGGCCTATTTATTCTCTCTGACACGAAAACCCGGGGGACAGAAGTCTCTGTTCCGATACCTTGCCGGGACGGGGAAGTGCCCCCGGAGCCATCTCCATCGACTCCACCGCCATCTTCATCACTGTTGCTGCCTCTCATGATGAGGAGGGAGTAGTTCTCCCCGAGGCTTAGGGCTCTACCGGTAGCTATGTGGTTTATCTCTCTCTCCCATGGTGTGATCTTTATGTGATCATGAGCTTTGTAATCTAGTTGAATAAGTAGATGTTACTCTTTATCTATTATGCCACTCTAGAGGTTACTTTAATATTAACTCCGGAGTCACTCTCCACGGTGTGAAGGTGACAGTGTGCGCATCGTGTGTGACTCCTTTATGACGTTGTGGCGTTTGTTTACTCCGACTTGAGGTGTGCTTTTGCAGCCCTACGCAATGAATGGTGTTCGTTATCCAACAAGAGAGTGTTTGAGAGTAGCATTTATTTATTCAATTATGAGGTCATTGTTGAGAGTGTCCACTAGTGAAAGTATGATCCCTAGGCCTTGTTTCTAAGCATTGAAACACCGTTTACAACAAGTTCTGCTACATGTTTGCTTGCTGCCATTTTTATTTCAGATTGCAATTACTACTTATAATCATCCATATTACTTGTATTTCACTATCTCTTCGCCGAACTAGTGCACCTATTCATCTGACAAGTGTATTAGGTGTGTTGGGGACACAAGAGACTTCTTGTATCTTAATTGCAGGGTTGATTGAGAGGGATATCTTTGACCTCTACCTCCCTGAGTTCGATAAACCTTGGGTGATTCACTTAAGGGAAACTTGCTGCTGTTCTACAAAGCGCCGTTGCCGGGGAGGTAAGTGTTGGAAGGTATCTCCTTTAGATTCTGCAATTATTTCTTTTTGTTTCTTGTTTTTATTTTCACTAGTTAGGCTTAATGGAAAACAACAAAAAAATTAGAGATCTTTATGAACTTTATACTGAATTAGGACATGATGCTTTTGAAGAGAAAATTAAAAAACCTATGGAAGCTTGTTGCATAATAGTGATAGCAATGTTATTAGCATGAATTCTTTGAACACCATTATTGCTAATGCTATGGAAAAGTCTAAGCTTGGGGAAGCTGGTTGTGATGAATATGATATTTTTAGTCCCCCAAGCTTTAAGGAGGAAATTTGCTTTGATAATACTTTGCCTCCAATATATGATGATTATAATCATTGTGATTTTCAGCCACCTACTATTGAGGATATAGTTTATGTTGATTATGATATGCCTCCTATATATGATGTTTACAATGATGAATATGATATTTTCAGCCCATCTACTATTGAGGATAAAAATCATTTGATTATTCTATGCCTCCTATTTATGATGATTACAATGATGGATGTGATACTTTTACTCTCACTATTACTAATGATACTGTTTATGCTTATGTGGAGAGTAATGATACTTTTATGCATGTGGATCATGATAAGAATGCTCTATGTGATAGCTATATTGTTGAGTTTATTCATGATGCTACTGACAATTATTTTGAGAGAGGAAAATATGGTTATAGAAATCTTCATGTTATTAAATTTCCTCTCTTTATGTTGAAAGTTTTGAAGTTACAATTGTTTTGCCTTCCTATGCTAGTCACTTTGTGCTTCATTGATTTATTTTCCTACAAGATTCCTTTGCATAGGAGGTGGGTTAGACTTAAATGTGTTTGATATTTGCTTTTTGATGCTCTTCTATATTCAACTCTTATACATATGAGAGCATCATCAAAATTTCATGCCTAGCTAAAAGGCTTTAAAGAAAAGCGCTCTTGGGAGACAACCCATTGTTTTACTTCTGAAATTTTCTTTTATTTGAGTCAAGGAGCTTGCTTACTTCTGTAACAACTCCTTTGTATCTTTATTTTATTGCGTTGTTGTGCCAAGTAAAGTCTCTAGTTGAAAGTTAATGCTAGATTTGGATTTCTGCGCAGTGACAGATTTTTGTTGTCCACCGTTTTGAGCTGTATTCACTCCAGAAAAATTGACAAATTCTGAAAAAACTCACGCATGATCCTTATGTATGTACGCAACTTTCATTAGTTTTGATTTTTCGCATCTGAGCAAGTTAAGTGCCTCGAAAAATTTTGTCTTTCCAGACTGTTCTGTTTTTGACAGATTCTTCCTTTTATTTTGCATTGCCTCTTTTACTATGTTTGATTAGATTTCTTTGCTCCATAAAACATCAGTGGCTGTAGTTAATGTCCAGAAGCATTGGTAATGATTGTGTCACAGTAGAACATGTGAATTTTTGATTATGCACTAACCCTCTAATGAGAATTACTTTGAGTTTGGTGTGGCGGAAGTTTTCAAGGAGCAAGCGAGAAGGATGATATGATGTGATCAAGAAGAGTGAAAATCCTAAGCTTGGGGTTGCCCCCGTGGGTCACCCTAGCAATATTCAAGAAGACTCAAGCATCTAAGCTTGGGGATGACCAAGGCATCCCCTTCTTCATCAACAACTTATCAGGTCATCTCTAGTGAAACTATATTTTAATTCTTCCACATCTTATGTACTTTAGTTGGAGCGTCTGTGTGCTTTTATTTCTGCATTGTTATTTTATTTTCTGAATAAATTGGATCCTAGCATTCTTGTGTGGGAGAGAGACACGCTCCGCTTTTTCATGTGAATACTCATATTCTTCACTTATATTTGTTGAGTATTCTTGACTAGCTACTGCAATGCTTTTAGCTCATGTTTTTCATGCATCTCTTGTTCAGAGCTGTTAATTCTTGTGGAGTAGTACTCTCTTGTTTCATTTGTAAATTAGTTGGAGAGTTTTTGTTGAAATAAGTTGATTGTGTTTGGTTGGAAACAAAAATGCAACATGTGGTAGATGGTATATCGAAAAGACACATCCATAGATCATTGTCTTGTTTAATTTGATACTTGGCAATTGTTTTGAGCTCTCAAGTATTTCATGTTTAAGCTCTTGCATCATGTAGTTAAAAGCCTATTAGTAAAGAACTACCGTAGAGCTTGTTGAAATTTGGTTTGCATGTTTGGTATCTCTAAGGTGTAGATATTTTCTGGTAAAAGTGTTTGAGCAACAAGGAAAGACAGTGTAGAGTTTTATAATGCTTGCAATATGTTTTCATGTAAGTCTTGCTGTACCAGTTGATATCCTGTGTTTGCTTCAAACAACCTTGCTAGCCTAAACTCTGTACTGAGAGGGAATACTTCTCGTGCATCCAAAACTTTGAGCCAAAACCCATGCCATTTGTGTCCACCATATCTACCTATTATGTGGTATTTTCTGCCATTCCAAGTAAATACTTCATGTGCTACCTTTAAACCATTTGAAAGCTATTACTCCTTATTTGTGTCAATGTTTTATAGCTCATGAGGAAGTATGTGGCGTTTACTCTATCACCTTGTCATTTACTCATGACAGACTTTCACCTATGGACTAGTGGCATATACATCCGCTTATCCAATAACTTGCAAAAAGAGCTGGCAAATGGGGTGCCCAGTCCCAATTAATTATAATAACCATTTAATTCTCTTCACATGTTTGCCAATGATTTATCAGAAGCAAATCCAAAATGTTAAACTATCAAATAGGCACTCCTCCATGGTATGTGATTGTTGGAAGGCACCCGAGGATTCGGTTAGCCATGGCTTGTGTAAGCAAAGGTTGGGAGGAGTGTCATACCAATTTATAAATATGCATGTGTAAACAAAAGAGAAGAGGGATGATCTACCCTTGGGTAGAAATAACGTCCTTCATGGGAGCCGCTCTTGAAAGTTTGGGTGACAAGGGGGATAGAGTGCCCACTGCCATTCGTTGACAACAACAAACACCTCTCAAACACTTACTTTATGCTCTCTATATGTTTTCAAAAACTTAAAAAGCTCTAGCACATGATTTAATCCCTGCTTCCCTCTGTGAAGGGCCTATCTTTTACTTTATTGTTGAGTCAGTTTACCTACTCCTTTTTATCCCTGAAGCAAACACTTATGTCAACTTTGTGTGCAACAATTCTTATATGTTTACTTATTGCACTTATTATATTGCTTTGTGTTGACAATTATCCATGAGATATACAAGTTACAAGTTGAAAGCAATTGCTGAAACTTAAAATTCCTTTGTGTTGCTTCAATGCCTTTTACTTAGAATCTATTGCTTTATGAGTTAACTCTTATGCAAAGCTTTTTTATGCTTGTCTTGAAAGTAGTATTTATGAAAAGCTTTTGCTTATATGATTCAGTGTTTACTCATTATCTATTTGTTAGCAAACTATAGACCATTGCCTTGAGTCACTTCATTCAAGACATATGCTTTACAATATTATTTGATCAAGATTATGTGGTAGCATGTCACCTAAGAAATTATTTGTTGTTATCGTTTTACCTACTCGAGGACGAGTAGAACTAGGCTTGGGGATGCTTGATACGTCTCCAATGTATCTATAATTTTTTATGTTTCATGCTTTTATTATACCAATTGCTACATGTTTTATTCACACTTCATGGCATTTTTATGCATTTTCTGGGACTAACCTATTAACAAGATGCCACAGTGCTAGTTCCTGTTTTCTGCTGTTTTTGGTTTCAGAAAAGCTGTTCTGCAAATATTCTCGGAATTGGACGAAACAAAAAGGCACGCTCCTATTTTTCTGACATGTACACGGAGTCCAAAGGGGAGAAGGAGGAGACCCATGGGCCATCCTCCCCATATGGTGGCGCGTCCCCCCCTTGGCCGCGCCGTGGCATGGAGAGCCCACCTCGGGTGGCTCTGACCATCGTACTTTGGCCTATTTATTCTCTCCGATGCGAAAACCCTAAAACAATGAGTCATATTCCACCAAGGGTTCCGCAGCGCCGCTGCCATCGACGACAAGTTTCGGGGACAGAAGTCTCTGTTCCGGTACCTTGCCCGGACGGGGAAGTGCCCCCGGAGCCATCTCCATCGACTCCACCGCCATCTTCATCGCTATTGCTGCCTCTCATTATGAGGAGGGAGTACTTCTCCCCCGAGGCTGAGGGCTCTACCGGTAGCTATGTGGTTTATCTCTCTCTCCCATGGTGTGATCTTTATGTGATCATGAGCTTTGTAATCTAGTTGAATAAGTAGATGTTACTCTTTATCTATTATGCCACTCTAGAGGTTACTTTAATATGAACTCCGGAGTCACTCTCCACGGTGTGAAGGTGACAGTGTGCGCATCATGTGTGACTCCTTTATGATGTTGTGGCGTTTGTTTACTACGACTTGAGGTGTGCTTTTGCAGCCCTACGCAATGAATGGTGTTCGTTATCCAACAAGAGAGTGTTTGAGAGTAGCATTTATTTATTCAATTATGAGATCATTGTTGAGAGTGTCCACTAGTGAAAGTATGATCCCTAGGACTTGTTTCTAAGCATTGAAACACCGTTTACAACAAGTTTTGCTACATGTTTGCTTGCTGCCATTTTTATTTCAGATTGCAATTACTACTTATAATCATCCATATTACTTGTATTTCACTATCTCTTCGCCGAACTAGTGCACCTATACATCTGACAAGTGTATTAGGTGTGTTGGGGACATAAGAGACTTCTTGTATCTTAATTGCAGGGTTGCTTGAGAGGGATATCTTTGACCTCTACCTCCCTGAGTTCGATAAACCTTGGGTGATTCACTTAAGGGAAACTTGCTGCTGTTCTACAAACCTCTGCTCTTGGAGGCCCAACACTGTCTACAGGAATAGAAACGTGCGTAGACATCAACATCCTCACAAATCTCAACAGGAACAGCAGTAGATTTATCAGCCATTTGCAAAGATATATCAGTAGGTATCAGCTTATCAAGATAAAGTCTCTTATAAAGAGAGAAAGGCATAACACTAACTCCTGCTCCCAAATCACATAGAGCAGTTCTAACCTAATTATTTTTTATGGAACAAGGAATTGTTGGAATACCTGGATCTCCAAGCTTCTTTGGAACCTTGACATTGAAAGAATAATTAGCAAGCATAGTAGAAATTTCCTCATTAGGAATTTTCCTTTTGTTAGAAACAATATCTTTCATATACTTTGAATAAGGAGGCAATTTAATAGCATCAGTCAAAGGAATTTGCAAGAACAAAGGTTTCATCCAATCACAAAATTTATTATAGTGTTCTTCTTCCTTTGATTTGAGTTTCTTAGCAGGAAAGGGCATTTGCTTTTGGACCCAAGGTTCTCTCTCATTACCATGTTTCTTAGCAATGAAGTCTTCCTTAGTGTACTTTTTATTTTTAGAATGCTTTTCAAGTTCCAGCTCAATTTCTTCTTTATCAGAAGCATCACTCTTATCATTACCGTTGTTATGTTCATTACCACTTTCAGTCTCAGCATCAGAAATAGATATACTATTAGGATCATTAGCAGGTTCAGGGGATTCTACAACAGTTTTATGTTTCTTCTTCTTTTTCCTAGAAGGAGCACTAGTTTCTTTAACTCGTTGAGAATCTTGTTCAATTCTTTTAGGATGCCCCTCATGATATAAAGGATCCTGAGTAGAAATACCTCCTCTAGTTGTTACTTCACAAACATGTTTCTCTTTCTCCCTAGAGGCATTAAATAACAAATCTTTTTGCACTTTAGTGAGTTGATCAATTTGAGTTTGAACCATATGAAAATGTTTAATAAGCATTTTAACATCATTGGAGGTTCTCTCCACAATATCATGCAATTTACTAATAGCTTGAGAATTTTCCATTAAATGATTTTCCACTCTCATATTAAAGTTATCTTGCTTAACAATATAATTATCAAACTCATCTAAGCATTGATCAGGAGGTTTAGAGTAGGGTATATCTCCATCGTCAAACCTTTGGAGAGAGTGTACCTCAATTATGGATGAGCGGGAAATTGGCTTCCATAATTCTTCTATAGATGGAAGATTCTTCACATCTTCAGATTTAATAACCTTCTCTTTAAGAGATTTCTTGGCTTCCCTCATCACTTCATCATTTAATTCAATCATGCCCCTCTTCTTCGGTATTGGTGTTGGAGTTGGTTCAGGTAAAGTCCAATCATCATGATTTTGGCTTATTTTAGCCATTAATTCCTCAGCTTCATCTGGAGTTCTTTCCCTGAAAACACAACTAGCATAACTATCCAGGTATGTCCTAGATTCAGCAGTTAGTCCATGATGGCCCATGACGAGATACGGCTCCAGAAGTTGATGTCTGGTGCGTAGATACCTGCGTCAAAAGTGAATGGGTTAGGTTGAGACTCCAAGAGCAGAGTGTGTAGTAAGTGGAAGACGTGTTTTTCCCACGAAGGTGACTCGAGGGTTTAATATCGAACTCTCGGCGAATCAGTAGTGAAAGATTTATCTTCCTATCCTTCTTTTGGTCACCTACAAAACAATGTTAAATGTTTTGATCCTCAACCTCACCTGTGGTTGTCAAGCACAAGATGTAAGAATGATATCAAGATAATTATGCAATGCAAACAAGAAATAAATATGCAATGGTGGTGAATAAATGTGCAAGGATGATGATAACAATGATAAATGATATTTTTGGGTTTTTTATGATGAATGCAAGATGTAAAAGTGTTTTTGTATTTTCGGATTTAATAATGGCAGAAAATGGAAAAGTGGTAAAAGTTGTTGGAAAGGTGTTTCTTATGATTAAAAATGGACCGGGGTTCATGGTTTCAAAAATGCACTCTCTCTTTTAGTGAAGTGGTAGACAATGGAACATAGGAGTTGACATATGAGATTGCAACACAAAGTTTGATAACAAGTTACTAATTATATGGGCATCACGTCCTAACATAGAGATCTTTTGGTTATTAATCTCACTTATACTCCACCAAGATGCGAACTAAATCATAACACCTTAATAATTAAGATAACTCAGAGTATAGCTTTCAGTATCATGACATGAAGTTAAAATAAGAACATGCTAGATCTAGTCACGGAGAAGTGGCAAATCACCCACAACCCTTGTAGCATGGTATTTTTGTTTATCCCTAGTGAGGCAACAAAGTAAGGTAAACACTCAAGTGATCGCGATATTACAGTTGTCAACTTACCGCACTCACCACCCCCCGTTACTCCAACTAATGCACACGTCACCCCACACACGCCCTCATAAACATGCTTGATCATAACAAGTGAATAAGAACGGGGTACATGATATGCATTTATATTCATAACTGAAACAAACATTGCAATCTCAAACATATATTAACTCATGAAAAGATCCACCACATAGGAATTACAACGATGACCGTAATCATGTTCAGCAGCACATACGGTACTAATTAGTGAAGCTCAAGAGAGGAGAGATACATAAGTTACTTCCACAAACCCATAGTCCAGAGGTGGACTACTCCCTCTTCATCATGGAGACGGTGGAGATGCCGATGGAGAAGATGGAGACCACGCCGGCAGCGCCCCGCCGGAGTTTTCCCCCTCCAATCTGCAGCTCCAGATCTCTGTTTTCGTGTTTCTGTCTTGTGGCGGCGCTCCTTCCAGAGAACGACGTGGGACTTCTTTTATAGGCGTTTTTAGGTCAAGAGGATGTCGGTGGAGAAAAGATCGACGACAGCGGAGCCACGAGGGCCAAAAGAGTGGGCCCCACGTGGCCAGGTACAATGGCCGCGTGGGCCACCCTCTTATGGGCCTCCGGCCTCCGTTTGCTTGCTTCCTTCGCTCCCAAGTCTTCTTCCTTCCAAAATATTGACGCTCGTAATTTTCCAGGTCATTTGGACGTCGTTTGGGTCCCTGAAACTTAAAAGGAAAGAAATAGGGTTTTCTGCCTGCGCAGGGTTAATTCCATAAAAATAGGAAATACATATTTTATTGCCTAAAATCATTATATAACAGTGGTATAACCCTTATATGATGCAAATATGATTGGAATATAAATGATATAGTGCAAAGTTCATGTATGCATTTTACATGCATCAACATCCCCAAGCTTAACCAATACTCGTCCTCGAGTATGAAGGTGATAAAACTAACATGGACTTTGCAATATAACACTAACAATGGATATCAAAGATGATTGCTACTGCTACATAGAGTCAAATGATTCATTCTTCAAAGGAGTAGCAATATGTAAGATAGTTTATGAAGTGATATCAAGTATTCAAGCAAGGATGTTCAATGATAGTTCACAAAGTGTAACATAGAAGATAGTAATATGGACCACATGTATGCATAATGATAAGTAAGAACATCCTACATTGGTCATAGAGTGTAGATGAAAATCTGAATATAAAAGGTGGACACTTTGGAAAGATGTATATGTGAGTAGAGGTAAAGCATGCATAAGTTTCATCTAACTTCCAAACTCTTCTACTTAAGTTAATGATTGCAATGTGGAATCCTTGGTGTCAAACTCTCATTACCCCTATCATAGCATCTTGAATGATTAAAGTTTAATGTGAAAGCAAATATGAGTAGTGTGCTTGACAAAGTAAATGTTAGGTGTCTCATGCCCCTTGAATACAAGTACCTACACCAAGAGTTACTCAACTTTGGAAAAAAAAAGCAAGTTCAAGTTATATATCATTGTAAGTAATAATAGTATCATCAAGAGCGTCAACTGGGTACCTCTTGTCCCAGGATACGGAACAAGCCCATATCAAAATGACAAGACAAACAAACAAGATGAACAACCTCAACACCCTTTTTATTTACCATTGGAATAGCTTTTTATTATAAGGTGCATCACAGACGGTTCACCATAGCATGTAAGTAAATTTCCACCATGAATGATGCATGGCTTAGATTAGCGGCCCAGGCGTCTCTCTAACCATTTATACAAACTCATTTAAACTACTTCATTTCCACCTCATTTCACCATGGTAGGCATCCATAAATAAAAGTACATGATATCAACTAAATGAGATGAATGAGTGATGCGTGTAAACCGCACGTCGTTGGGAGACCCCAAGAGTAAGGTTTGATGAGTGTAGCGGCAAGTCTTCCCTCAGTAAGAAACCGAGGTTATCGAACCAGTAGGAGATGAAGACACTTCTAAAGGTGTCAACGTCGCCAGAAAGCTTGCTGCGTCGATGGGGTGGTTCCGGCGGTTGACTTGGAACCTGCACGCAAGACAATCAAACTACTTTGCCCCAACGAAACGGTGAGGGTGTCAATCCCACCGGATTGCTGAAAACAAAGGATTAGACGTATAGTGTGGAAAATGATGTTTAATTGCAGAGAATGAAAGAGAACAATGATTGCAGTAGGTTGTATTTCAGATGTAAAAGAATGGACCGGGGTCCACAGTTCACTAGTGGTGTCTCTCCATAATAAATAACTAACATGCTGGGTAAACAAATTACAGCTAGGCAATTGACAATATTGATAAGTGCATAACATGCATGTGCAAGCAGTGGAACACGGGGTTCCCCTTGTGCTGCCAAAGTGGGTCCACTGCCTGTGGGCCCAGCGTGAAGATGGACAAGGCCAAGACGCGACACTTAGCTGGCGGGCACTCCGCGCACCATCCAAAGTCTGCCGGGTGCAAAGGACCCCGGAAGAGAAGGAGGACCCCGAGAGCCCGAGACCCCGGCAGGGCCGGACTCCCTCTCGGGTATCAAGCCGTACCAGTCGAAGCCGAGGGTTTCCAGCACCCTCCCGAAGATGGTAGAAGAGCCTAGAAGACTTGGGAAGCAAGGCGCAAGCAGGGAACACCACCTGCGGTGTGCCAGCTTTCCTCCACCTCGCTTTCCCCTAAAGGGTGGGGATCTCACCAAACCGGAGGAAGATACTTGGAGGAGAAGAGGCCACGTCGCCACCTCCACCACGGGGAGGGGGAACCTCCCGCCAAGACACCCTCATGCTCCTCGCGTGACCTCTGTGGCATCCCCTTGTCTATAAAAGGAGGACCAAGTCATGGCGAGGAAGAGGATCAGAAGACAAGCGCTAGGCAAGACCCAGGCAAGAGCATAGCAAGACATAGCTAGGGCAGGGAAGAGAAGGGAGGTGATCTCCTCCGGGCAAGGATCTGCCCTTTCTCCTTCCTCTTGCCAAAACCCTTCCCGGGTACCTCGCCGGAGACTCCATTGTAGCCACACCATGATGATCCCATCTATCCAGACATGCAGGAGTAGGGCTGTTAGCCTTCGGGCGGCCTGAACCTGGGTAGATCGCTGTGTCCTTTGCTTGCTTGCCATCCACGCAGAGAGAGAGAGAGAGACGGAGAGCTCACCGACGGTGCTTCTCCGGGAGACGTCTTCCAGCCTCCTTCGCGCCCCTACCGAATCTACAAAAGGGGGTGTCCTTCATCCCCGGTGTCCGTCCTTCGTGACACGACACCAGCCTTTACCCACGTCGCTTTCCCCCAAAGGGCGGGGATCTCACCAAACCGAGGAAGGATGCTTGGAGGAGGACAGGCCACATCTCCTCCTCCACCACAGAGAGGGGTTTCTTCCCACCAAGACCCCCTCACGCTCCTCGCATGACCTATGTGGCATCCCCTTTATCTATAAAAGGAGGACCAAGGCATGGCGAGGGGGAAGGACAAATCCAAGGCAGAAGACACACACGGCTGCAAGCATAGCAAGCACACCGCAGAGCTAAGCTAGGGCAGGGAAGAAAGGGAAGGTGATCTCCTCCGGGCCAGGATCTGTCCTTCTTCTTCCTCTAGCCAAAACCCTTGCCGGGTTCCTCGCCGGAGACATCCTTGTAGCCACACCATGTTGCCACCATCTATCCAGACATGCAGGAGTAGGGCTGTTAGCTTTCGGGCAGCCTGAACCTGGGTAGATCGCTGTGTCCTTTGCTTGCTTTCCATACACGCCGAGATCGAGAGAGAGAGTGAGAGCTCGTCGGAGACCCCTCCGTGAGAGACGTTTCCAGCCTCCTTCGCACCCTACCGAATCTACAAAGGGGTGTCCTTCACTCCCGGTGTCCGTCCTTCGAGACACGACAGGTGGACTCACTGGAATAAATTTGGTTGAAGGTGTTGGAAACAAGTTTTTACTTGTTGGAATTTTTGGGCTAGCAAGAGGGAGAAAGTTGACCATCTACATGCATGCATGAGTGTCCATAGAACTAACTAATCCATGTTAAATAAAGTAAAATAACTTTCAGCATCAAAACATAAATAAGTGATAGCTCTTGATAAAGCATTTGCAAATTATTACTCATAAACAAGCTCATGAATCATGCAACTATATGTATCATTAAAAATCAACTCAAACATCCCTTTTCCCAATACAATAAAAGCATCCAACATATTTCAACCCATATTTCCAGTAGCTCTTTCTCATATAAATGATAGTGTGGTGGTCTCACAAAAACAAACAAAAACAAACAAAACAAACAAAAAGACGCTCCAAGTTTATGCGATAAAGTGTTTCGATCGAAAAACAGAAGTTAGACGTGTGCAAACCGAGAGTGTGTAGGTCCAGTGGGGTTGTCTTCACATCCCCAAGCTTATGGTCTTCACCATCCTTGGATAGCTCTTGGTGCATCTCCTCCAATCCCTGTGAAAAAACTTCAAAACACCGTTTCTCCCATTTTCTTTTCTGTGGGGTGCATTAGTAGTGATAAACAAATAGGTTTCTTGCTGCATATAATCCTTAAACAAAACATTATAAGAATGCCCAGAAATTATATAATGTTGTATGCCTACTCATAAACTCATTTGAATCAAAAAGATTCAAGATAAAAGTTCAAAACATGCATAAAACAAAATGGGACAGAATCTGTCCAGAAAAACAGCAGCAGCAAAACGTATTTTTCTACCCTACCAAACTTTGCTGAAAAATTCCGCAAAATTCATGCATACAGAGGATGAAAAGTTTAACTACAGTTCAAATATGAGCTCATTCGGAGTTACAGAATAAGAATTAAAAATCATACCGTGCACAGATTCGTGCAGGAATAAAATCTCCGAACGCTATAAGCAACTTTTCAAACCAAATGGGTAAAACTTGGCACTTTATTAAAAATTCCAGAAACTAAACTAAAAACAAACTCTCTTGTTACAGCAAGAGGACACAAAGAAAATCACACATAAAAATAACCGGGTTGCCTCCCGCAAAGCGCTTTCTTTATAGCCATATAGCTAGGCTTCTTACTTGTTGTTTATTGAAGATGAAGCTCATGAGGGAGCTTGAACTTTGATGTTCCCTCTTTCTTGGGAAGTGTTCCATGCACTTCTTGTGTGGAAACTGAAACTTCACGTTCCCCTCTTTGAATCAATGATGGCACCTGTAGTACGAAGAAAAGGTCTTCCAAGAATAATAGGACTAGAGGTTTTATTCCCCATGTCCATGATTAGAAAATCCACAGGCACAAAAGTCATATGTAACTCTACCATAACATCACTTACTTTCCCTAAAGCATGTTTAATGGAATCATCAGCAAGTGCAAGTTCAATAGAGCATTTTTCAAGATTTTTCAATTCAAGTACTTCATATAGTTCTTTAGACAAGACAGAGACACTAGATCCTAGATCAAGTATGGCATGGTGTGTCTCTTTACCAATAGTTACTAGTACCTTGGGAATCCACATATCCCCAAGCTTAGGTGGTATCATGGCCTCTTGGTTGTACCTAGCAATTTTCTCTTTCAAGACATGATTAGCAATATAGGAACCAAAGCCAGCTTGATTAGTGTTGATGGAAGGATCACTTGCAAACTTTTGTAAGATAGAGATTAATTCATGCAAGCTACAATTTTCTAAGTCAAGCAAAGGATCCTTGACTTCACTAAGCATTTTAACTTCCTCAACTTCTCTCTCTTTCATTACCCCAATAGATTCTTTAGCAACTCTCTCTTGCTCATGAATGTGTTCCCAAGACTTATTGATAACTTCTTGGCAATATTTAATTGTTTCCTCATGTTTTTGGGCTGTAATGATACTCTTTAATGATGAGACTTCCTTAGCAAGCTGATCTACCCTTTCAAACAAAGCATCTTGTTTTTCAAACTTAGAGATAAATTCCTTATTAAGCTCTTTTTGGTAGATATAAAAGATCTAATGGTGTTTTCCAAATCACTAGAAACATTACCACTAGAAGCATATTTATTTGGCACATATGGGGGTTTATTATAAGAGTTATAATTGTTGTTACCATACCCATTATTACCATAGTTCCTAATGAAGTTGACATCAATATTTTCAGAATTATTACCAACTAGTTCTTGCAAAGGAACATTTTCAACACTAGGTTTATTAAGCAAAGCAAGAATAGTATCCATTTTAGATGACAAATCATTAGTTTCCTCAATAGAATTCACTTTCTTAGAAGGATTGGGTGCCCTATCAGTATGCCATTGACTATAGTTTTGCAAAATGCTTTCCAATATATTTTTAGCTTCACTATAGTTTTACTCATAAAAGCACCTCCAGCAGCAGAATCAAGTATGTTTCTAGACATGTAGTTTAAACCATTGTAGAAAGAGTGTAATATGGTCCATTCATTAACCCCATGTGATGGACAAGTTCGAAGCATAAGTTTAATCCTATCCCAAGCCATAGCAACATGTTCATTTTCATTTTGCCTAAAAGAAAGGATGTTGTTTCTATTTTGCAAAATTTTAACAGGAGGATAGTATTTCTTAATAAAAGCTTCTTTTAGATCATCCCATGAATTAATACTACCGGATGGCAATGAATGCAACCACTCTTTAGCTTTCCCTCTAAGTGAAAAAGGAAATAGCTTCAATTTTAGGATATCACTTTCAACATTCTTAAACTTTTGCATGTCACATATTTCAACAAAATCATGAAGATGCATAGAGGCATCCTCCATAGCACTACCACCAAATTGTTCCCTAGTTATCAAGTTCAACAAACTAGGACTTACTTCATAGCTATCAGCTTTAATCTTAGGTGTGGCAATAGCTTTAGAGATGAATTGATCATTAGGAGTGTTTGTGTAGTCACACAATTTAGTTCTTTCTCCCATTTTAGCAAGTTTTTTGTATTTTTAATTTTTTATGCAAAACTGAAAATAAAATGAGTCTCACAAATGCAAACCGAATTACAAATGCAAGACAATGCAAGACAATGACAAAACAAATAATTTTGCTTTGAAGGTAAAGATGGATAAGATGATGCTCACGTAGGTGCAACCTCCCCAAGCTTAGGTGTTAGCACAAGTTGGTGATGAAGTTGACTTTGTTGTGATGAATCCGGCACTAGAAACAGAGCTGTGCAGGCACACCCTTGGATAAATCTTTTCAGCTATGATTCCCCGGCAACGGCGCCAGAAAACAGTCTTGATGGCCCTTGAGAGATAGCAGAAGTTGATGTCTTGCGTAGATACCTGCGTCAAAAGTAATGGGTTAGGTTGAGACTCCAAGTGCAGAGTGTGTAGTAAGTGGAAGACGTGTTTTCCCCACGAGGGTGACTCGAGGGTTTAATATCGAACTCTCGGGGAATCAGTAGTGAAAGATTTATCTTCCTATCCTTCTTTTGGTCACCTACAAAACAAGTTAAATGTTTTGGTCCTCAACCTCACCTGTGGTTGTCAAGCACAAGGTGTAAGAATGATATCAAGATAATTATGCAATGCAAACAAGAAATAAATATGCAATGGTGGTGAATAAATGTGCAAGGATGTGATAACAATGATAAATGATATTTTTGGGTTTTTTATGATGAATGCAAGATGAAAAGTGTTTTTGTATTTTCGGATTTAATAATGGCAGAAAATGGAAAAGTGGTAAAAGTGTTGGAAAGGTGTTTCTTATGATTAAAAATGGACCGGGGTTCATGGTTTCACAAATGCACTCTCTCTTTAATGGTGGTAGACAATGGAACATAGAGTTGACATATGAGATTGCAACACAAAGTTTGATAACAAGTTACTAATTATATGGGCATCACGTCCTAACATAGAGATCTTTTGGTTATTAATCTCACTTATACTCCACCAAGATGCGAACTAAATCATAACACCTTAGTAATTAAGATAACTCAGAGTATAGCTTTAAGTATCATGACATGAAGTTAAAATAAGAACATGCTAGATCTAGTCACGGAGAAGTGGCAAATCACCCACAACCCTTGTAGCATGGTATTTTTGTTATCCCTAGTGAGGCAACAAAGTAAGGTAAACACCCAAGTGGATCGCGATATTACAGTTGTCAACTTACCGCACTCACCACCCCCCGTTACTCCAACTAATGCACATCACCCCACGCACGCCCTCATAAACATGCTTGATCATAACAAGTGAATAAGAACGGGGTACATAATATGCATCTATATCATAACTGAAACAAACATTGCAATCTCAAACATATATTAACTCATAAAAAGATCCACCACATAGGAATTACAACGATGACCGTAATCATGTTCAGCACTCATACGGTACTAATTAGTGAAGCTCAAGAGAGGAGAGATACATAAGTTACTTCCACAAACCATAGTCCAGAGGTGGACTACTCCCTCTTCATCATGGAGACAGTGGAGATGTCGATGGAGAAGATGGAGACCACGCCGGCAGCGCCCCGCCGGAGTTTTCCCCCTCCAATCTGCAGCTCCAGATCTCTGTTTTCGTGTTTCTGTCTTGTGGCGGCGCTCCTTCCAGAGAACGACGTGGGACTTCTTTTATAGGCGTTTTTAGGTCAAGAGGATGTCGGTGGAGAAAAGATCGACGACAGCGGAGCCACGAGGGCTAAAAGAGTGGGCCCCACGTGGCCAAGTACAGTGGCCACGTGGGCCACCCTCTTTTGGGCCTCCGGCCTCCGTTTGCTTGCTTCCTTCGCTCCCAAGTCTTCTTCCTTCCAAAATATTAATGCTCGTAATTTTCCAGGTCATTTGGACGTCGTTTGGGTCCATGAAACTTAAAAGGAAAGAAATAGGGTTTTCTGCCTGTGCAGGGTTAATTCCATAAAAATAGGAAACACATATTTTATTGCCTAAAATCATTATATAACAGTGGTATAACCCTTATATGATGCAAATATGATTGGAATATAAGTGATATAGTGCAAAGTTCATGTATGCATTTTACATGCATCAACATCCCCAAGCTTAACCAATACTCGTCCTCGAGTATGAAGGTGATAAAACTAACATGGACTTTGCAATATAACACTAACAATGGATATCAAAGATGATTGCTACTGCTACATAGAGTCAAATGATTCATTCTTCAAAGGAGTAGCAATATGTCAGATAGTTTATGAAGTGATATCAAGTATTCAAGCAAGGATGTTCAATGATAGTTCACAAAGTGTAACATAGAAGATAGTAATATGGACCACATGTATGCATAATGATAAGTAAGAAAATCCTACATTGGTCATAGTGTGTAGATGAAAATCTGAATATAAAAGGTGTACACTTTGGAAAGATGTATATGTGAGTAGAGGTAAGCATGCATAAGTTTCTTCTAACTTCCAAACTCTTCTACTTAAGTTGATGATTGCAATGTGGAATCCTTGGTGTCAAGCTCTCATTACCCCTATCATAGCATCTTGAATAATTAAAGTTTAATGTGAAAGCAAATATGAGTAGTGTGCTTGACAAAGTAAATGTTAGGTGTCTCATGCCCCTTGAATACAAGTACCTACACCATGAGTTACTCAACTTTGGAAAAAAAGCAAGTTCAAGTTATATATCATTGTAAGTAATAATAGTATCATCAAGAGCGTCAACTGGGGTACCTCTTGTCCCAGGATATGGAACAAGCCCATATCAAAATGACAAGACAAACAAACAAGATGAACAACCTCAACACCCTTTTTATTTACCATTGGAATAACTTTTTATTATAAGGTGCATCACAGACGGTTCACCATAGCATGTAAGTAAATTTCCACCATGAATGATGCATGGCTTAGATTAGCGGCCCAGGCGTCTCTCTAACCATTTATACAAACTCATTTAAACTACTTCATTTCCACCTCATTTCACCATGATAGGCATCCATAAACAAAAGTACATGATATCAACTAAATGAGGTGAAGGAGCATGTTGAAAGCTTTTCATGTGACAGCACATATGGGCTAACTCCCAACCTCGGACATTTATCAAGCCACTAACATCATAATCTGGGATATGGGCTAACTCCCAACCTCGCACATAGTAGTGATTGCAGTAGACAACAGGATTAAAATACTGTAGGCATAGGGATGGATGAACGGGTGTTGCATGGATAAGATAGTTCATATAATAATCAAGACAAATGCATTTGCAGGTAAATAATGACAAAGCATCCAAGTACTAAGAAACCATAGGCATGTGTTCCGTATTTAGTCGTACGTGCTCGCAATGAGAAACTTGCACAACATCTTTTGTCCTACCGGCCCGTTTGCAGCGGAGCCTCAAGGGAAACTACTGGTAATTAAGGTACTCCTTTTAATAAAGTACCGGAGCAAAGCATTAACACTCTATGAACACCTGTGATCCTCACATCAAAGCCATCCCCTCCGGTTATCCCAATTGCTGTCACTTTGGGGCCTCGGGTTCCGGACAATGATATGTGTATACAACTTGCAGATATGATCTAAAACAATGATTATCCTCATGATACAATAACATGTTCAGATCTAAAATCATGGCACTCGGGCCCTAGTGACAAGCATTAAGCATAACAAGTTGCAACAATGACAAAAAGTACTAACAACGGATACTAGGCATCATGCCCTAATGATCTTATATCTATTACATGAACAATCTCATCCAATCCCTACCATCCCCTTCAGCCTACAGCAGGGATTTACTCACACATGGATGGGGGAATCATGGATGGTTGATGGAGAGGCGTCGGTGATGATGATGGCGATGATCTCCTCCAATTCCCCGTCCCGGCGGAGTGCCAGAACGGAGTTTCTGGTACCTGAAATAGGGTTTTTGGTGGCGGCGGAGCTCTGGAGTGTTTTTGGAAAAAGCGTCGATCCCCCCGGCGTTTTTAGGTCAAACCCTTTAAGTAGTCGAGAGAGGGATGCGAGGGGGTGACCGAGCCGGCCTCACCCCGCGCCGCCACGTGGTGTGGGCGCCTCGTGGCCCGCCCCCGTCTCGTCTTCTGGCTCCGTGGGTCTTCTGGTAAAATAGGAGCTTTGCGATATTTTCCGGGGATTTTCCCGAAAGTTGACTTTCTGCACAAAAACAAGACACCAGAGCAATTCTGCTGAAAACAGCGTTAGTCCGTGTTAGTTGTATTCAAAACACACAAATTAGAGGCAAAACAACAATAATAGTGTTCGGGAAAGTAGATACGTTTTGGACGTATCATACCCCAATGGGTAATTAATATAGTGGTGTTATCAGTAAGAGTTATTCCTTCTCCTCCTTCAGTAAGTTCCTAAAGATTCAAAGATTCATAAATATCTTTAGGCATAAGACAAAATTCAGACATAATATCATAACGAGCAAAGAAAGTTTCACCACTAATGGCAACCTTTACTGTGGGGATCCACATTGAAGGTTCAAAATTTACTGGAACGTAGTCATAATATTCACGAATCTGATTATAACCCCCTTTTAAACAAGATATATTTGTCTCAAGAGTGTTTAATCTAGCATGAATACTCACAAGGGCCGAATCAAATTTATTAGTTGAGCTAGAAGATGCAATCAACTTTTTTATACCATTACAAGCTTGATCCCCATCACAGTGAAGGAAATCTCCTCCCACTACAGCATCCAAAGCATATCTATAACAAAGAACAAGCCCAAAGTAGAAGCTACTAGGAAGCAGGCTTAAAGTCATTTTAGGCTCAGTTTTACCATAAGAATAAAAAATCTAGACCAAGCTTCTTTAAAACTCTCCTCACTCCCTTGTTTAAAAGTGAAGATCAATTCCTCAGGTGACATAGTAACAGGAATAAAACTAGGCATGATAAAAAAAACTGAAAATAAACTAGAATCGAGTAACTAATTTTTTTTTGTGTGCTTTTGATAAAAAGAAGCAAATAAGACAAAGTAAAAATAAACGACGCCAGAAAAAGTGCTTGATACGTGCAAGGCACACGTTCGTTGGGAGACCCCAAGAAAAGGTATGATGAGTGTAGCAGCAAGTTTTCCCTCAGTATGAAACCGAGGTTGTCGAACCAGTAGGAGATGAAGACACTTCTGAAGGTGTCAACGGCGCCAGAAAAAGTGGTGTTGAAGGGAGTGCAGAGCTTTCAGAAAAGTGCTTGCGTCGAAGGGGAGGTCCTGGCAGTTGACTTGGAACCTGCACACAACACAACCAAAATACTTTGCCCCAACTTAACAGTGAGGCTGTCAATCTCACCGGCTTGCTGAAAACAAAGGATTAGACGTATAGTGTGGAAAATGATGTTTGTTTGCAGAGAATGAAAAAGAACAATGTTTACAGTAGGTTGTATTATCAGATGTAAAGGAATGGACCGGGGTCCACAGTTCACTAGTGGTGTCTCTCCATAATAAATAACTAACATGTTGGGTAAACAAATTACAGCTCGGCAATTGACAAAATAGAGAAGTGCATAACAATGCATGTACAAGTCATGATGGCTACTATGAGATTTATTTGGGCATTACAACATGATTCATAGACCGTAATCCAACTGCATCTATGACTAATAATCCACCTTAAGGTTAGCATCCGCACCCCTTTCAGTATTAAGTTGCAAGCAACATATTATTGCATTAAGTAAAGTGCATAATGTAAGCAATACAATTATCCTAAGACAAAGCATCGCTGTTTTATCCCTAGTGGCAACAACACATCCACAACCTTAGAGGTTGTTGTCACTCCCCCAGATTAAATGGAGACTGAACCCACTATCTAGCATAAATACTCCCTCTTGAGTTACAAGCATCAACTTGGCCAGAGCATCTACTAGTAACGGAGAGCATGCAAGATCATAAATAGCATATATGATAATTCAATAATCAACTTGACATAGTACTCAATATTCATCCGATCCCAGCAAATACAACATGTAGCATTACAATAATATGATCTTGATCATGATAGGCAGCTCACAAGATCTAAACATCATGGCACAAGAGGAGAAGACAACCATCTAGCTACTGCTATGGACCCATAGTCCAAGGATGAACTACTCACACATCACTCCGGAGGCAGGCATGGCGATGTAGAGCCCTCCGGTGATGATTCCCCTCTCCGGCAGGGTGCCGGGAAGAGCTTCAGAACCATCCCGAGTTAGGGTTGACGGCGGCGGCGGCTCTGGAACTTTTCGTGGAATATGACTCGGGTATCTAGGGTTTTCCTGAATAGATGAATATATAGGCGAAGGCGCGGCGTCGGTGAGCACCCGAGGTGCCCTCACCACGTGGCAGCGCGACAGAAGGTGGGGCCGCGCCACCATATGGTGAGGCTGCCTCGGCGCCCCTCTTCATCTCTCCTTCGGACTCCGTGTACATGACAGAAAAATAGGGACCTGGGCTTTTGTTTCGTCCAATTCCGAGAATATTTCCAGAACAACTTTTCTGTAGTACAAAAACAGCAGAAAACAGGAACTGGCACTATGGCATCTTGTTAATAGGTTAGTCCCGGAAAATGCATAAAAATGCTATAAAGTGTAAATAAAACATGTAGCAATTGGTACAATATAAGCATGGAACATCAGAAATTATGGATACGTTGGAGACGTATCATGGACTTCTGCAACACCGAGACATGGTCTATTCAGTGGATTGTTGAGGCAGCTAGGGTATGAGAGGGACGATACAATGCACATGTACTGGCAGAAGCCTAGGAAGGATTCTATTGATGGGTTGATGTGTATACAGTGAGATGAAGACATACTTGAGATGTTGGGAGCTATAAGGGCAGGCCACAAAACTCTTTGCCTGATTTTTTATCATACGAATTTCATGAAGAGGCAGAGGAGTGATGTTGTGACTGACAGAGAAATGCAGAAACAAGGTAATGTGTTGTGTGATACATGTTCAGTCACCAAATTTTGCAACTTGAAGTTGTTAAGCACTGAAGGTTTGAACCTTTTTCTGTGTAGGTTTTCCTCCAGGCCCACTTGACTGGTTTACTGTTAGATTCCACACCATGGGTTATTTTAGAAGAGATGGCAGTAGTGTTGATTATGTGGGTGAGGAGGTTGTGCATGAAGTTACTATCAACAGGAATGATTTGTGCTACAAGGAAGTTGTGGAGTATGCAAAGGATGGTTACTACACTGAACTGGGTAGAATGGACATTAGGCTAACACCGAAGATGCATTGGCTTGTTCCAGGAAAGTCATTCAGTAGTGGCCTCATGTTTGTGGGTGATGATGAGGCCATCAGTAGGATAGACATAGGAACTGAGGTTATGGTGAATTTTCACACATTTATATTGAAGAAGTGATGGCAGAGAAACCAGATGTAGATCAAGTGCTGGCAGTTGATGTAGCAGAGGAGGTGGAAAAATAAATGGCTTATGAAGATACCATAGGCACATTTGTGGAAATTCCTGGGACTGAAACTTATTCAAGTCACAATGGGCCAAGCCAGCTCCCACATCTTGATGTGCGCCCTGTTAGCACTGAAGAGATTGACCAGTTGTTCAGGGAAGTTTGGTCAGTTCCAAAACTGAAGAAGTTACCCGTGAGAAGAAAAGATGTTGCAACAGTATTACCTGGTCCAGTGGATGCTCATCCAGTACAACAAGGAGATGGAATGGAACGGCATGTGGTTGATGCAGGCAAACAAGAAGAGGCACCTCCTGTCCAAGAATCAGATGAAGACAATGAGTATTTGTATGAGCCAATAACTGACGATAGTTCTACTGAGAATTCAGAGGCAGAGCAATTGCGAAAGCTGTCAAGAGAAATAAGATTGAATGAGAGGAACAAGAAACTGGGAAAAGGTGATCACCATATAATCAAAGACAATCAAGTTGTGTCACATGCATCTAGAGATGAAGGTGGGTCGTTCTCTGAATCAGACACTGAATATTTTGACAGTGATGATTAATATTCAGACACTGAAATGAGTGATGGGGAAGGGGGAAAGTTCATTGTAAGGAAGAAAAGCCATTGGCCTAGATACAATAGCAAGGAAGAGGGGCAAAAATTTCAGCTAGGCATGTTATTTTCAGCTAGACCAAAAACATTAATGGCTTGAACTGTTGGGCTTGACCCATCTGGATGACCATCATATGCTGAGCTGAATCTGTACTATTCTCATCGGTAACAATTTTGCCACGTAGAATCTGAAATGGCCACGACTGACACCGTATGACTAAAAAAATCGTCATAACAGTTATTACCCTCTACGGTAATAAACAGTTATGACCATTTCACAAAAAAGATCACTTTTGATCATTTAAAACGCTCCATCTGTGACATTTTGTTTTTGTTGTAAAAAAGCTCATTAATGAAAAGTTATGACTTTCTAGTTACCAATTTTGAGGGTCAACATATTTCTTGTACTCGGAAGTGGGTGGGGGAGGAGGGAGTAAGGGAGGTGATGGGCTAGGGAGCGGCCGCTGGCTTAACTCTAATTCCATGGGGTCCGAACAGAGGAAGAACACCTAAGGTGCATTTTTTTTCTAGTGGAAGAACACCTAGTGGACCACATGGCAGTTAATTTCACACATGGGAATGATACGTGGATGGCCTCTCTCCAGGCCAGGTCACCAACGAACGTATAGACTTAGTTAATTTGTGAGAAAAACATTTTACAATAAGAGTTTGATCCATAAAGAAAGAGATGCTTCAAGTGAGGTGCCCCGCAAAGGGGAAGTCAAAAAGGTAGCCCAGTTGGTTTGACAATAATCTTCTATATCTAAATAGGAGAACCCCACTACCTGATTTCTCTCAACATGCAAACATGTGACATCAACAACCCCACCACGGCACAATTTTTCCACGTCATTCAGTGCATGCACTTGTTCTTTTACGAATCCGGTTCTCATCACAACACATCTTCTTCCCATAAAATACAATGGGACTTTGCTACCAGCAGTGTAGAAAAGGAAGCGGATACTTTGCAGCCTTTCTCATTTATTTAGTGATGTAAACGTTTCAATTATCCCCTCTCCGTGGAGCCGCCGAGTCGACCCATCCGTTTGCTCGCTTCCTCCATACTAAATTTCCACTAAGCATACTCATCGTCCCTTTCTCCTTCCATCCTCTTCAAGACATGTCGGATAAAGAGACATGCAGGAGGCTGAGAGTTCGATGAGTGGGCGTAGTATACGCTAAATTGCCTCCTCTTTGGCTTTGGTTGGTACCCAAGCCCTCCGCTCATGCGCCACCATGCCGTGTGTTGGCCTATGCCTTCATCTGATGAATACAACCAACACGCCGGTGTCAAGCAGCTCTCTATTTCCAGGTCTCGAGTGGTCTGGAATGGCGAGCTGACTTCAAACTTCATTCCTGTTTCCGTGTAGATGCGAGTTTTTTTTATCATGATTACTAGAAGTTTGGGGTAATCCAAGGAGTTCCACAAGAGGAGATACAGATTTGACTAGCATCTTATGTGGTTTTGTGCTTGTGGGAGTTTTTTTGGGTTTCTCGGTTGGTCAGATCGCATGAGCATCAGCGACTTCTTATTCTTTTGGCTGAATGAGGTATTCTTGCGTGTCGGTTTTTCAAGTCCCGTTTTCTTCGCACTTCATTCACCAGCCTCTGTTGACGCCCCTTGGATGAATGGGCTCAAACCAAGGGACTTAGCCCCTCTAATCTACAAAATCTCTTCAAGGCCTTGCTCAACAATGCTTGGTTCCAAAAAAAAATCAAAATGGATGAGGAGTTCTCCATGCAACATCTCCAACAATTTGTCAATCTTTGGGTACAAATACATGATTTCCACCTCGACAACGACTTGGAAGACACCATCACTTGGACAATTTCTTCAAATGGAGAGTACTCGGCCAAGTTGGCCTACGGGGCCTAATTTTAAGGCATCAACCATACCGACATGAATAGCCTAGTTTGGAAAGTTTGGGCTCCTCCAAAAATCAAGTTCTTCGCATGGCTTGCGCTTTAAAATAGGGTGTGGACGGCGGATCGCCTAGCTCGAAAGGGTAGGCCAAATTGTGGTTTGTGCCCCTTTGTAAGAGAGCCCCCGAGACACTTGAGCACCTCCTTGTACGTTGTCGGTTTACTAGTAGGCTTTGGGGAATGATCAAAGATTGGCTTGGCCTCCACGCTCTCGACACCACCGGATGGATGAGCCTATCAACTATGGAGTGGTGGTTGGCAAATGACTATGGGAGGAGTGCCCAATCGCAAGGCCTTGGCTTCTACCATGCTTCTCGTTTCTTGGGAGATTTGGAATGAGCGCAACGCTCGCGTCTTCCGCAACAAGCATGTGTCGCCGCCTACCATCTTTGTCAAGATCAGGTTTGAAGCCAACCTATGGGTGCTCGCGGGTGCGAGGCGTTTGGGTGTCTTAATACCGGGAGAGTAGTGGCTTTGTGTTGCTTCGTGGTGGTGTTGTTGTTGTAACTTTGGACTTTCCAAGTCTAAACATTCTCTCTTAATTAATCATAATGGGGCAAAACTTTTGCCCCACTAGTTTCAAAAAAAAAAATTGTTATTCAGCAAAACACCATTGTGGCAGATCGAATTGATAGCCAATACTACTATTTCCATTGTACAGAACTGATAGTCAATAAGATTATTTGGTGTCAGCTTCCCTATCTTTTTCATTCATGTTCCAGTAGAGGCTTTCCGTGGAAATTGTCCCTACGAAGCTACTGTATAAACATCAAAAGTCACCAAAATGGGCTGGTAGTCCGGCGTGGTTTGTTTTGATCGGTCTCATTTCATATTTATATGGATCATATGGTGTTGGTTCTAGCTTTGGGAAGATCATCTAGGCGTGTGCAGCATTAATGAGATTGTTAAGAAACAAGCTCAGAGTTTTTTTATGCATATACTTTCTACTACAGGAGAGATTACTCAAGCTTCGCCATTATCTATTTGTGTAGTTACCACTTTTGCCAATAGGGCAGAAATTTATATGTACAACATTAACAATTTTCGCAGCAACACGCGGGGAATCATCTAGTTCTAGAAATTGTCTAGCACTCAGTCGATTTTAGATTAAATTTAATCTCAATCTGTTGCACACAGTTGCACCTCTGCATGAACAAACGGTTAAGAAGTCGACTAAGAATTAAATAAATCTCAAAAAAATCTGATGTGAACATGACTCACCACACAAAATTTAACAACTAATGAGTGACTGAGATTTAGTTAATTCTCTGTGTCTAGCAAAATCGATAATTCTACGTTTACAGATTTCTAAATAGGGATGTAAACGAATCGGATCAGATCAGATTTTCCTTCTATCATAATGTTTACCATATTTTTCCATCGGATTTGGAGCGGAGAGGATAATGATCGGATGTGGATTCGGAGGCACATATGTGGGGGCAGATTCAGGAACGGTAACGGGACGGGTATGGATCGGAAACAAAATCTATTATATAATTAAAACACAAGACAATCAATGGTTTAGATTTAGCAACTTAAAAGAACGGCTTAGATTTAATGAGAAAAGGGAGCGACAGGAAAAAAAAGTATGCGACCGCAGGACTAGACGTAGGAGTAGATTCGTTTTCTAAATAGAGTCCGGTACGTACAATGCAAGGTCACCTAGAGAAATATCATCTGTACGTTTAAGAGAAGAAAAAGGTAACTGATTAAACGAGAACTCTTTATCTCTACCGACAAGACACGTCCTCTTCAGCCCATATATGCATTGATTGCGTCTGGCGCTCGATCAACATGGCAGTGATTTAAGATCCGGACGTAGCAGAGTTATAAAGATGCACATAACCTAATCAGTGCTAGGTCATCAAAGCAACGATTTCCATTGGGACCATATGTGCCGGAAGCGGGAGCAAGATACCGTCGTGTATCGCCAGCGACAACGGAGCGCGAGTTCCATAGATTATGCACGGCGAGTACAGAGTTATGCAGATTGATCAAACGGATCTATGGAAAAGAGCCAGGACAATGCATATTTGCGCCTACAAGAGACTCCCTGGCTGCCGCAAAGAATAATTCCCCATCCGTGCTGCGCTCCATCCAGAAGAGCATCACCAAATCCAGTCTCACTTTAATCCCCGTCCTCTTGGTTCTAAATCTGGATGGTTGATTTAAGAAAGGCAACGATGCAATCTCCGGTTCCAAATCTCCGCCGCCTCGCATCCGCTCTCCACTTCGTCCAACCTCCTTGATACAGAGATGTTGCAGATTGATCTAAGAAAGGCCATGATTCAATCCAGCCTCGCGATGAACCTGTTCCGGTGCAAACATTCAATTTCCTTTAGCTTTTACAATTTTAATTACCCTGCGGTGTAGCTTCTCTTCTTAGTCCATTTAATTTCCAAGATGATTGATGCAGTTGATGAGCAGGTGTACCGATTGCAGTTCAAAAGATAAATAATGGTGTTGTCGTTGGAGGATTAAACTAAAGAGTACTAATTTAGATGATGGCAAGGAAGATTTCAGCAGCAAGCAAAAGCGTGGTGAAGAGTCTTGAAGAATCGATATTTGTTACCATCGTCGTTTTTGGTTATCAACCACCCCTCACGTCCTAATAGTGAAGTATACTCCTCGATGTTGGTTTGCAAATGTTTAGCTGAATATACCAATCTACTTGCTACAATTGGTAAAACATGAGTAGGGCAGAAGTAATGATAATGTTATTTATATTTTCGTGGAGGTACAGTAAGTGCTTGGACATGACCCTCTTGATGATTTCTCATATTCTCTCTATGTAATTTTCCTAGGCAGAGGATCCTTTGAGATGATTCCGTTGTTTGTCTGATTAATAGCTGAAAATCAAAGGGAAGTGTTAAATCGAATCCTGGTATTTGCAGGTCATATTTACTAACACATAAATATTTTCTGCATTTTCTCTTTTACTGGAGATACACTGTATGCTTTCTCTTATTTTGCAGATTATCGCTGTGCTCATATCTTGCCCGAGGATCATCACTCGGCCAAACCAGGTTAGTCTCATCAAAACTGGATACTTCACAAGCACAGTTTTCCTCCTCACTTCCCATTAGTCACAAAAATGTTTGTCCTATTTCGTTCGACCTGTTTATCGATAGCTCAGGTCGAGAAACTTATTCTGTAATGAGAGGTGATAATGAACACATTATTGACCTTTCTTATTTACGAATGTGTTTTATGAATCTAGGACTGCATATATTCATGATAGCATTGCCGGTTAATATTTGCACAATTTTCCCCTTTCTTGGCCAAACCAGGTTAGTCTTATCAAAACTGGATACTTCACAAACACTTTTTGTCATCTCCACTTCTCATAGTCACAATTTTGTATCCTATTTCCTTCGACCTGTTTACCCATCACTCACGTCGAAAAAAACTTATTCCCAATGATCAGTAGCATGATGCTATGCTCCCACTTATAGTAAAGCTGATGCTCGAGTTTTTTAACAGCTTAACCTTGCGTATTAAATAGTTAAGATTTAATGGTGGAAATATTTTGATAATTAATAACTCGGTAATATATATTGTTAGTGAAATATTCTTATAATTTCATGCTCGACTGTGGATCGGTAAGTTCATTAATGTTTTCTCTTAGAATCCACGAAATGAACCAAGGAATTAGACAACACTACGATTACATCTGCATTATCTCTACTCTAACCTAAGAATTATACTATGACCTTAAAATGTAAAGTTGCCCTGCAGCAACAGGACTGTGACAACATATTCATGGCGTCCATCTTTAAAAAAACAGAAATAAGAATATTCTAATAAAAAACTAATCATAGAAGTGTATATATATGTTGGCCATACGGATTACAGTGTACACCGGTATAGTTTATAATATTCAAATATATATATGTACATTTCCTTATGTCTGAATTTGTGAAAGCTATTTTCTGAAGAAATTTGTGGAAACAAATTCACACATTAGAAATCTCACTGATTTCTTAATATATCTGTGCAGGTTCACGGGTTACACTCCTTCCTTCAAGAAACAAAAGACTTAGACCGTATTAACAGATGTCAAATGGTTCAGCACATCGTCGGCAGAACAAGTCATCAAACTGTCAAATTAGGCAGTCAAGACGTACGCCGTGCAGCACAACCCGAAGCACCGACGCTTCTGCAATTTGGATGTTACTAGCTCTAGAATTTGGGATCATCGTTACCATGCGCATGGTGCATTTATATGTAGATCGCAGCTAATTCAGGCGGCTCACAACATATTAGATTGTACGTGTGCTAGACGCATCCAGGCCAAGAACATGAAGTCGACCGGCGGACGGGAGTCGCACACATGCAAACTGATGGTGGAGAGCTGACGTATATATGGAAGTGCTGGCTTGAGCGCTTGGTTACCACCTGTGCACGCTTGAGGTTAGATCCCAACTCATGAAATGAAAGAAAACAAAGTTTTTCGTTTCAAAGAAAGAAAACAAAGTTTCACTCAGCTAGAAAAAATTCCCTATCCTTTCAAAAAAAAAATATTCCCTATCGCTTATATGTGAATTCTACAGTTTTGTGAAGAAAATTTGATTCTGTTCTCATCTATATTTGTCTATTTTTGGTCATCTATATTTGCTTTTTTTTTGTTTCGTAAGTGGAGGTCAACTTGGGAGCGTAGATTTGCTATGGCTTTTTTTAAACAAGCCAAAAGGTTTGTCTTTTATATTGATATATAGAAGAAGCAAACATGATATGGCCGAAGCCAAAAGAAAAAGAGTCACACAGGTCGGGGCCTACTAAAAACGAGCGTAGATTCACTAAACAATAGATTTGCTATGGCTGTACATAGAAGATGGATGTGTGTTTTCAACTTATTAAAAAACTTTTGTAATAAATATTTATACTTTCAAAACTATATCTCAAAGATCATATGTACTTAAGCCGTGATACTACCCAAGTTGTCCAGTGAAAAGTGAAAACACATAATCTTTCCCACCATATATCCAACAGCCAAGTTCGCATAACATGTATTATTAGAGAGATCAGTGTTAACCGGTTGACAAATGTGAGAAATACAGTGGGCCAATATATGATTATGTGGTCGGATGTAAAGTACAAATGCAGGACCTTTTGTTCAAAATGAGTTTAGGATATATATTTTTTGCGAAAAAGTAATGCATTTTATTTGAATTACTTAATAGTAGGGTTGATTTAACAACGAAGTATGCTTCATTGAATACGCAAGGCAACACATCAAGTTTAGTAGAAAGATCTGAAGATAGAAAATTAAAAATAAACCATGATTTCAAATGATCATGTTATGGAGTGAAAAGGTAATCTATATTATTTTGCAAGGATACATATATAGCACCCTACCCGAGTGCAAATATAGTTACACTTCTAGCCGCGCAAATGCGCGGGCTACCCAGCTAGTTAATCGGATAATACGTGCACAAGAATATTGTCAGACCATACAATATTTTTTTTGTTCAATAGCCTAATAACTAACAAATTTTTACTCCATAGTCTTTGTAATGACTATTAAAATGAGTTATTATTCAACGGACAAGCTCAACAACTCACTAATTGCAAATTGTACTCTATTACGAAAGACTTTTCAGCATAAATTGGGTTATTCGGATTAAAATTGGACAATTCTATTTTATTTTAGAATAATTCACATTGTATGGATTCTTCTCAACGGTTTGAGAATTGAATATGGTGGGGAAATTATCCTATCCGTTTACAACCTAGCTAACACAATCTCCGTGCGTTTTGCCGAAACAGTGAGTCAAGACTTGAGAAACCAACAAAAACGAGGTGTACGAGTACATGGACTGGGCAACACCACAGGCCACCGGGAAATAAGATCCAAGAAAGGCGATCAGGCCATTGACCTGCGCGCCCCTCGAACAAACGAACAAAACGACCTGACCACCGTTAGCACACTAGCCACATTTAGCAAACTCGATCGTCGATCAAGCCTGGCCATTGCGATCGATCACGACGAGGTCGTTGGCATGAGGGGCGGAGGAGGGGCCGGGGACAAGCCTCCGGCCAACGGCATGCACGGCGGTGCGGCGCACGGTGCCTCCGGTATCAAGGCCAAGTCATCTTTCCTCTACGGCGTCCTCCTCTACGTCGTCCTGCCCGTGCTGTTCATGTACATGGTCATCGTCGCCATCTCGCCGATCTACAACCCGCGATGCTCGCCGGAGGGCGCCGGTGCCATGGTGCATTTCGTGGTAGCCAATCCAAACGCCTCCTCGTCGAACACCGCGACGCTGTCCCCGCCGCCGCCGCCGATCAAGCCGCTGGTGTCAGCGGACGAGGCGCCGACCGGGCTGCGGCACATCGTGTTCGGCATCGGCGCGTCGTCGGCGCTGTGGGAGAGCCGGAAGGAGTACATCAAACTTTGGTGGCGGCCGGGGCGGATGCGTGGGTTCGTGTGGATGGACAAGCCGGTGGAGGAGTTCTACTCCAAGAGCTCGCGCACAGGGCTTCCGGCGATCATGGTCAGCTCGGACACGTCCAAGTTTCCCTACACGCACGGTGCCGGTAGCCGCTCGGCGCTGCGGATCTCCCGCATTGTCTCCGAGAGCTACCGCCTCGGCCTCCCCGGCGTGCGGTGGTTCGTCATGGGCGACGACGATACGGTGTTTCTCCCGGAGAACCTGGTCCACGTGCTCTCCCGGTACGATCACACGCAGCCGTACTACATCGGGTCGCCGTCCGAGAGCCACATCCAGAACCTCATCTTCTCCTACGGCATGGCCTTCGGCGGCGGCGGCTTCGCCATAAGCCGCGCGCTGGCGGAGGAGCTGGCCAAGATGCAGGACGGGTGCCTGCACCGGTACCCGGCGCTGTACGGCAGCGACGACCGCATCCACGCGTGCATGTCGGAGCTGGGCGTGCCGCTGACGCGCCACCCGGGGTTCCACCAGTGCGACCTCTGGGGCGACGTGCTGGGCCTCCTGGGCGCGCACCCTGTGGCGCCGCTGGTGACGCTGCATCACCTCGACTTCCTGGAGCCGGTGTTCCCGACGACGCCGTCGCGGGCCGGGGCGCTGCGGAAGCTGTTCGACGGCCCCGTGCGGCTGGACTCGGCGGCGGTGGCGCAACAGTCGGTGTGCTACGACCCGGAGCACCAGTGGACGGTGTCGGTGTCGTGGGGGTTCGCGGTGATGGTGGTGCGCGGGGTGCTGTCGCCGCGGGAAATGGAGACGCCGGTGCGGTCATTCCTCAACTGGTACCGGCGCGCGGACTACACGGCGTACTCGTTCAACACCCGGCCCGTGGCGCGGCAGCCATGCCAGAAGCCCAACGTGTACTACATGCGCCAGTCGCGGATGGACCGGCGCCGGAACGTGACGGTGACGGAGTACGAGCGGCACCGCGTTAAGCAGCCACCTTGCCGGTGGCGCATCGCCGACCCCGCCGCGCTCCTCGACCACATCGTCGTCCACAAGAAGCCCGACCCCGATCTCTGGAAAAGGGTACGTACGCTAGCGCTTTTCATCTCCATTCTTGAAAGTCAAACTCTGTATTACGATCTCGGTGGTTAATTAACAAGTTTTTTTGTTGTTGCAAAATGTGCAGTCTCCGAGGAGGAATTGCTGCAAGGTGGTGTCTTCGCCGACGAAGGGGAAAGACCGGTCGATGAGCATCAACGTCGGCGTGTGCAGGGAAGGCGAGTTCGCCAAGGTTTAATTGGCTCGCCGGAATTAGGTTGGTGCTCTGCTCAGCGGGATCGGTTAAATGGGGCCGAAGCTAGCAGAAGGAGATAGCGGCGGCGGGAGAGCTGCCGGCGGAAGCGGGGAACCCGGGATCGAAGGCCCAGCCAAGTTTATTTATTCACTGTAGGACGGTACTAAATAGAACCGCTGACTAATAGTAGCACACCACGCGGGCATGATGTGATGAACTGATGCTGATATGCGACGACGTCTCTCTGGGTAGCCGTGTAGAAAACTAGAAATAGGAAGTGCCGGGGGGTTCCTTTGTGCTTGGTGTAACCTATGTTCGTCCATGTGGAGGAGCAGGGTCGACTTAACTTAGCAGAAAAAATAGTTTTTCTTACATTGATTGGAGAAAGAAAAAGGGTTGCACAAGTATGCAATAGTAAGTAGATAGTACCTAATGGAATATTAAGCAGTTTTGGATGAATGTACTCGCTCCGTTTCAAAATGTAAGATGTTTTAGGTGTTATACATATTGTATAGGTACATACTAAAATAGATGAACATACACGTGAAATGTGTCTAGATACATTTGTGTATATGTGAATGTGGACAAATACTAAAACATATTATATTTAGGAATGGAGGGAGTAGTTAACGAGAGCAACACAATAGATCGGCTTGTGAAGCTAATCACATACGACACACTAGATATCTCAAATCTGAATATGGACCGAAACAAAAGTGTAACTGGAAAGATGAACATCACAATCTTCAATCTTGTTGGTCGGAAAGGACACCAACGTGACGTTGTCAGCACCAAGGGTATAAATGAAGAATATTTCGGCGGCATCGTTCTATGCTGCATCTAGTGAGCTTTCCTCTCTGTTTTCTTTACCTCTATACAGGCAAGCATTTGCTGAATTAGGAGAGCTACAGTCGATTTTGCAAGATAATCCTCTGAACACTGATAAAGATATGTGGTCTTTTTGCTGGGTTGCAAGTATACTGCGAAAAGTTTTTCTGATCACATACATGCGCATATTATTGTGCCGAAAGCATTCAGATTTGGCAGTCTAGGTGTACAATGAATCTTAGGGTTTTTGCCTGGTTGCTATTAAGAGAGACGAAACACTAAGGACTTGGTGAAGCGCCGACACTGGAATGTCACTGAAGATTATTGTTGTGCGCTATGTCCGCTGAGAGTTTATGAGGATAGGCAGCATCTTTTCTCCACTTGCAATTTCAGTCAGCGTGTATGGAATTATTTGCAGATTTAGTGGCCGGCTGCTGATGACATTCAAACCACCATTGATCGAGCAAAAATAAGTTTTGGACATGTTTTTTTCATGGAAGTGCTCATTGTGGCTTGTAGACATATTTGGTTGCAGGCTTGCAGCGGAATGGAGCAGTCTTCACAAATGAAAGACCAACTTTTGGGAGATGGAAGGGTGGCTTCGTCCATGATATGACCTTGCTTAGGTACAGGATCTAACCGAAGCATGTTGACAGTTTAATGGCCTGGTTGGAAGCTTTGCCGTAGGTTTGTACATTCGGTTGGTAGGTCCGTTTTGTGTATATATGTAAATAGTTAGTAGTTCTTTTTTATCCTTGCTTGCTTGTACAGTGTTGAGACTTGGTTATTGGAAAATGTAAAATGCTGTGGGGCGGTTGCCCTACAGTCGCGCTTAAAAAAACGTTGTCAGCACCGTTGTTGTTGTTGTCCACAACGGTGAAGCAGCCATAGTCATGCGCCGCAATCAGAGTCAAAGTAGTCGATCGATCTATGCAAATGCACTTAAATGGAAATGAGAACAATCCAGTCGAAACACTCCCAAAAACAATATTATGTCTCACTCTCGGTCTAAAAGAATGAGGTTCCGGAGGCTTCCTCTCCCATACGAAGTTACACGCAGCAAACGGATGAGGGAGGCTGGAAGCATCTTATCAAAATGAACTGGGCAATGGCGTGAGTGAGAGGGTGGGCTCAATAGTTCGAGATATGTGTGTTATGTTACATCCTCTATATAGTTTGGGAAAGAAGGAAATAGTAAAGAAACAGGGAATGTGTCAAGCATGTGCATGCTCATTTACAAGTACACCAAGTCGGGGCGCCAAGCAAAAATTCAAATGATTCACTAAACATGTTCGAACTCGAAATTGATTCATGAAATACTACACACCGATATGCGGCGGGCGGCGGAGGATAAGTATGCGTGAATTAGTTCTCTTGGGTGATATGCGGCGGACGGCGAAGGATAAGTATGCATGAATTAGTTCTCTTCGCCAAGCTGAATGGGCGTTTAGGATTTTCAAGATTTGCATGAAGGATAAGTATGCATGAATTGATGGTAAAAGAGTTGCCCTTATAAAAAGTTGAACTCTCTCGCCACTAGCCAAATGGGACTAATCTTAATTCCATTTGTTGCCAAGCTGAATGGGCGTTTATGATTTTCAAGATTTGATACACTAAATTGGCCAATGCCCATAATCATAATCCACTGCATGATATGAGAGGAACATTACACTCCACTTTAGTTTTTGTCAGTATTGTGCTGAAAGTTTCACTAAATGTTGGTCTGAAGGTGGTGGATTGACATTCCAGTGACTTTGTTAACGGAATGCGGTAGATCTTGGTCCAACATACCACGGGGACGTACCCCGTCGACGTGCCACAATGACAAGTGTCGTGCTGCTCACAACTGTATTTTCATCAAATCACAAAGTCTCGTTGGCGATGGTGTTTATTTGAAAATGTGAATCATGGAGGCTTGGCCTCTCTTCCTGTGTGCGCCTCGGCGGCGCTGGAATTGAGCGGAGGCCGTTTGGTATGTGCGGGGCAGAAAACTTGTAGTTTTCTATCTTTTCAAGTTCTATGTTTAAGTTCCAGGGCAAACATTTTTCCCGATCTCTCTTTCAGTTTTCACATATATATGTTTGTTTATTTAATTGGAAAAAACTCATTTGTAACTGGGTACTAACAAGTAACAACTCACAAAATGCAATAATCACGATGTAAATTTGACAATATTAGGCGCGGATAGGATAATTTCCGCACCGTATTCGTTTCTGAAACCGTTTTTAGAGGAATCCATATCCGGTTTTAAGGAATCTGACGGATAATGATATCCAATTCCGAACTTGACACCCGGATATGGTATGTAAAATAGCCCAAAATATGAATTATCTGATAATTAAATAGGATTATCCAATGATTTTAATTCGATTTTCTACCGAAATATCTAACCTAATAGAGAATAATCTGCAGTTAGTGAGTTGTCGAGTTCGTCCGTTAAACAAAAACTCGCATAAACAATCATTGTTAAAACTATAGAGTATTACTTACTAGTTATTGGACAATTATTTTTTATTGTAGGGTTTGAAAATTTAATTATGTGCGTATCTATCCGATTAATTTTATGTTTGTTTTGAATTTGCCCCGTTTCGGTTCTGAATTCGTCACCACATATATTAGCCTCTGAATCCGTATCCGCACTCGGTCATTATCTGATCCGCTTCAAATCCGATGAAAATATGTGTAAAGGATATGGTAAAAACAAAATCTGATCTTTACATCCCTTGCACCAGAAGCATAAAGGAAAGGAAAGGGCCGGCCCAAAATCGTAAACAAGGAATAAAGGAAGACAAGGAAAGGGCCGGCCCAAAAGCACCAGATTAGTACGCGGAGAGACGATATTCCCCGATGAAAAGCCGTTTGGCCCAGCTACAAACAACCCAACTCCAATCATCCCCCTTCCCCATTGCTATACTACTCCGTTCTGAAAAAAATTGTTCTGCTCCGCCGCCACCCACCCGCGGCCGACCCGTGGTTCGTCGACGCCCGATTTTCGTCGCCGGAGTAACGCTATCCGTGAGCGCTCTTACCGCTCCCGCGTTGCCGGTAAGCTCTATGGATTTTTCCCGGCCTCACGCCTATTTCTCCGTTCCCAGCTGTCGCGGTATGTGTGCATATAGATCTAGAACTCACGCGGACACTCTTCGAGTACTCTATGTTGTTGCTAGTTCGATGTTAGCAATTGCAGACAGCGAATCCTCTAGGTGATAATAACGATATCTGGGTGCACGTACGAGGGCTGCCGTAGAGAGAATCAGTTTCATTGATTGAAGAATTCGCAAAAAAAAAAGTTTCAACAGTACCTACCTCTGTGGTAAATTGAACAATTCGCGCATCTTATTGGTTTCTTTCCGTTGCTCTCTGCAGCCTACCATATCTGAAATTGGCTCTGAACTGCGTACACACCAAATTCTTCTTCAAGTGGCAATGGTAAGTGAGTCTTGATTAGAAAGGAGAAACATACAATTGTGCAACATGGGTAGATGCTCTGTTTGTAACCAACTTCGTTTGCAGGATTGAAGGGTCTGGACAGCAAAAATTCAGCGAGTAGGCTCTATGTAGGGAATCTAGATTTTAGGATATCAGAGTAAATTACTACTTGTGTATTTAGTTGCATTTCCTTTCAAGGTCAGCCTGGTGTAATGTGTAATCCAACATTATAGTGGGATTCTCCAGGTCTGACGTTATCAAGCTGTTCTCCCCCTATGGAAAGATTATAGCCGAGGATTTCCTATTGCACACGCGTGGCCCGAAGCGTGGCGAGCCTCGTGGATATGCCTTTGTTCAGTACACTACCAAAGAGGTACGAATGATATTCATTACTTGTTGCAGAAATTGATTGGTCCTGTAATTCTCACCTTTGCCACCTGAAGTGAGCATGCAGGAAGCTCAGTTGGCAAAGGAAAAGATGATGGCAAGTTAGTCCGTGGACGTCCTGTGGTGGTTCACCTTGCAAGTGAGAAGTGCTTCCTGGACTCTAGTAATCCACAGAGAGCACATGACAAGAAACTGGCTGGCGGTTCAGGAAGCAAATCAGCACAGACTGATCGTGCTGCAAAGATATCCGCCATAAAAAACAAGTTGAAGTCTCTAGAGAATGAGGGATGTAGCACAAAAAGACCAAGACTTAAGCTAGATGACTTGAAAAGCACCAGCGAACAATCGGATAAGAAGCTTTGAAGTGAACTTTCACTGTGTTGTGAACAACGTCATCTGGTGCTGGTTGCAATACTGATGGTGCCGCAGTTGTAATGCTTAAGCTGTATTAAGTTAGGCAAACCACAGGTGTAGAATTTCACAGTTCACCAGATTTTTACAACAGGTTGTACCAATCTTCATTGTCCAAGTGACAATTAATTTTCTATAGCAAAACCATCTTCTAATCCAGTTCTCTGGTTGATAGTGCGCTGGTCTATGCAGCCGATGTTCATCGTACTATATATTTGCTCAACTGAATTGTGTCACAGTTTGTTTATCCAACTCTTCTGAAATTGTTTAGCTTACTCACCTCTGAAATTATGTTTCGCGGATCATTTTATGTTGTTACTTGTCTAGAGTTGAATAGGATGCAACCATTTTGGATATTTTTTATCCATTTCTTGTCACCAACAAAACATAATGTTAAATTTGCTTTGGCCAAATTGGTCTGGAGGTAAGGAAGGAGGTGCTATCGCTTCTTTGTAAGATTGGAACATTTTAGACAAGGATATTTTCTCTTAGTCAAATGGACATGTAGTATCAGTATGAATGCAATTCTTATATTTACACACTACCACCTGAAAGTAGAACGGCATATACAGCAAGGATTGAATAACTATTTTCCTTCGGTATGCCCTTGTTGCTATGATATCCCTGAATGTCTCAGATTTGGTAAACTCTAGAAAAGTTTCATAGTTGCTCAACAGCATGTTACCATGTGATTTGTGTCATTAGTGTAATTATCATCCTTTTACCTCATCTATTATTTCAACTACATCCATGTACATGGGTGTATGAATTCTCCAGGGTCATATTCTGAATAATGATGCATTGACTAGGTCCTGTGAATCTGGGCTTTTAAAAAGCGAGGATTTGTGGGGACAAAATGTACTATATTGTTCGACAAATGTCCAGAATTTTATCACGGAGACATATGTTCGCCTGGTCGGCATAATTCATTATATAGTGCTGTCTAATTTGCTGTTAAGGTTTGGAATAATTCATTAGTCATTTATTAGTGTTCATGTCTTCTGTCATTTTTGCATTGTTTATTACGCCATAGCATAAATTGATTTCTGAGCAGGCACAAAGTTCATATTCCAACCTGAAGCATAAATAAAGAGTCAAAGACAACAGCAGTACATTTCCTTAAATAATTATTTCCTTTGATCACGAACATTTCCACCTTATACGTATTTATTTGAAGTGCAACACATATCTTGTTCTTTCTTTTTCTTAAGGCTCTAATGTACATTTTTCACCAGGCCGTGTTTACGTCAGCTTGGTTCCTTTTGGGGCATGCCTGGAGCATCTGAAACTTCCGCACCTTTGGTCCCTCGCAAATAAGCTTCAGCACTATGCTGGAATCGCAGTGTGATATTTGTTTCACCGATTGAACTCGCCACTTGTAAACAAATTGTAGACCGTACACCGTAGATGCTTGCGAAGACCATTGTACCCCGTCTTTAAAAGGGTTTTGAACTTTGTTCTTCTCAAGACCAGGTTCGTGGAACACCATTAAAAATATTTAGAATCTGTGCTTGTTTCCCCGGTCAGCTTACACATCTCCTGCTCCGTGATTTGAATATTGCAGGCCAGACTCAGCTGAGGCGACAAAAGGAGGATCAATAGGCGAGTGGATGGGACTTCGCATGTGAAGACCAATGTCTCTTGCCTCTTCGTTGGTTTGTTTGTGCCATGTTTGCTCACAACTGTAGATTATCTCCCCCAAAATTTCGATTGCATATGGGAGATAACGAGGAGATGCTGTCTGCGGGAACACTCTTTTGTCCTGATTACCTCACCCACCGGACGAATCCCGTATTATTGCTGGCTGCATCGATGATGGTTTGGGACTTTTCCAGATATAATAGTAATATATTATTTTCCCATTTGCTGAAAGAGAGATAATATTTTATCGTTTGTCTTTTCCACTGCGAAGGTACAACACGACTAATAATCGTCAATGTTGCCTTTGGTCCTTCCAAGTATCAGCAGACAGCAGAGAGTACTGTATAACCTGGTTTGTGAATACGATTCTGTTTGACCAAAATTAGAACATCTTGCATATGACAATGCAATAATCATCCTTTAGACTACACAGTAGACGATACACATATACAGTCTTAGTTCGGTATATATTTTTCGAGCATATTTCACATGTAAATTAGCGGCAACAAACAGAGCAGAATCTGCTGTTTGGGACAGTGATAATTGGACTTTTTATTTTGAGGGAAGTGATAAAGGAGAGTGGATTTTTGGAGGCCGAGTTACATGGAGCTCGTTTTTTCAAAACTTCGAAATCCACATTTTTAAGTTTTCATAAATCATGAAAAAATTCCTGGATTTTTCTAAGACAAACCGGTCAAAAAAAATCAAAATTTGAAGCTGTGTATTATTCACCACCTAGATCTACACATTTTTCTTTTTTGTGCAGCCTAAAATATAACGAATTTGGAGCTGCAAATTTGCACGATTGTGGATCTAGATAATATCTACATCTGGGAATTGTTTCACGATTTTTGGAAATTTTAAAATGTCAATTTCGAATTTTTGAAAAAACGAGATCCATGTAGCGGCCTTCATGTTTTTTGTGGTAAAGGGACTATTATGGTTTAGAATTGGAAGCCTTTTTTGTGTCCGCCATGGAGCAGAAAAAGGAAGGGGACATGGCGCCAAACGCCTTGTTCCGAGACGTCAACACGTTTGTTCTGTTCTCACTAGCTCGCGCCACACACTGATACTCCTGCACACCCGCCTCGCCTGCCTCTATATTATCTTCCTCCTCGCGCCTCTCACTTCCCGCGCTCTCCTCCCTTCACACCACACGCACACTGATCGAACACTATCTCACTACCTCGGACACCGTTTACTGCATAATGGAGGCCTCGCCTTCGTCCTTCGAGCGGCTCGACGCGGACGCCTGCCTCGGGTGCTCGTTCAACAGCTCCACGTCGTTCATCGACATGGACCCTGAGGAGCTCTTCTCGATGCGGTGGACGTCCACCGCCAGGCCGGCGGCTTTTGAGCAGGAGGAGGACGCGGAGGAATTCGACTTCGGCCAGCTGGCATGCGCCGGTGGGCAGTGTTCCTCGCCGCCGCTTGTCGGTGCCGGACAACCCCTCCTCCCGTGCGAGCCGAGCCTCGTGTCGTACACCGACGCGTCGTCGCCCGCCTTCTACTCCGCGCAGAGCACGCCGGCCTCTGCCGTCAGCTCCCGCCGCGTGGACGGCGCCAAGGCGAGCGCGCAGGCGCCGCTGCTGGCGACGCGGAGGATACTGCTCCGGTACCTGCGGCTCCTTGCGCCGCTGTGCCGGAAGGTGAGGGCGCTGCCGGTGCGGGTGCTCGCGCCGCGGTCAACGTCCAGGTCAGCCTTCGCCGCGACGACGTCGTCGCCGGCACGGCAATCCACTTCCAGCTACGCGAGCGCGGCCGAGTACTGGTGCCAAGGCCACGCCGACACTGCCGTGCGCGACGCCATCCTCTATTGCAAGAAATCCGTCCAAGGACAGGATGTGTAAAACCGAGGAGGCGCGAGCGAAAATCGGAGAGCAAGATGGATACTGTCCCCTTCACTGATTCACCTCCTCGATTGGTTGCTGCTCTTTGGGGATTTTGATGTACTGTACATCCTATGTCCATACGGCACCAGAGTGTATAGTGTATACGTTATGAAGTATGAGCTGTGCTCCAAGGTGCTTTTACCTTGTGAAGCACTAATTTGAACAAGTTAACCTTTGTGAAGCAATATGTCACTTTGTTTACGAGATTCGATCTAAAAATTGTTAAGGCCAAAACGTGTCCATTTTAATCCGTACGTGTGGAGGCGTCACGGATAAGAGTTAAAGCCCGGACCATGACACCCAGCGCCGTTCCCCATTTGGTCTGTCATGCCCAGGTTTTACTCATTTTTGCCATTTCGGCCCAAATCGGTACATTTTCTACATAAAAAACACCCGATAAATTTTAACTAAACAGTACACACATTATATAGATATAAAATACAAAGTCTGGTTAAATTTACTGAAAACCGATAAAATAGCTACGGGTTTTCTTTGTGAATTTACATATGCTCCAATCATTTTTGAAACTGAATATGTTTTGTACAATCATGGATTTAATGATTTAATCTCGGGCTAAATCAACTCGCCGTGCAAGTCCCATCCTTGTTCATATGTGCTTTTATCACGCTCATTCTTGACAATCATAATTATAATTATGCATGATCACACAAGCAGTAATCACCTCCCACACTATTTTGACATTCCATGTTGAACAATAATCATAAGGATCTTGTATCACACCAAATGACATCTCTACTTTCTTTGTGGCACTCTCAGGCTGTCTAACTAAGGTATTTCGTTTGTTGCCTCGGGCGTTGGAGATTGTTTCCACGAATGTGAACCACTAAGGAAGATATCATGAGCTAGATTGTACCATTTGTTGTACTTGCGGAAAATAATGGCATAGTTGACATCTCGTGAACTGAACAACTTTCTTTTTAGATAAGGGGTGCGGATCCCCGGCCTCTGCATCAAAATGATGCACACAGCCATCCACAATTATTCAACAAAGCTTACAAGATACAACATAGATCAAACCGAAGTCAGCCGCTCGGTAACAAGAGTCGCTACAACTATGATGGGGGTGGCCATGATCAGAGCCGCATGCTTTGACCCCCACCTACACGCATCATCTACAACCGGAGCACCGGTCCAGCAGACCCTCAACGCTCACCGCATGCGCGCGCTATGGAAATCGCTGCCACCATCTTTCGCTATCCCACCTTTCCGTGTAGATCAACGCGGTGACCTTGCAAGGCCTGCCATCGGCACCGCCACGGCGCCAAACAGCTTCACCATCCTGCGCAAGTCTATCATCATACGCTCGTCGTCGAGACCCCGCTGCGCCACGCCGCCGAGACTCATCGTCGTCAACGTGGTAGATGTACACCACTCCACATGTTGCATCCTCCGTCCATCATCTGCTCCAAAAACGATGCACCCAAGAGGGAGAGCGACACCGATAGTGCCGCCATCGTCCGGCCCGGGAAACCCGCGATCTAGGGTTTCCCCCGGAGCAGCGCGAGCGGGTGGACAGTGGCTGCAACGGCGATGCCTTCAACAAGGTAATGACGCCAAGACGCCGCCATCGCCTGCTTGAATAAAATCAAGGCTCGGTTTTCACCGGCAACCACGCATCCCCCATCTCGCAGCCGGACTCGCTGGCGGATCCAGAGATCTGCCAAACCAACATCGGGCCGGTCACCTCCGACGGAGAAGATGACCACCACCGTCAAGCCGAGGCCGGTGCCACGACTTCCTCCAGATCGTACGAAGCCTAGGAGGAATCCGAGAAGATCCTCCTTGCCGCCGCTTCGCCGCCATCTTGCTGTCGACCAACCCTATTGGGCGCCGCCGCGTCGGGCCGATCTCAGGTCGAGGAGATCCGCCGCCGCCACGACACCCGATCTTTGCCGGGCGACGCCTCCGTCGGCGGGAGGGGTAGGTGGAGGGGAGGGCTAGGGAAGTGGGAGGGGAGGGTGCCGCCGCGCGGAGGCGGAGGTTTGGTCGAGTATCATTACGAGTATATGTCATGCCGAAAAAACAGAGTGGAATGCAGGGATCGAGAGTGCATAGTCACACTTAAATATGGGGCATCATAAGATCTCTAAATTTGGTTCTTACGAGCTTTGGCATGGAGTGGTGGACGAATCTTGCAAAAAAATGGACGTTGCCTCTCCCGCGGTGGAATTTGGGCTTTTTAGCGATTGGGCTGTTCACCACCAAAGACTGAGTTAATGGCACGCGCGGTCACACAACTCGACGCCAATGTGCACTTAAGTCACACTTCTCCAGAACGTGATTATTTGGTCACACAACTCGACAAGTGCGTGCACGCAGGTCACTGACCCCACTTGTCAGTCCGTTTTGGACGGTAAATTTTCAAAAAACCCCCTGGAGTAATATTAATTTTACAAAATGGTTCCCCTAGAGGACCATTTTATAAAATTAGAAGGACCATTTTGTAAAATTAGGAGGACCATTTTGTAAAATTAGAAGGACCATTTTGTAAAATTAGGAGGACCATTTTGTAAAATTAATATTACTCCAGGGGGTTTTCTGAAAATTTACCGTCCAAAACGGACTGACAAGTGGGGTCAGTGACCTGCGTGCACGCACTTGTCAAGTTGTGTGACCAAATAATCACGTTCTGGAGAAGTGTGAGTTAAGTGCACATCGACGACGAGTTGTGTGACCGCTGGTGCCATTAACTCCCAAAGATGCCAATTTTAACAGTGCTCTTGGTGCAGAATTTGAGCCCCGAATTGCTAAAATATCCTCTTTTAAAAATTGGGCAGCAAATATAGCAATGCTCTTGAAAATGCTTTAAGGGAAGCAATGATGTTGTCTCCTTTTGTAATATGTTATGTGCATATATATGCATGCATCTGGCCAGACAGGCCCCATGCTTTAGGTTAACAAACCCCAACTTATTGCCGTTCGACCGAGCTCATGTGTTTCCCTGGCACTAAACATCACTAAAGGCAAAGATCATCAGGCTGCACCAACATAGAGCGAGCTGGTGCAGTTGCACACTGGATCTCTAACCAACTCTCGCCATATCGAAGTATCTATCAGATATACAGAGCAGGAACGCTCCGGTCCACACCGTGCAGTCTATGCAAGCCAAATTGACAGTAGACACAGCGCATCGAAATAGGAGATCATCCCGGCAAAAAAAAATTCTTTTCGAAACAAGGGCAAAAGCTTTGCCCATCGATTTATTAAGAAGAAGGTGTCCGGTTTATTTGCGGGAGAAACCGGACAAAAAACTATACAACGAACACCACACGAAGGAGCCCACACAACCACAAAGAGCAACACCTAAAACGAGCAACAACCACAAACAAGCAACTATGCGCCCAACCTAGCACAACCACCGACCTAGCACAACCACGAACTGACAACACGACAACCTCAAAAGGGCTCAACAATCAAGCCCAAGCGGTCCTTGGGATGCGAAGCTTCTTTCTTGCCATCTTTCTAAGAGACTTCTCCACCTTCATGAACACATCGTCTGAAGCTATCCCCGCCAAGACACAAACAATATCCTTGCCATATCCAGGACGAGCCGTCTCCAAATCGACAAGCAAGTCTAAAACCTCTTTCCCAAAGAGGGCCTTAGAGTTAGGCGCCAACCCAGACGGAGGAGGGGATGGCGCCATGTCCACCGCCAAAGGCTCCAAAGAGCCAACCTCGTCACACAAGGGTGACCCAGGTGTAGCAACCACACCGCCTACAAGAACCACACTCCCAAAGGACTCGGGCGAGAGAGATGCCACACCGTCTACAACACCACTCTCATCGAAGTCCAGCTCTTGAATCGGCTCTTGCAGCTCACATGGCTCCTCACATGGCTCTTGTAGCTCAGGCATCTCGGTGATGACAACGCTCTCAACAGCAGGCGGCGACACAAGCAGAGCACGAGGAGAAAATTCTCCAAAGCATTCAGTCCCCTCATCGACGTAGCCAACCGAAAGCTCAGGCGGCAAAGACACGGTTGAAGCAAACTGAAGCTTGGCCAGAGTGTCGCGAAGCTCAGAGCGAAGCATCTCGACCTTTTGAAGGAGTTCCATGCGCATCAGGGCAAACTCAGACTCCAACGAAGAACCCAAAAAGGCGCTGGCATTTAAATCCTTGCAACATCCAGATGGGGATCTTGGCAGCACCGGCACACGTAGCGACGGGCGGTCCGCGATCGGAGAGCAAGCGTGAGCACCCGGAGAGCGATCGTGAACAACCGGAGAGCGAGCACGACAGAACCTTTCCCGATGACCAGGGAGACGACAACGGATGCATCTGAAAGGACCACGACAAGCATGGACCGTGTTGTCGTACATTTCCATTCGAGACGACAACGGATGCATCCCGGCAATTAGGCATGAGAGGAACTGAGGAAATCCAAAAATGGACCGTTCACCGTACATTGGCTATCCCGACATCCGCCGGCCGGGACCGGTGGCCAGCCAAGCCAATAATTTATTGGTGCGACACATCGGATGGAAACCGTGTTTGTCGTATCGCCCCGGTTCCCGACCGGCGACAGTTCTCTAAGGAAGGATACATAGACATTCCGAACGCTGCCCATCACAGATCGAGAGAGACTGTGTGTGAATCAACATTTAGTGACAACATTCCCTGCGCAAACAAGGTTTAGGAATCGAATGGATTCAATCTCTCGTGAGCAACCTCTGCGCGAACAAATGGTGGTATATATGGCGGCGCCCCAGGGCGGCGAGAGAGACGATCGAGTTCAGTTACTACGTAGGATCTACACCGTTCTCTTGTATACGGAGTACATAGGAAAACATCTACGCCGTCAGTCGGGCAGCTCTAGCTGTGTGTGCCTGTGTTAGTGTTAGGAATCAGTCGTAATCATTTGCCTATATATGCGGGTTCGTTGGAATCGATCCATCGCTTCCAAGTGTGTCGACCTGTATGGACTAGGATAGGTTTTCGGGGCTGAATGAGAAGCAGCTTCCGGTGCTTGGTATCTAGTGCGAGCGAGATCGGGGTGGATCATGTCGTCGCAAGAGGCCAAGCAAGTCAGTCGGGGAGAGGGACGGCGCGGGGCCTGCCTGTATGGGTGTTGGGGATATGCGTTTGTTCGGCCGACATACTACCGATCGATCAAAGGGCGCGACCACATGGGCAGCGAACCCTCCGGAGCTCGGCGACAGGACAACCATCAGCTCCTCTCGCCGCTGGACATCTCACTTGCCGCCGCTGGCCGCACCTGTAATCCCGGTAGCTCGAGAGCACCCTCAGTTCCTCAGACCCTCACGCACGTCTGTCCGGCTCCGGCCATCCCGCGGGTTCGCTCGCGGCTGCCGGAATGATGATGGTGTTCCCGGATTTTGTTGCTGCTGCAATGGTGACAATGTTCCCGGCCGGAGGTTGGTAGGGACGAGTAGTGACACACCTAACTGTCTATGGCCCTATACCAATGTTTTGCGTTTGTTGCAGCTACAGGCCTATAACGTGAATCGGAACGTACGTTCACTCAGCTGATCGCCAAATCGACGTCCACATCACGTGGTGTCCAAAACTCTACTAGTCGATCGAGACCTGAGTAGACCTGGATGGCTGGCTAACGACCGACTCGGATATAAACGATTCTAAGACTTCTGTTGTGTGGTGGCCAAGTATGTGTAGGGATGATAGCTTTCACTGTTTGTTTCACTTGCTACTTCTGGTGGACCTATATTAACGGTTGGGTCAGTAAGTTACAGAGAAAAAAACACATTTGGGGTCAGGGTCTCAAAAAACAAATACTTCTAAAATATTTCACAAAAAACACTACTAGTCGAGGCCTCAGTAGGCCTGGATAACAAGCCGACTCCGTCTAGGTCAAACTTTCTAAGCTCGAACTCGCCAAGCTGGTTGATTTTAGCGAGCAGAAAGGTTCAGCTCGGCTTGGCTCGTTATAGGCCTGAGTTAGCTCATAAAACTCGGTAAATCTCTTTAAGATTTTTGCAACAACTATGTGCAACATCCTAATGTGCCACAATAAATGATCTAAATTTAGGCGACTCACGAGAAATATTAAAACAATTTAGAACAACAAATTAAGCATTTCCTAACCAATCTTGGGATGGCTGAACGTGGGCCTATGTTCTATTTTGACTTGTGCACCGGTCAATTGTGGCGTTTTCTGACCTAGTGCCGAGAGTTTCACGAGTTTGTCGAGACTCGTGGGCAGGTCGTTAGCTTGCTCATTAGGCTCGCTACACTTAGCAATCAAGATATGTCGCTCAGCTCGATTCGCTAAGCTCACGGGTTCAAGCTTGATGAGGAGAGCTTCTAATGAGTCGCTTGTGAGTTTCGAGTTTTATATACATCCCTAGGCCTCGCCATCACCAATATAAACGATCCTTGATCTCTTTGGTTGCGTGGTGGCTACATATGGATGATAGATTTCACTCGCTACTTCAGGTGGACCTGTAATATCCTCAGTTTTAGTTGTTGGCCTCATTGAATAATTGCAAAACCCACCACATTTGGTGCTAGTGTTTTGAAAAACAAACACTTTTCAATATATTGCCAAAAAAACACGGTTTCACGCCTCTAATACTTGTAAGAAGCAATGATCGGTCAGTTTTAGTTGTTTGACGTTGTTTCTGACTGGGCCACTGTAAGTGTTGATGTGGCACCGAATTTTCAGACGGTTTGACTCAACCATTATCTTACATGTGGGGTCACATGTCATCGCCTTCACCCAGACTTACCTCATGAACATTGTGTCGAGCTCGTCCGTTCACGCAGTCCCTCGAGGCCGTTATATTTTTTCCTATGTGGCGCCTCTATTTGTTTCTAAGGAAACTAGATAATCTCGCAAGAAGCCTGAGCAGGCCAAGCTCCATCCACATGCCCCAGGCCGACACGCTGCAGGTCGGCCCAGCCCACGTCTCTGCGGCAGGCCGTAACACGCAGGTATGGGCCTCTCTCTCCTCGCTCGCCTATCTCAGTCTCTCTCCTCTGCTCCACCGCGTACACTACAGTACACGCACTGACACACGCACACACGACACGAGACAGCCGCATCCCTTCACTCCCTCCCCTCCACCTCACCTGCTGCAGCTCACTCGCCAACCCTAATCCCCCACATCGCACTCGCTCCCTTCCCTCACCACCACTCTCCGCGGTGTCCCCCCCTCCGTTCGCGGCCGGCAAGCGGGGTACAGGCACCGGTGGGACGCACTGACGCCGTCTCCGGCGGCGCGGCTACCAGGCGGCGAAGTCGGGGGTTGAGAGGGGAAAGCCGGATCGGCACGCTTCAGATCCGGTGACGCCGGTGGGAGACGAGGTGAGGCGCTTGCTAGAACGCTTGGAACGAGGTGCTCTTCGTGTAGTCTAGTGTCGGCTGCACATTACCGCAAATCTGCGTTGTGTGTGTGCCATTTGCTTAGCCTTTTTTGTTGCTAACATAAGGGAGTAGAAGCAGGGAAAGTAGCTTTTCGTTCTCCAGCGCCATGAAGTAATTAAATGCTGTCGAACTAGAGCTGTTCCCAGTAATTGGTAAAACACGCACTACACAGTGGATTGTTTAGTGCAGCAGAGAGCTAGTGCCATGTGTTTCTTTGCGGAACAATGGCCGCTTGAGATAGGTGGAGCTAGTTACTTAGATGTGCTCATGCTGGTTGGTTCTCTTTATTCAACTCCAAATATCAGCGTGGCTCCATTGTGGCTGTCTACTAATGGTTCTGTGTGTCGTCATGTCCTCGATGCTCCTAGCAATCTGCAGTACTCCTTAAGTGGAGAAAAAGAGCACACACGTGTAGAAATACGTGTAGGCTACAAAAAATGATCAGTATGGCCGACTAGGGGGTGAATTGATGACCGGCAATTTTTTGTTCTCTTTTCAATTTTAGAGATATAACAAAATATAACTTGTCTAGATATGCAATTAGGCGATTGACCAATGTTTTCATGTGATTCGGAATCAATTAGCCGGTTAACCCTATAATTTTATGTACCACGGTATCTAATTCCATACCTCAAGGGGTTTAGAGATATCTCATAGCATCTCGATTGACCGTGCCTTAGAGCAAACTTCGTGACAAAGTAGAAAGTTACCTTTGTAATTACCTAGTTACAAATATTGTTTGATAACCCTTAAATAGCTCGATTCACGTCTCGAATATATGCAACAATATTATTAGGTCTAAGAGCAAAACATGCACATTATTAACCTTTCCATTTCTATATTAAGGATAGACTGACAAAGTTGGCCTAATTTATTAGTTTTTACTAACCCTAGATTCTTTCCCTTGATAAAAAATAAATTCTATCCTCTCGAGCTCCATCGTGTACTATGTTACTTAAACTCGTTATTTCTATGTATCATGTTGGGCTAATCCAACCCATGTCCATAACACTTATTCGCATTATTGTTTTGACATCTGTATGTAGCAGAGAGCTAGTGTCATGTGTACATTTGCGGAACAATGCCCGGCTGAAATAGGTGGAGCTACTTACTTAGCTGTGCTCATGCTGGTTGTGATTCTCTTTATTCAACTGCAAATATTAGCGTAACTCCATGGTGGCTGTCTACTAATGGTTGTGTGTGTCGTCATGTCCTCGAGGTTCCTTGCAATCTGCAGTCCTGCACATAGATGTTCTCTGAATTTCTTAACCACATGCTTCGTATAATTTTGATTCTTGATCATCCGTAAGGATAACAGCATGCTATTTGATAGAAATGGTTTGTATTACGAATAACAGCATGTATTTGATAGAAATGGTTTTTTTTCTATGGGATATTGAGATTTAACTTTCTTCCACCGGATCTTTTAATTTTTTCTCAAGTGGGTTAGAATTCATGGATAGCCAGCATCTTTTAGCTTCTACAGAAGTCTTTTTGCTAGTAGATCTACTTCCTATATCTAACAGATGCTTCTATCTGTGGATCTTATACTAGGAATGAAAACTTACCTTGTTTGTGCAAGGGAGCACTATTTTTAATGTGTGGTCATCGCTTCTGTGCGAGATCATGAGTTATCCATAATTATCCTCCATTGTTACTATTATACCTGCAGATTCAGGTCTGTAGGGGACCCGGAAGTTCCCTTTAGAAAACCACTCTCTAAGCACTATTTAATTTCATAACAACTTCCTCTTCAGTTTCTCTGTATACTTGTTGGGTTGAATCATACCGAAAACTTAATTTTTTTTATCTGAATATGTTAGAAATAAATAATCTTACGCACCCTCATTCGTGCAGTCAGGTAGTATGTTTTGAGTGAATTGATTTATATTTCCATATTGTCAATGAAAGTGCTTGATTATATGTATATGCATATGACAAAATTTTGATCTTACTTTTCCTTTGATCCTTTTGCAGATCTTTAATTGTGATTGTTGGGTGTGGTGCTACTGCCTGCAATGATCCTGCGAGTTCTGATCTTAAGTTTGTGCTGGAACTGAGGACCTTGTGTACAGTCTAATGCATGCACTGACATCTTCAGGATAAAAATGGAGACTTTCAGCTCTGGTTCTTGTCTTCCGGGTTAGTGGGCTTCCCTTGCACATGAGTTTTTTATGCATATGGTTAGAGAGTAAATTTGATTTTGTAATTTAAATGTTTATCATAAGCTGCCAGAACTCAAGAGGATTGTCATATATGATTGTAGGTTTGTAGTAGTCTGCTTTTGGATCTCTAGTTCTTCAATCTTCATATGAAAGCTTTAAAAAAAAAATTCACATTGATGCATATGAATGTCTAACCTATTTTTTTCGGAACTTGAATGTGTAATATAGGGTTTCACAGGATGCTGCTATAAGCGCCAACCTCAATCTGAAATGGTATAAGCATCAGTATTTCCAAAATTTGTACATGCCAACATGGCTTTCCATATGAAAATAAATTAGTTTCTTCAAAATACATATTTGCATTCTAAAAGTCTAAAAGACATGATATTCGCAAGGTGATATTCCTAGCTATTGTCTAATACAAGTGCAGCCATGACTCTAGAGACGTTAGGTAATATAAACTGAGGGTTGTTGACATACATTCACATCTTTTGCTAGTTCTTTTGTTATTTTCAGCCAGATGTACAATTAAGTGCCTTATGTGTGGTTATTGTGACCACTATTTAATGAGCTATGCTAATTGCAGGTACATTGTATCAATGGCTTGTATTGTTTTTTATCTTGCTTGGTGGCTGTCCGCATGTTCAGTCTCAGCAAACAACACTTGAACCGAAAGATAAATTTCTTCTGTCTGACCCACCTATTGGCCTCTTTGATCCAATAGAGATTTCACCATCTGTTCTTCCACACAATACAAACCCAGTTGAGCCACTGTCACCAATGTATCCAAACTACACATCCTATGATCCAGTTTTGACTGGAAAATGCCATGTAAACTTTTCAGCACTCTCTTATATTATGGACAAGACGGCGTCTGATTGTTCTGTACCTTTAGCACCACTAGTTGCCGATGTTATATGTTGTCCACAAGTTAGTAGCCTGATGAATATTTTCCAAGCTGTTTATGGTGGTGAAAACAGTACACTCGTTCTCAATCAAGCTTCAGCAAATGTGTGTTTCTCTGACATTATGAGCATACTTGCAAGTAAAGGAGCAAACACCAACATCCCTGAGTTGTGTACTCTGGGGCCATCAAATCTTACTGATGCTTCTTGTCCGGTGAAGGATATTAACTCGTTTGAGAGAATGGTTAACGTAAGCAAGCTCCTAGATTCATGCAGCAGTGTTGACCCACTGAAAGAGTGTTGCAGGCCAGTTTGCCAACCTGCAATAGTGGAAGCAGCGGTTCATATATCTGCAGGTGGGGCAAGCATGTTTGGAAGCTCTAGCATATCTGGGGGTGCGGGTGGGATCAATGCTGTTAGTGACTGTAAAGGGGTGGTTCACTCCTACTTATCTTTGAAACTTTCATCAGAAGTGGCGAACACTGCTTTCAGAGTATTATCTGGTTGCAAGGTGAACAAAGGTATGCAATCTCACATGACTTTTGCTGGTTTGGCTTGATACATCTATATGATCATAATAATGCATGTAATCAAGTTAGTTGTCTAAATCTTGTTTTAATTGTGTAGTCTGTCCACTGGAGTTTGATGACCCTTCATCAGTCGTTAAGGCATGTAACAAGGCCGCTTCAAGGCCTGCATGCTGTGCAGCGTTGCACTCTTACATTGCAACTAGACAGAAGCAGATATTTGTCACGAACTTGCAAGCAATTAACTGTGCAACAATGTTCGGATCAATGCTACAGAAAGCTGGTGTAGGGAATGATATTTATGACCTGTGTGATATTGACTTAAAGGATTTTAGCCTGCAAGGTATGCACGGATAATATCAGAACTTTTGTTTAATATTTATCGTATTGGAATGCAAAATAACATTATCTATTTCCTTGGGACCATTTATCCAATTGGAGCAGCTTTTGGGCAGCAAGGTTAGTTTTGTTTGATCAAACTTTACGTGGTTCATTGTAAATGCCTGTATATTTCTGTGCTGAACTCAATATTTTTTTCTGTAGGCTGTCTACTTCGGAGCCTACCTACGGACATTGTATTCGACAACATTACAGGCATTAGCTTTACATGTGATTTGAGTGACAACATTGCAGCACCATGGCCATCGTCGTCGTCTCTTCAGTCCTTGTCGCTTTGTGCTCCAGGTGAGGAGGAAATGACCTTTTGAGGTTACAGAAATAGTACTCCCTCCGATCCATATTAGTGGGCATAGCTTTGTCTAAATTCATATGTATCTAGTTAAGTATTTAGACTAGATACATGTATATCTAGACAAAGTTGTGCCCGCTAATATGGATCGGAGGTAGTAGAAATTTGTAACCAAATCGTTTAACTTGTATGATTTTTCTATTCTGTTTTTAAACACGTGGAATTAAAAAAAAAAATAACTTCCAACAATTACAATAGTGCCTGCATTTACATTAGCTTGTCCTCTTTCGGTTGCAGAGATGTCGTTGCCTGCATTACCGGTCAATCCATTATCAGGAAGCTCAGGTGCTTTAATTTTTTTTGCAGTACAACTTTGGGTCCATTCATTTATTAGTTTTTCCCAAGACCCTTCTAACAAGTTGAAATAATTGTTTTGACAGTAGGTATCTCCAGAACTGGAATCGGGATTCTGTTTCCTGTTGTACTCCTCACCACGAGCATCTCAATCTGAGTAAAAGCTTCATGTAGCAAGCCAGGAGTGTCTCACCTTGTCATAATTTTCCCCGCTGTGCAGGCCCTCGTTGTAAATTAAATCGCATTGCATTCTTGTAAATGAGCCTTTCCCTTTTCTGTTCCATTTTGTCCAGTTAATAGCATTGTCATGTGCTAGGGAGTACTGTTGTACCTTTTGAGAGATCAGAAAGTAAAAATCTCCTAGACTTTGACTGGTCACATGGTATCGATTGCGATTTGCGAGCAGAGTGGGTGATATGAGACCAGCTGGTATGGCTGTCAATACTCGTAATCATACAATGCAGCCGTCAGGTTTATGCTTCGAAGTTTTCAATTAGCTATGGATGTTCCGCTCCTTTCCCACTGTTCAGATCAGCCTACTGAACCAAAACTGATAAATAAGTTGAAGCTTGCAAGTTTCTGATATTGTAAGCCACATAAAAAACAATAGCCTGATACATTCTGTTCAAAAAAATGAGAAAAAATAGCCTGATACATGCATTCCATCGGATCATCACTTTTGAAGGACACCATTAATTTAACTGTCAGGGGTGTGTTTTAAATGGAAATGAGTTCTCAAAGTGCAAGGCACCTAGTTACTTCAAGAGCTAACAGCGTGATTGCGGTCAAGTAACTTGTCGATCATGTGAATGCTTCATCATGTTTTCAACTACAAGACAGGCACACATAGGTTCATGTATAAATAAACCTGACAATATTTTTGAACAAACGTTGTCTAGTGTTACACTACAGATTCAACTCTGACGGCTGATATGCCTGCTGAGACAGCAGCTACAATCTTGTTGATTGCTCTGCTGATTTTTGGCGCTGCAACGGGGGTACATCATCAGCTTCCTGTGAAGGAGCTGACCCACTCGAAGATGGTTTTGCGCCAGGTGAAACGAGATTCTTGGCCCACTGTAAAGTGGGTCCGCCTCTATTTTGGTCACCTGGGGACTCTGGCGAAGCTTGGTTTTTTGAATTCAAGCCTGCCATAAATCTATATGCTGCTCTACTAGCATTGACAATTTCTGTTTTAGCCTGCCTGAACTGGGGAACATAAAGTTGCAACAAGAAAATGAGGTTAGGAAAGTGATCAATGCAATATGCGTAAGTAAAATAACAGTAAAGTATATATAACAGATGCATTCGTCAAGAAAAAAAGTTATTACCTCTGTTCCAAAATATAAGACGACATCTTATATTTGAAACGGAGGTAACATATGTGAGTTTCGCGAGCACAGAACACCCCGATGATAAAAACGAGAACGGGAAAAGTACCCGAGTTTAAAAAAAATAAACAGCAAGATAACAAAATAATACGGAACAATTCAACATTATTTCTGCATTTCATTGTTAAACTGAAAGACACTCCCAAATGTTTAGAATAGATAAACATTCTAATTTTCTGTAGATGCATTACTCAAGTATCCAATATGGACATGAGTACATGACATACAAGAGGAAGCATGGTGCATGGTCACGCCAACTGATTAGTTGAAGACTTTGTTCTTGCTTGTAGTATGCACTTTTCTGAAGTCCTGACTTTTGTTTGTGCCATTGTGTTAATTCGAGGATGCAAATTTAGTGCATTCGCATCATGATTGCATGGTTCCATGGAAATCGGGGTTTTCTATTGTTAACAGTAAACACATGTACCATGTTTAAGCTATACCGAATCCCCCGTTGGCCATCGGGGACCTGGTGAGGCCATGATCCGCAGGGATAATTTACAACGGCAAAAACACTGACAATTCTGCAGAAATAGACATTTCATAACTAGAGCAAAAAAAAAATCGCATGCCAAGCAATCACAGAAAAATAGATGGACATAATAACAATGGCCACTGAGCTAAATGGTGAGGACTAGGATTAAGAAAATATTGTAGCGTCGATCAAAAAGTAAATTGCTTTATAGTGTCATATTTTTTAAGAAGGCGGTAGGGAATTAATCTGGTATTACCAGTTGATATGCCACTCAACCTCCTTAAAGAATGTGATAGTGATGTAGTGCTAACATGCTGTTATGAAATCTATGCAACACATCAATGAACTAAACGTGTCTGAGTAACAGATAACCAATGCATGGTGTAACATATTAAATAGTCACAATTTAACAAGTAGTCGAGGAATACTAGTCTGTGAACAGATATCATATACAACACACACCTTAACTGCTGTATTGTCAGCAACCACCACAACAGTATCACCGGCATTGGCAAAACGATTGACCCAGCCTGCAAGATTTAATAGATAAGATTAGCCAAACGAAAACAAACCAATTGTGTCCGCCATTTCAAATTAGAATTGGAATACTGTTGTGTTACAAACTCTACTAACATGAGGAAAGAATGACATCTCCATCACCCTAGGGGGACAACTGGTCCAGCTTAAATTCCCTATACTAATCAAGTTAGCTAGCTGAAGTTATTATTCATCAGGTCCCTGTAACAGCCCCAAATGTGTGAACCAAATTTTCACTTTGCATTTCATTCTTGCATCATGGCATCCATATTAATTTGCTAAACAACACACTAATTGGTTTGGCACCATATAAAAACAAATGCCAAGCTTGCTTTATCAAATCTCAAATCAATGAAAGCACTTCGACTTGCAAAACTGAAATACTTACAAATCCATATTTGTCAAGGAAGTTCCAAGAGTTCAAAAGTAATGTTTGGAACTTGCCTTAAAAATACTAAAGGAGCAACATTTTGAATTTAGCAAAAATGCCATAATCCAACCTTATGAAACAAATGTTGTCTAAATTATTTTATTTTTGCAACCCCAATATTTGTGGAGCTTCTACATGTTATGGGGAGGCTACATGAATTTTCTCATAATTCTTGAAATGGTCTAAGTGCCTTAATTAAATCCCTAAAGGTGTTGCTTTTAAAAGAAAAGGAAAAAGGAAGAAATCGGATTATCCGATTTGAACCACAATCGGATAATCCGAGAAACCCCAATGGAGTCGTCTTCTTCCTCCTGTAGCGACCGAGCCGTTGCTCGCGCCGCACCAGCCCGACGCCGCGCCGAGGCCCCCTCTCTCCTCCACCTGCAAGGAGGACAGGCAGCACCACGAGGCCGCCATGCTCACCCCATTCTCCAGATATTTTTTCCTCCCGTTTCCCTTTTCCCTCTTCTCTCTCCGCACGGCCGGACCGAGCCCGCCATGGCCGAGCACACCGCCGTCGACTGAAGCCGCCACAAGCAGATCGAAGGGCACCACAAGCTCCGCCGTGTCCTCGTCTCCGTCCTCACCGAAGGAAACGAGCCGGGACGCCGTGCATTCCCGGGAATCGAGCTCTCCGTCCACGACGTTCGCCGCACCGGCAAAATCGCCGTCGTTCCGTCCATCTCCGCCCCTGCTGAGCACCACCACGAGTCGAGGGTGAGTCTGCGATCCAACCCGTGCTCCCCGTTCGGAAATGCGTGTCTTGTAGCCATGGATTCGTAGTAGCTCGCCGTCCTGTGACGCGCTCGGATAATCCGATTCCACCCGAATCGGATAATCCGAGAAACCCAGTACAATTTTTGCTTTAGTCCTTAACGGAATTCCAAGTCATCCGTGGCGATCGGATAATCCGAGTTAGCAAAATTCGGATAATCCGAATAACATCAGAGCCCCAGACCACTATTCGCCTTAAAGTCCTTCGCCGTTTTTTCGAACCAGATGGATCGGATTTTCCGAATCCGACTCCATCGGATAATCCGACTACCCCGGATATTCCGAGCCCTGTTTCACCGGATAATCCGGTTGGCCTGTTTCAGCACTAATACCAACCTTTTCAGCTCAATCTTCGGGAAGTTGTTACAAGGATGTTTAATCACCTAAACCCTGCATCTTCACATGTTCATGTCATTCATATGCAAGTCAACATTAGGGTTCCATCTATTCAAAGCAACAAGCAAAGAAGTTACATTACTTAACTCCACGGTGTATCCGAGATGTGCCCTTTACGCATCCGAACTCCGTTTAAGTTGAATACTCCCTCCGATCCGTAAAATCGTTCGTGACTAAACAACGTACACAGTTAAGTCTTGTGTACAGCCTCCGACTGTTTTTCCGGATCGGAGGAAGTAGCTTGAATCATCCTTATCTCAAGGACTAACCTGTCATGCCATCATGTGTTTGTGCATTGCATTTGTTAAACATGTGTGGTGATCGATTGTTTCTTCCGATGTTATGCTTCGATAGATCAAGCAGTCGGGGTTCCACCGCAATACCCTGACGATCCGTACTACCAGCACCCTGAACAAGGCAAGCGTAATCCCCCTTTGAGCATGTCTCCTCCTATGTTTCCGCAAATATTTTCTCCACTATAATATTGCATGCGGTTCCAAATGTCAATTTGATTGGATTAGAGTATCCTATAGTTGCATTAAGTTTCCGATGCCATTACCTGTTTCCCTCCTATTATCCATAGGTTTGTATTGTTGGCCTGAGATACTTAACTATGCTATGTTGATGCTTAGCCATGCTTAGTTAAATGCTTAGTCGTCCGATGGATATTTCATGTTGGAAACAGATGTTGAGATGTCCGAATGATGGTGGAGGAATTGTGGTGACAGGTAATAAATGCTTAAAGGTGGGGATGAGAGGCCACTGTGGTTGTGGTGCTTTGTCTCGTTCTCGCCGCCTAGGTGCGAGTTCTTTACCTCTTGAACCAAGACTGAGCGTGCAACCATGCGTGAGGCCTATGCAATGGCAGGAACCCTTATTCGACTAAATAACTTGTGAGGGGCTAGCCAGGGTCCTCTAGTTCGAGCTTCCATTTGCTCGTGCGTGAGATGGTGGTTGAGAATGGGATGAGGATGGTGGTGTTAGGAAAATGAGTGGCTGTGGGGCAGGGTGTTGGAGACACTGAACCTGTCCTACCGCCACTGATGATCCTGGAAAGTCTCGAGCGAGGGAGAAGTCGTCACCGCTCCCACCTAGCCGGCTTTCCCCGGACGAGAGCTAAGAGCTAGGCAATGGGCCGGACGGTACGCGTGGCAAACATTGTACACCCCTGCAGGGTTAAATCTTTTCGAAAAGCCGTGTCCACGGTTATGGACGACTTGGGAAAGGACGATAAGACCATAGAATAACATGAACGGAATGATTAAAACTGAGTACTAAAGGTACTACTCAAGAACGCAAGGTTAGCTTCCTCGAGGGTGATTCGGGGAGGTACCTTTGTAGAACAGGTACAGTGGTTGATGATGAGAAAGGTGATCAAAAGAAAAGAGTTACTTCTTACCCCTTTTGAAAATATTCTGGTTAGTCGATGCCATGGAGTTATGTTTCTATAAATAAAATCAGCTTTATGCAAAACAGCCATAAAACTTTGAAAGCCTCATCGAGCTAGTAGCTCTAGTAATCTTGCAGAGTTCGTTGAACTCAACCTTGTTTTGTTGCTTCTTTCAGTTGAGGACATCACCGACCTCGAAGGTGGGTTCTTTGTGGACGTCGACGAGTAGTCTGGGGTTCCCAGGTGGCAGCTTGGGACATCTCGGAACAGCTGGCGCTTGGATGTTTATCTGTAGGCCTCATAGGCCATAATTTGGATCTTGTTGTTTAGAACAACTTAATTCGCTTCCGCCTGTTGTACTGTTGGGTCTGTGACCTCTGGTTGTAATTTGCTATCTTTCTCTATTATAAGAGTTGAACTATGATGTTTTGTGTCGTAGAGTCTGTGATGTGCCAGTTGTTCCACAAGTCTTGATCTCTCTATTATGCAATGAGGGTTGTGCCTGTGTTAAGGCATCAATCGGGGTGTTACGTTGCCGATGATCAATTCCGAGCAACGCCTGCCAAAGGTTTTGGCCGGGGATTGGTAAACCCGTAACCTCCGGTTGTATCGCTTAACCGGTGACACACAGCATCACTGCATAGCAGTCGGGTCGGGGCGCCACAGTCCCACTTCTAGCTATACAGTTTTCACATAGCAGTCATCTTACTAATGACTAATCATCTTATACTACTAAAGCTTCCGGTGTGGGGGAATACCAGTTTGCCTTCCCAGTTTCCATACTTCAATCACATTAACCTCAAGAATAATTTTAGGTTGAGCACAAAGTAGAACCACCTAAGTTAGCAAAATGTACTCCACCTGGTCCTAGTAAACCTTACTATATTAGCTGATGATACTAAACCTTACTATATTAGCTGATGATGAAACAAGTAATGGCAACTTACCATACTTTTCATTCATTGTCAGCTCCAGAATTCAGCAAACCTAGATACTTACAAGCTGTGCAAGCTAATATAGATGGGAAGACGGATAGCTCATCAGGGGCCTATGAGGCCATTGGCACCACTCCTATCTCGTTCAGGTTAATCCACCCTATTAGAAGGGCAATTGAGACTTTTAAGTGAAAGCAAATAGCTAAATACTACTACCTCCGTTCCACAATTCTTGTCGTGGTTTTAGTTCATTAGTTCAATTTGAACTAAAACCACGACAAGAATTATGGAACGGACTCTTTCCAGCCACTTCCCCTCTCTTCCCAAGACAATTAGCACCTCCAAGCCAACTCAATTCCTTCCGCTCAATCTGCACCAAACACTCATCAGCCTTCTAACAAGTAACTCCACTCCGCTCCTGAGGTTGAGTTCAACATCACTGATCCGCTACCGCTGAGTAGCAATTATGCCAGACTGTATGTCCTTAGCGTTCACCACAGCGCTGAATTCACCTTCAGTTTAGTTTCCTAGTCAAGCCAATTTCACTAACTGAACTGTAATCCTCCTATCAGTATCGACAAAGTTGTGAATCATTTCATTTTTTAACACCAGAGATTTGGTACCCTTTCGGGGCCAGATAGGCGTATCACGGGATACTGGCTACCGCTAGTCCAGTGGCTAATCAGAAGAACAAAGCCGTTAATATCTCTTCCCCTTCCTTACCAGGGAGCTTGGGGACGCCGAGCCTCTCGCAGAGCACGTCGCAGAAGTGGTTGCAGTTCCTGGAGAGGAGGTCGTAGGAGTGTCCCTGCCACTCGCGACCGAGTTCGCGCACGATCCGGTTCACGGCGGCGATGGAGCACTCCGTCTCCCCGAGGACGATGCGCTCGCGGTAGGTGTACATGGGGTTCTTGCTGACGGGGCAGCTGAAGACCCCGCTGCCGTTCTCGCAGAACCCGAACGACCACTCGTCCTCGCCATAGACCTGCACATCCGGAAATGAAAAATTGGGGATCTGGAGACCGGAGAGGAAGGGGAAAAGCAAGCGAGATGGCGGCGCGCAGGCAATGCGTCGCCGGGGGTCCGGGCGAGCAGGAGGCGCGGCGGGTGGAGACCTGGACGGCGCTGTGGAAGATGCCGCCGAGGCCGATGCGGTCCTTGAAGATGCGGTTGATCTGGAGGATGGTGTTGTTGGTCTTCTCGGAGTCGCTGTTGGTCACGTCGTACACGTGGAGCACCACTTCCTTCATCTCGCCGACGGGCAGCGCCACCCCCTCCCGCTCTTCCTCCCTCCCCGGCGACGGCGGCTGACCGGTCGGGTTGAAGTGGGGAGAGGGTTCGAAGCGTCGGCGGGTGGTGGTTGCTTTGCAGGTGGTGGCAGTCGTGGTCACGTTACTTATCGGCGATGGGATCGGGAGCATTTCGAGGTACGGTCACTGACGACTGGGCCCCGGTTACCAGCTTTTTATTTCTCTTCCTTCTCTGGTTCTCGTTTCATGGTTGCAGCGGCGAAGGACGAAAAAAACAAAAGTAGGGCAAACTTAAAAAAATGCAAAGATTGAAATAGTGACATGAACACTATATATGATCCATAATCACGTAATGCAATATAAACATATTTGAGTATAAGTAAAACCTAGAAAACATATCAATGCCTTTCTTTGTTTTTTGAAATCTTCCGTAATTTATTTGAATATCTTTCGCTCGATATAGCACATCATAAATTCATAAAAAACAATCGCGGGCTGCGAAACTTGATCCTAATAATTTTGTGAGACGATAAATAAAGACTATACAGTTGGACTTACAGTTAATAAAATAGACAAAGCCAAAGTAGAACCAAAAATGTAATCTATCTACCATAAATTGGCCAAAATTCTCCACTTATTAAATATCACCTAGGACATTGTGTAGGGTCGGGTTTTGTTAAATTGAGAATTAGCTATTGTGAAGAGAAAGAGCTAGTTTCTGACTAGACTAGATCTAGTCCTTTGTTTTCAGTTCAGAATCGGTTTTACGATAGTGTTCAGTGAAAAAAGCATCACTTTCACATAAGAACTCCTTTTTTGAAATATGTACCAGTACCACTTAAACTGCCAGGAAGAAACATGTGAATCTTAATGTTCTCGCCAAAAACCAAGATAGGACGATACCAAGATAGGAGCTTCGCCCCTACCTGGCGATCAACCGACAAACATGAGTGAACGGGTGAATGTTTACCGAGCTCATTTAGCCTGTATTAAATTAATAAATATATTAAGATCTACTACTTCATATACATACAATATTAAAAGCTTCATGATAGATCTTGTAATAATAATTTGGTACCATGGATGATGATAGTTCTCCGGTTTTGCTTCTCAGCTCGCCATGCTCATTTAGCTTGTCTTAAAATAATAAAAATATTAAGATCTACTACTTCGTATACATGTAATATTAAAATATTCATGATAGATCTTGTAATAATGAATTGGTACAATCATGATGATATTTCGATAATTAAGTCTGTGATTAGCCAAGTCCTACACCATCTGATTTGCATTGTGATTCATGCACCTATGAGTTGTAAGTTGGGTTGTAACTTGTAATTGAGATTTTTCAGGCTCAAGTGGGGTTGCAACTGATAAAAATGTTCTAGACTATTGGACTTGCTTCGTGATAGGTATGGGTAGCAATAGGATTACAACTGAAATTTGATGATGTCACATGACTAAGAACTAAGTTCTCCAAGAATTAGTCACACCCTTATTTTTCACGATAAATAAGTGTAACTTACGCCAAGATAAACGACTCTTGTAACCTGTAAGAAGGAGTAGTCTTTTTTTTTTTACATGGAACGAGTAGTCATGATTGGTTTAAATCGATGGTTGCTGGAACTGAGCACAATTGGGCAGACAGTTGTCTACCATTGGCCAGAGTAGGACCTTCATTTTATTTGGAGAGTGAACAGACCACGAACTTTTCCAGCCGTTCTCAACGACTGCCTGTACAGATCCAGCTCCGCCAGCTTCAGCCAATAATATTCATGAATCCATCAACATCGTGTGTTCCACTGTAATATTTCACTCTCTCTTTTTTCGGTGGACAGTTTGTAGTATACAACATAAATGTTACTGTGCTAGACGCTTTAAGATAGTAGTGAGTTGCCATGTCAACAATTAATGGAGTCTTAGACTCTAATGAGCTGCCATGACACGAGTGCATTGAGTTTCGGAGCAAACCTTGGTCCGCAACTTCAACATGAATAGTCACAATATATTCGAAATGACATGCTTGAGACAAATACAACACGAGGTAGATATACATGGAATCTTCAAGTGTCGACAAAATTACAAGCTTTAGATACACAACACTTATTGAATCAACGGGTATGATACAAGCCCAGGCGCAGCCCGTCAGAAAAGGAGCACACATGATGTTTCTTTAGACAGGCCTGAAGAGAAATTGCTACTGAAATAAATAAGACATGCCCTTTCGCCCAATAAGAGAGCATAAAATAAATAGATACACAAGTCATGGAAGTTTTTGCGTCGCTAGAGCTAGGGATCTTCAATGCCTTCAGCTCGTAAATTGGTCTGCGCTCACAAGGAGAAAGAAATGAAATTAACATGAATCCTCCGAAGCAAATCATGAGTCAAAGAAAATGGATTGCAAAAGAATAAACAACTCCTAGCAAACAAGGAAGAAATAGCCTTTTGTCACAGACTTGACTCACGAATAGAATTAACGCACCACCAGGTTATGAGTTAAATCTTAGTGTTCCAGATATCTGGTTTTAAAAAGGACAGAAATTGTATGGATTTAAATTACTCAAGCTACAAAGAATGCAGATTATCAATAAGAACATAATAAGCCTGTAAACCTTCACATGATGCCAGAATCTAGATTAGCCTATCTATGAACATTTGTCCTTTCAGATAATCGTTTCATAAAATGAAGCATTTAAACACAACACATACAAACCTTAGCTCTTAGTAGGGAGGATCAGGATTAAATGCTAAAGTTTCCCTCCAGATGAGTTCTTTCATGTGTTCTTCTGTAAAGGATGGCTGCTCGAAATCAAAGCTGAAAGATGTCGCACAGGTGGGTTCTTCATTGATGTCATGAAGAGAAGCCAAGTATGGATGATGCAGAGCCTCATCAACTGCATGGAAAAGTAATGGTAAGTTATAGTCAAGGCAACCAAGATAATATAAGTTTCATGTAAGTCCATGTACCAGTGATCCGTCTGCTTGGATCAAACACCAGCATTCTCTCTAACAGATCAACTGCACCATCAGACATGTTCCGGAAGCGCAACCGGAAGTCCTGCCTTGGGTACTGTGGTAGTTGTTTCATGTATCTTC
>CAMZMU010000041.1:82676453-82923290 GCA_947311845.1 Poa pratensis
TAGCTTGTTTAGGTTTCGTGCTTGATAAATTAAACGCTAGTTTTATTCCACATTTATTCAAGCCTAAACCATAAAAGAATTTTAATCGCCTATTCACCCCCCCCCCCTCTAGGCGACATCCGTGTCCTTTCACCACCGCTTTGATCAGAACCTCTTTCCCTCCTGCCGATAACAGCAGCTCCAACCAACCTTGTACTCTCTTCCAAACCCGATCTCTCAAGTATTTGAAAGCACCATTGGTACAAATCCCCACATCGGATGGCATACCCAAATATTTCTCGCTTAGAGCTTCGTTTTGCACATCCAATATGTCCTTTATCTCTCCTCTTAGAGCCTGACTACACCCTTTAGCAAAGTGTATAGATGATTTGTCAATATTAATCCTCTGGCCTGAAGCTTGACAGTAAATATTCAAGACATCTTTGATCTCCTCCGCACTCTCCCTATTTGCCCCGAAGAACAGCAGGCTGTCATCTGCGAAGAGTAGGTGACTAACCGTCGGTGCTGACGCTGCCACTTTTATGCCGCTTAAGTTCGATGACTGACTTCTTGATTTTAGAAGGCACGAAAGGCCCTCTGCTGCCAACAGGAAAAGATAGGGGGAGATAAGATCTCCCTGGCGAATTCCCCTCGAAGGAATAAAACTTTCTGTACACTCGCCATTAAAAAGAACTGAAAATGATACAGTAGTGACTAACCGCATAATCAGGTCCACCCAAAGACGGTGGAAGCCTAGCCGTACCATGATTTCCCGTAGATAACTCCACTCCACACGGTCATATGCTTTCTTCATATCCAACTTCAGAGCACAACACCGCAGATTCTTGGCCCTCTTGCGCTTCATAAAATGTAAGCACTCATATGCGGTGATGATGTTGTCCGTGATTAACCTCCCAGGAACAAAAGCGGACTGTTCCTCGGATATGATCTCCGGTAGTACCTTCTTCAGCCTATTTGCCGCCACCTTCGATGCAAGTTTATAAATTACATTGCACAGGCTTATGGGGCAAAATTGTCCCAGCTCCTCCGGCGTTGCCACCTTCGGAATAAGAACCACGAAGGTGTTATTTATCACAACAGGGTCATATTCCCCTTTCAGCACCCGCAATACAACTGCGGTCACTTCCGCTGCACATAGCTCCCAGTATCGCTGAAAAAAGTGGGCAGGAAACCCATCAGGGCCTGGTGCCTTAGTTGGGAACATCTGGAACAACGCCTCCTTGACCTCGCTCTCCTTGAAAGCAGCGAGTAACATGTCGTTCATTTCAGCAGTGACTTTATGAGGGACGGTGTCGAGAACAGCCGCCATGTTTGCCGTCCCCTCCGACCGATACAACTGTTTGTAGAACTCAACCGTCATAGCCATCATTTCATGCTCGTCCGTCGTCACTTGGCCGCACGGTTTCCTCAGTTGAGTAACTTTGTTCTTCTTCTTCCTTTGGCTTGCTCTCAAGTGAAAAAAATTGTATTCTTGTCTCCGGCCGCAAGCCACTGAATCCGAGACCTTTGTTGCCACATAATCTCCTCCCGATGATTGAGCTCGACAACTCGATCAGTGATTTTAATTCCTGCATGTGAGGGGCCCAATCTATTCGGATCAGCTTGTAGCACCTCCAACTCCTCCTTAAGCTTCTTCAGCTCAAGTCTAACATGGCCAAAAGTTGTTCTGCCCCAGCCCTGGAGATGGTTAGCAAAAGATGTCAGTTTTGTTTGCAATTCGGGGAGGCTTTGCGCCGTTCCCTCCTCCTGCCATGCCTCAGCAACCATGGGTGTGAATTCTTCATGGTCCTCCCACATAAATTCATACTTAAACCGCCCTAGCTCTCCTCCGACGTGGACCCTCATCGTGTCGCCATTTAAGTAAGATTGGTCCATGGTCTGAAGCTGCCGCCATCATATTCCGTACTGTCGCAAACGCGTAGCGTGCACACCAGTCCGGCGTAGCAAACACACGATCCAGGCGCACTCGACAGTACGTACCTCCTGCAACTTTTTTCTCAAAAGTCCAGCTGCGCCCCTCATAGCCGAGGTCATTGAAACCGCACACATCCGCCATCTCTCGAAAACCTGCCATCCGAGCATCGCTCCTGTCTCGCATGCCCACATGTTCCGAGGGATGTAACACTTCATTGAAGTCCCCCATGCATACCCATGGGAGATCAGATGAAGATTTGATAAATTTCAGTGTATCCCAGGTCCTGAATCTCTCCCTGGTCTGAGCCTCCCCATACACGCATGTAAAACGCGCCACTTCGACCCATCTGCCTCCGTGATGATCGAATCGATGTGATACTGCGAGTACGGTAAAATTTCCACTTGTATATCATTATTCCAGTACATGCCTAATCCCCCTTTGCGTCCCGAACTACTTACAGCAAACGCCTGATCGTAGCCTAGCGTGTGCTTAAGTCCTTCTACCCTGGTTTTATGAACTTGAGTTTCCAAAACACACAGAACCGAGGGGGCAAATGACCTCGCGAAATCGTGAAGCTCCTTAACAGTCGCGGCGTTGCCAAGTCCGCAACTGTTCCAAGTTGAGGCACTCATTGCTGCTGGCGGTGCTCCCCACGGGAGCCCGCCTCCATCTTTGATTCGCTCTTGCCTACATCCTTCTTCTGACGCTTCTTGTCCTTCGGTGAAATATACTCCGGCGGTTGAGGGGTACCACATCCAGTGCCAGCCCCATATCTAACTATTTCTGAGCTGCCGGTTTCTCTCCAGTTTTCTCCGATCCCTCCAGTGCTGGCTTCATCGGACTAGTTGTCGTATCGTTGAGTCCCTCAGCCTCATCCTCTTGTAGGCCAGCATCCTCGGAGGTACGTTTCCGAGGAACCGTGATAGCAGTGTTCTGGTTCTCCTTCTCCTTCCAAACCCCTCCTCTGCCACCAGCTCGGGCTCCTCCCCTTCCCATCTTGCCACCAAAATGACCAGCCGCACGGCCTCCACGATCACCCATTGCACCGCGTCCATCGCGTATACCCTCCCCAGGTGGGGAAAAACCACGGTGAACCCGTGGAGTTGACGGGTGTGATACGTCTCCAACATATCTATAATTTCTGATGTTCCATGCTTATATTATGCCAATTGCTACATGTTTTATATACACTTTATATAATTTTTTGCATTTTCTGGGACTAACCTATTAACAAGATGCCACAGTGCCAGCTCATGTTTTCTGCTGTTTTTGGTTTCAGAAAAATTGTTCTGGAAATATTCTCGAAATTGAACGAAACAAAAGCCAAAGTCCCGATTTTTCTGTCACGTACACGAAGTCCGAAGGAGAGACGAAGGGGGGCTGTGGAACTTTTCGTGGAATATGACTCGGGCATCTAGGGTTTTCCCTAATAGATGAATATATAGGCGAAGGCGGCGTCGGTGGGCACCCGAGGTGCCCTCACCACGTGGCGGCGCAACAAAAGATGGGGCCGCGTCACCATATGGTGAGGCTGCCTCGGCGCCCCTCTTCGTCTCTCCTTCGGACTCCGTGTACGTGACAGAAAAATAGGGACCTGGGCTTTTGTTTCGTCCAATTCCGAGAATATTTCCAGAACAACTTTTCTGGAGTACAAAAAGAGCCGAAAACAGGAACTGGCACTGCGGCATCTTGTTAATAGGTTAGTCCCAGAAAATGCATAAAAATGCTATAAAGTGTAAATAAAACATGTAGCAATTGGTATAATATAAGCATGGAACATCAGAAATTATGGATACGTTGGAGACGTATCATGGACTTCTGCAACACCGAGACATGGTCTATTCAGTGGATTGTTGAGGCAGCTAGGGTATGAGAGGGACGATACAATGCACATGTACTGGCAGAAGCCTGGGAAGGATTCTATTGATGGGTTGATGTGTATACAGTCAGATGAAGACATAATTGAGATGTTGGGAGCTGTAAGGGCAGGCCACAAAACTCTTTGCCTGATTTTTGATCATATGAATTTCATGAAGAGGCAGAGGAGTGATGTTGTGACTGACAGAGAAATGCAGAAACAAGGTAATGTGTTGTGTGATGCATGTTCAGTCACCAAATTTTGCAACTTGAAGTTGCTAAGCACTGAAGGTTTGAACCTTTTTCTGTGTAGGTTCTCCTCTAGGCCCACTTGACTGGTTTACTGTTAGATTCCACACCATGGGTTATTTTAGAAGAGATGGTAGTAGTGTTGATTATGTGGGTGAGGAGGTTGTGCATGAAGTTACTATCAACAGGAATGATTTGTGCTACAAGGAAGTTTTGGAGTATGCAAAGGATGGTTACTACACTGAACTGGGTAGAATGGACATTAGGCTAACACTGAAGATGCGTTGGCTTGTTCCAGGAAAGTCATTCAGTAGTGGCCTCATGTTTGTGGGTGATGATGATGCCATCAGTAGGATAGACATAGGAACTGAGGTTATGGTGAATTTTCAACATTTATATTGAAGAAGTGATGGCAAAGAAACCAGATGTAGATCAAGTGCTGGCAGTTGATGTAGCAGAGGAGGTGGAAAAATAAATGGCTTATGAAGATACCACAGGCACATTTGTGGAAATTCCTAGGACTGAAACTTATTCAAGTCACAATGGGCCAAGCCATCTCCCACAGCTTGATGTGCGCCCTGTTAGCACTGAAGAGATTGACCAGTTGTTCAGGGAAGTTTGGTCAGTTCCAAAACTGAAGAAGTTACCCATGAGAAGAAAAGATGTTGCAACAGTATTACCTGGTCCAGTGGATGCTCATCCAGTACAACAAGGAGATGGAATGGAACGGCATGTGGTTGATGCAGGCAAACAAGAAGAGGCACCTCCTGTCCAAGAATCAGATGAAGACAGTGAGTATTTGTATGAGCCAATAACTGACGATAGTTCTGCTGAGAATTCAGAGGCAGAGCAATTGCGAAAGCTGTCAAGAGAAATAAGATTGAATGAGAGGAACAAGAAACTGGGAAAAGGTGCTCACCATATAATCAAAGACAATCAAGTTGTGTCACATGCATCTAGAGATGAAGGTGGGTCGTTCTCTGAATCAGCCACTGAATATTTTGACAGTGATGATTAATATTCAGACACTGAAATGAGTGATGGAGAAGGGGGAAAGTTCATTGTAAGGAAGAAAAGCCATTGGCCTAGATACAATAGCAAGGAAGAGGGGCAAACATTTCAGCTAGGCATGTTATTTTCAGCTAGACCAAAAAAGATTAATGGCTTGAACTGTTGGGCTTGACCCATCTGGATGACCATCATGTGCTGAGCTGAATCTGTACTATTCTCATTGGTAACAATTTTGCCACGTAGAATCTAACATGGCCACGACTGACAGCGTATGACTAAAAAATCGTCATAACAGTTATTACCCTCTACGGTAATAAACAGTTATTACCATTTCACAAAAAAGATCACTTTTGATCATTTAAAACGCTCCATCTGTGACATTTTGTTTTTGTTGTAAAAAAGCTCATTATGAAAAGTTATGACTTTCTAGTTACCAATTTTGAGGGTCAACATATTTCTTGTACTCGGAAGTGGGTGGGGAGGAGGGAGTAAGGGAGGTGATGGGCTAGGGAGCGGCCGCTGGCTAAACTCTAATTCCATGGGGTCCGAACAGAGGAAGAACACCTAAGGTGCGTTTTTTTTCTAGTGGAAGAACACCTAGTGGACCACATGGCAGTTAATTTCACACCTGAGAATGACGCGTGGATGGCCTCTCCCAGGCCAGGTCACCAACGAACGTATAGACTTAGTTAATTTGTGAGAAAAACATTTTACAATAAGAGTTTGATCCATAAAGAAAGAGATGCTTCAAGTGAGGTGCCCCCGCAAAGGGAGAAGTCAAAAAGGTAGCCCAGTTGGTTTGACAAAAATCTTCTATATCTAAATAGGAGAACCCCACTACCTGATTTCTCTCAACATGCAAACATGTGACATCAACAACCCCACCACGGCACAATTTTTCCACGTCATTCAGTGCATGCACTTGTTCTTTTACGAATCCGGTTCTCATCACAACACATCTTCTTCCCATAAAATACATTGGGACTTTGCTACCAGCAGTGTAGAAAAGGAAGCTGATACTTTGTAGCCTTTCTCATTTATTTCGCGATGTAAACGTTTCAATTATCCCCTCTCCGCGGAGGCGCCGAGTCGACCCATCCGTTTGCTCGCTTCCTCCATACTAAATTTCCACTAAGCATACTCATCGTCCCTTTCTCCTTCCATCCTCTTCAAGACATGTCGGATAAAAGACATGTAGGAGGCTGAGAGTTCGATGAGTGGGCGTCGTATACGCTAAATTGCCTCCTCTTCGGCTTTGGTTGTTACCCAAGCCCTCCGCTCATGCGCCACCATGCCGTGTGTTGGCCTATACCTTCGATGAATACAACCAACACGCCGGTGTCAAGCAGCTCTCTATTTCCAGGTCTCGAGTGGTCTGGAATGGCGAGCTGACTTCAAACTTCATTCCTGTTTCCGTGCAGATGCGAGTTTTTTTATCATGATTACCAGAAGTTTGGGGTAATCCATGGAGTTCCACAAGAGGAGATACAAATTTGACTAGCCTCTTATGTGGTTTTGTGCTTGTGGGAGCTTTTTTTGGGTTTCTCGGTTGGTCAGATCGCATGAGCATCAGCGGCTTCTTATTCTTTTGGCTGAACGAGGTATTCTTGCGTGTTGGTTTTTCAAGTCCCGTTTTCTTCGCACTTCATTCACCAGCCTCTGTTGACTGTAGTCACATATGTTGTACAATATTATTTGACAAACGTTACAGGTATGCATGCTATATGCTTCAGGTATTGGTTGAACAATTTTTATATGAGGACATGGACCTCTTATATGCCTCCACTTTGATCACCATCGGCAACGGAAAGAAAACGTCGTTTTGGGACGCCCTTGGATGAATGGGCTCAAACCAAGGGACTTAGCCCCTCTAATCTACAAAATCTCTTCAAGGCCTTGCTCAACAATGCTTGGTTCCAAAAAAAATCAAAATGGATGAGGAGTTCTCCATGCAACATCTCCACCAATTTATCAATCTTTGGGTACAAATACATGATTTCCACCTCGACAACGACTTGGAAGACACCATCACTTGGACAATTTCTTCAAATGGAGAGTACTCGGCCAAGTCGGCCTACGGTGCCTAATTTCAAGGCATCAACCATACCGACATGAATAGCCTAGTTTGGAAAGTTTGGGCTCCTCCAAAAATCAAGTTCTTCGCATGGCTTGCGCTTTAAAATAGGGTGTGGACGGCGGATCGCCTAGCTCGAAGGGGTAGGCCAAATTGTGGTTTGTGCCCCTTTGTAAGAGAGCCCCGAGACACTTGAGCACCTCCTTGTACGTTGTCGGTTTACTAGTAGGCTTTGGGGAATGATCGAAGATTGGCTTGGCCTCCACGCTCTCGACACCACCGGATGGATGAGCATATCAACTATGGAGTGGTGGTTGGCAAATGACTATGGGAGGAGTGCCCAATCGCAAGGCCTTGGCTTCTATCATGCTTCTCGTTTCTTGGGAGATTTGGAATGAGCGCAACGCTCGCGTCTTCCGCAACAAGCATGCGTCGCCGCCTACTATCTTTGTCAAGATCAGTTTTGAAGCCAACCTATGGGTGCTCGTGGGTGCGAGGCGTTTGGGTGTCTTAATACCAGGAGAGTGGTGGCTTTGTGTTGCTTCGTGGTGGTGTTGTTGTTGTAACTTTGGACTTTCCAAGTTTAAACATTCTCTCTTAATTAATCATAATGGGGCAAAACTTTTGCCCACTATTAAAAAAAAACAATTGTTATTCAGCAAAACACCATGTGGCAGATCGAATTGATAGCCAATACTACTATTTCCATTGTACATAACTGATAGTCAATAAGATTATATGGAGTCAGCTTCTTTTTCATTCATGTTCCAGTAGAGGCTTTCCGTGGAAATTGTCCCTACGAAGCTACTGTATAAACATCAAAAGTCACCAAAATGGGCTGGTAGTCCGGTGTGGTTTGTTTTGATCGGTCTCATTTCATATTTATATGGATCATATGGTGTTGGTTCTAGCTTTGGGAAGATCATCTAGGCATGTGCAACATTAATGAGATTGTTAAGAAACACGCTCACAGTTTTTTATGCATATACTTTCTACTACAGGAGAGATTACTCAAGCTTCGCCATTATCTATTTGTGTAGTTACCACTTTTGCCAATAGGGCAGAAATTTTTATGTACAACATTAACAATTTTCGTGTTTTATGAACTGCTTACAGCAAACGCCCCAGTACATGCCTAATCCGCCTTTGCGTCCCGAACTACTTACAACAAACGCCTGATCGTAGCCTAGCGTGTGCTTAAGTCCTTCTACCCTGGTTTTATGAACTTGAGTTTCCAAAACACACAGAACCGAGGGGGCAAATGACCTCGCAAAATCGCGAAGCTCCTTAACAGTCACGGCGTTGCCAAGTCCACAACTGTTCCAAGTTGAGGCACTCATTGCTGCTGGCGGTGCTCCTCACGGGAGCCCGCCTCCATCTTTGATTCGCTCTTGCCTACATCCTTCTTCTGGCGCTTCTTGTCCTTCGGTGAAATATATCCGGCGGGTGGAGGGGTACCACATCCAGTGCCAGCCGCATATCTAACTGTTTCTGAGTTGCCGGTTTCTCTCCAGTTTTCTCCGATCCCTCCAGTGCTGGCTTCATCGGACTAGTTGCCGTATCGTCGAGTCCCTCAGCCTCATCCTCTTGTAGGCCAGCATCCTCGGAGGTACGTTTCCAAGGAACCGTGATAGCAGTGTTCTGGTTCTCCTTCTCCTTCCAAACCCCTCCTCTGCCACCAGCGCGGGCTCCTCCCCTTCCCATCTTGCCACCAAAACGACAAGCCGCACGGCCTCCACGATCACCCATTGCACCGCGTCCATCGCGTATACCCTCCCCAGGTGGGGAAAAACCACGGTGAACCCGTGGAGTTGACGGGTGTGATACGTCTACAACGTAATCTATAATTTATGATGTTCCATGCTTATATTATGCCAATTGCTACATGTTTTATATACACTTTATATCATTTTTATGCATTTTCTGGGACTAACCTATTAACAAGATGCCACAGTGCCAGTTCCTGTTTTCTGCTGTTTTTGGTTTCAGAAAAGTTGTTCTGGAAATATTCTCGGAATTGGACGAAACAAAAGCCAAAGTCCCATTTTTCTGTCACGTACACGAGTCCGAAGGAGAGACGAAGGGGCTGGGCCGCCCTCACACGTGGCGGCGCGGCCCCACCTTCTGCCGCACCGTGACGTGGTGAGGGGCCCACATGCCTCCACCGACGCCGCCCCTTCGCCTATAATTCATCTATTCGGGAAAACCCTAAATACCCGAGTCATATTCCACGAAAAGTTCCAGAGCCGCCACCGCCCGTCAACCCTAACTCGGGAGGGTTCTGAAGCTCTTCCCGGCACCCTGCCGGAGGGCTCTACATCGCCATGCCTGCCTCCGGAGTGATGTGTGAGTAGTTCATCTTTGGACTATGGGTCCATAGCAGTAGCTAGATGGTTGTCTTCTCCTCTTGTGCCATCATGTTTAGATCTTGTGAGCTGCCTATCATGATCAAGATCATCTTATTGTAATGCTACATGTTGTGTTTGCTGGGATCCGATGAATATTGATACTATGTCAAGTTGAATACTGAAATATTATGTCTATGTCTTTTATGATCTTGCATGCTCTCCGTTACTTGTTGATACTCTGGCCAAGTGATGCTTGTGACTCCAAGAGGGAGTATTTATGCTAGATAGTGGGTTCAGTCTCCATTGAATCTGGGGAGTGACAGCAACCCCTAAGGTTGTGGATGTGCTGTTGCTACTAGGGGTAACCTAATGATGCTTTGTCTAAGGATGAATGTGTTGTTTACATTATGCACTTTACTTAATGCAATTGTCTGTTGCTTGCAACTTAATACCGGAAGGGGTACGGATGTTAACCTGAAGGTGGACTATTTAGGCACAGATGCATGCTGGATAGCGGTTGTGTACTTTGTCGTAATGCCCAAATGAATCTCATAGTAGACACCACAACTTGCACATGCATGTTATGCACTTATCAATATTGTCAATTGCCCAGCTGTAATTTGTTTACCCAGCATGTTAGTTATTTATTATGGAGAGACACCACTAGTGAACTGTGGACCCCGGTCCATTCTTTTACATCTGAAATACAACCTACTGCAATCATTGTTCTTTTTCATTCTCTGCAAGCAAACATCATTTTCCACACTATACGCTAATCCTTTGTTTTCAGCAAGCCGGTGAGATTGACAACCTCACTGTTAAGTTGGGGCAAAGTAGTTTGATTGTGTTGTGCAGGTTCCACGTTGGCACCGGAATCCCTGGTGTTGCGCCGCACTACACTCCTTCACCAACAACCTTCAGAAGTGACTTCGATCTCCTACTGGTCGATTAAACCTTGGTTTCTTACTGAGGGAAAACTTGCTGCTGCTCATCATACCTTCCTCTTGGGGTTCCCAACGAACGTGTGTCTTTCACGTCATCAAGCCTTTTCTGGCGCCGTTGCCGGGGAGATCAAGCCTTCTGTTAGGGGAGTCTCTCACTTCCAATCTCTCTTTACTTTGTTATTGTCTTGCTTAGTTTATTTTTATTTTGTTGTTTGCTCTCTTTATCAAAAATACAAAAAAATAGTTACTTGTTTTATTTTGTTATTTCGGCCTAGGTTTTTTTGCTAAAATGAGTACTCCTGAGAACACCAAGTTGTGTGACTTCACTAGCACAAATAATAATGATTTCATATGCACTCCTATTGCTCCACCTGCTTCTAAAGCAGACTTTTATGAAATTAAACCTGCTCTATTAAATCTTGTTATGAAAGAGCAATTTTCTGGTGTTAGTACTGATGATGCTGCTGCCCATCTTAATAATTTTGTTGAACTTTGTGAGATGCAAAAGTATAAGGATATAGATGGGGATATTATAAAACTGAAATTATTTCCTTTCTCTTTGAGAGGAAGAGCTAAAGAATGGTTGCTATCTTTGCCTAGAAATAGTATTGATTCATGGACTAAATGCAAAGATGCTTTCATTGGAAAATATTATCCTCCTGCTAAGATTATATCCTTGAGAAGTAGCATTATGAATTTCAAGCAATTTGATAATGAACATGTTGCCCAAGCATGGGAAAGAATGAAATCATTGGTAAAGAATTGTCCCACCATGGACTGACTGCTTGGATGATCATCCAAACCTTTTATGCAGGACTAAATTTTCTTCGAGGAACTTGTTGGATTCGGCCTCTGGAGGACCTTCATGTCCATCACTTTGGGTGCTGCAACAAAGCTTCTTGATGATATGATGATTAACTATTCTGAGTGGCATACCGAAAGGACTCCTCAAGGTAAGAAGGTAAATTCTGTTGAAGAAACCTCTTCTTTGAGTGATAAGATTGATGTTATTATGTCTATGCTTGTGAATGGTAAATCTCATGTTGATCCAAATAATGTTCCTTTAGCTTCATTGGTTGCTCAAGAAGAGCATGTTGATGTGAACTTCATTAAAAATAACAACTTCAACAACAATGCTTATAGGAATAATTTTGGTAGCAACAATTATAGCCTTATCCTGCAAATAGTGGTAATGGTTATAGAACTCTTATGGTAATTCCTACAGCAATAATAGAAGTGTGTCCTCTGATCTTGAAGCCATGCTTAAGGATTTTATTAGTACACAAAATGCTTTTAATAAAACTGTTGAGGAAAAGCTTGGTAAAATTGATGTTCTTGCTTCTAAGGTTGATAGTCTTTCTCTTGATGTTGATCTTTTGAAACTAAAAGTTATGCCTAATGATGTTAAAGAGAACAAGACTTTTGCTACTACCCAATGCATCCAAGTTAAAATTGACAACAATATTAGGATGTTGGCTGAATTGCATGCTAGGTGGGAAAGAGAGGATAAAATTGAAAAAGAGAAAGAGTTTTACTATTACCACCACTAGTAATGCTAATGTTTCACATGCTAGTAAGCCTCCTACTATCAATGGTAACATAATTGGTGTTGGCAATGTTTCTACTACTCCGCAAAACGTTTAAAATTGCCCAAAACCACTGAAACTGTTCTGATAAAAGTGCTGAAATTTTTCGAAATATGGGAGACAATGGTTCCTTTGCCATTGACCAAAATGATTTTGATGATTGCAATATTTCTGAAGTAATTATGTTTTTGCAAAACTAGCTAGAAGTCCTAATGCTAGTGCTATTAATATGGCTTTTACAAAACATATTACAAATGCTCTCATACAAGCTAGGGAAGAGAAACTAAAATATGAAGCTTCTATCCCTAGAAAACTTGCTGCTGCACTCATCATACCTTCCTCTTGGGGTTCCCAACGAACGTGTGTCTTTCACGTCATTAGGTGCCAAGTGAATTCCGGTGCTAGCATCCAGCCTCCAAAATGCAGGTCTGCCTCCTCATACTCCCAGTTCCACATTCAGTGTAGTCGTGGCCCATCTTGCCACAGAAAAAGCAGAACTTCGGGATCTTCTCGTACGACACCAGGAGCATCATGCTCTCGCTCCCCCTCCGGCGAGAAAGTCACCACCCGAGGCAAAGGACTGTCTGCCGACAGCTTCACTCGTGCCCGATGGAACTCACCACTACCACCAGCGATGGCCTTCGTCTCCACCCTTACCACTTCCCCCACCCTTGCCGCCAGCTGCTTTAAGATCTCCTCCGTTTTGAACAGCGGGGGATGCGGTGTATCTGCACCCATGCAAGGACCTTGTTGGGCATCACCGACGGGACCGGGGTCGCGCCGTCATACTTTTCCAACATCAGAGCACACTCACGGAATAGCCAAGGCCCATCCTCCATGATCCGATTCCAATCTCCCAGGCAGGATGCTTGTACTGTGAACATATTCGGTTCAATCTTCCTAAAAACAACTTCTCGCGCTGCGTTCCACGCCGCCCGCATCGTCTTCTCCAGCGAGTGCTCGCTAAAGCCACGCACGGTCAAGAGTTTCGCCACAGCCATCCACTTCACCTCCGGTAGGTTAACCCTGTCCGCCTTCGCCAGGAACACGCCCTCCTTCTCCTTCTCACTCAGATTCAGTTTCTTCAGCAAATCATCAACCTCAAAAACCTTAGCTGGTTTCGACTATTCCGCCGCCATGGTTGCGTCCTGAAAAACCGATCCGATCTCCACCCAATCGTCTCCACCAAGGCCGGGTAGTTGTGCTAGACAACCCCTTGATCAGCCCGAGAAGGAAGAGCAATCGGAGTACAGAACGATCGGCCGCAGAGCCTTCGCCGGTGAGATCGCTGCCGAAGTCGCCTAAAACCTAGGTTTCCTAGGTCGCAGAACACCACTGTCACACCGGAGCGAGCTGGCTGGTTGGGTTCACGACGCGAGAGAAAGAATCAGAGAGAGAGAGGTGGGCTGTATCACTTGTCCCCTATTTTGGGCCAGACCCAGTTTATCTATGCGACCACATCGTGCCCGCCAGGCAGGCGCCAGCCAATAAAATGAAATTAACATAAAAAAGCCAAAAAAAATGAAATCTCGACCTTCGCAAAGATCCATAAAAAAGCCAAAAAAAAAATGAAATCTCGACCTTCACAAAGATCCGTCGTTAATGCAGCGCGAGTGTGCGTACTACTCTCTCGGTATTAAAATATACTATAAATATTGTACAAAAACATGTCTAAATATATGTGTAAAGAAAAATATAGAAAGTCTTATATTTATATACGGATGGAGTAAATCAATAAATCGTAAAGGCCATGACTTCCCCACCTAGCATCACGATTTGAAGATTCAGCTGAAATCTTGGTTCTCAGACAGTGAAGTTGTGCACTGTCGACGATCAGAGCTGATCACGAGCTAGCTATCATAGGAAGAATTTTAATGCCCAAGATATTGTAGTCTGGGATGTTGATGTACCGCGGCGAGTGTGTCCGAACTTGTAGTGGGAGATTTGCCCCCAAAAAAATTGTTTGAAAAATGTAATTTTTTGACTTAATTCATTGATTAAGAAGGAGTTTCCACAAGGTTTTTTAAGTTACAACCTGCAAAGGCAACGAAATAGAACAATATTACTTATCCCCCGAAATGAGATGACCCAAATGCTTTACCCGGCAAACACCCAAGTTTTAGCCACAACCTTGATTCTAGAGAAAAGAACGACGGGTAAGGTGCTAGTGTGTTTGAGAGCCCTTGCATCACGCTCATTTCAAAGCTCCCAAGAAGTGAGCATGACAAGAGACGTCATGGCCTTTCTCCTCGAAGGGTGATGAAGGAGAAGAAGGTCCACCAAGCTTCGACGTCATTGAGGGGGTTCCAACTCGGAGGGTCAAAGTCCACAAGAGTGAGCCAACCCTTAAGCATGATCCAAATTTGAATGGAGAGGCGACGATGTAGAATTAGATGGCACGTCGTCTGATCGGCACATCGACAAAGGGGGCAAAACTTGTCATTAGGCCACCCTCTCCGCTCAAGGCAGCCATTTGTCCACACCCGTTTTGAATGATTAGCCACGGGAAAATTTACACTTCGTAGGCGCCCATCCATACGAGAGTGCATAGAAGATGTCACTAAGACGACAAATTGGGCCATGTAGGCCAAATGGCAAGAATAAACTTTGGACGAGGTGAGTTTCCATTCAATAGAGTCTCGTACATGATCAAGGAGGGTAACTTCTGAAGTGAAATTCCAAAGACTTGTGAATTCTTGGAGGTGAAGCTTGAACATCCCATTGGAGGTGTCGATTTTAGGAACCCGGGCGTTATTGGAGAGTGCACACCGGGCCTTCCACTTCTTAAGCTTGGAAAGGACGATAAGCTTAGGGTTGAGCCTATCCGCCCAAGGGGCATCCCAAACACTAGCCTTGCTGCCATCACCAATCGTCACCTTCGTCATGAGGTAGAAGAGGACGATATCGTCTTTGTTGCATGAGTTTCCCAGCCCAACCCAAGGGTGCTCCGGCGCCATCCACTCAAGCCAAGGCCACCGAAGGTGCATTGCCCTCCCAAACTTGTACATATCAAAAATACCAAGGCCTCTATAAAAGGTGGGTCAACAAACCACCTTCCAATTGACCTTACATTTTGCGCCCGTAGCTTTCTCTATCCCCGCCCAAAAGAAGCCTCCCTCGCACTTTTGAATCAGATCATGTGCCTTGGTCTGTCAGCGATATTATGCGCCTTGTCGTTTAAGGTTATTCGGATGTGGCCAAGTCCTCGTCGTTAATGCATGCCATGTATTTCTCCATCTGTATTTAAAGCCTTCGCCAAGTACTGAGCATTGTTTAACGATTTGACTTCTACGTCCTTCTCCTCCATCTCATACTACTCATACTTTGTCATCTCTCACTACCCTCCTTTCATCGTCCTTGTGGCTATGGCATGTAGAGCCGTTTGACTGCAAAGGGGTTACCTCAGGATCGTCGGGGCAACCGTCCTTGCAAAGAACGACATTTTTGTGCCCCCGCATACACATCTACCACTCGACGGCGCATGAGCGTGAGAGCTCGCCATGCCTCCAGTTCCTAACAGCAGCGTGCTGGCCAAAATGATTGATCAATGATGCAATTTTCTGACGAATAACAACACAAATACCTCGTCTATAGCGCGAATAGCGTTCTATGGCTCGCGAGTCTTTTCCTTAAGCATCAAGGAGTATTTGCGCGCTACTTTGGACCTCATCGGCCTTCTAAACGGAATTGTCGTGAGAGGTGTGATTGGTGCAACACCCACGATATGAACGACGTTCTCGCGTGAACGGCTACCAAACGCCCGCTCCCTCAACGGGTATCACTGGTATACCCATGGCAGCCCAACCCGGATAGCTCGACGCAACCCATTCCGATAGTGGCGATGGAGATACCGAGAAATATTGAGCCAGAGCGTTTGACGGTTGACCGTATGCTAACACCGTTGTAGCACTCAAGTCATGAATTGGACTTGAGGTTCACATCCGACGTTCCCGACTTGGTTGACGATGACGTCTATCCCGGCTTGATCTTGCCGTTGGCGGTGAGCTCGCCTCTGCTAGGGTGTCGGGGTGTAGAAAACGTATACATGCTAAAACCCCTACGTTCTTCTCGTCGGGTGACGAGGGCTGGGTGGGCTTCCTTGTCCTCGGGCGGTGCGGCTGGTGGGGGTGGGTCCCCGATGTAGCATGGGCTATCGGTCGCCGATGCTTTGTTGGATTGGACCAGAGGGTCAATCAATAGCCATGGAGTGTGGTATCCAGGGCGGATGTGGTGTGTGGACCTTGAAAGACACCGTTTTTCCTTCGTTGTACGGATGGTGGTCGACGAGTATTTTGAGCGCTCTGATGCGACAACGGGGCTGGCCGGTTGCGCATATGTGGCTCGTCTTTGATTTGGAGGTGAGTTAGGGTGGCTCCTCGGAGCCGGGTGGCGGCCCTGGATGGTGGGAGCCACGTTGGTCGGCGAGAGACCATGTGGTTCTGTTATTGGCCAGTGGCCACAGTCGTGTGGATGGCTTGGGGATTGGCAAGCGACGTGCCGTGTCAGTGAGGCGGGTGCAGGGGCGGACTCAAAAAAAAATCTGAGAGGGGGCACAATATGTGACTCAGAACATTTCTTGTATTAGTTTAAACATTTTGAATAATTTTCTCGAAAAGCTGAATAAATTCTATTGGATTTTCAAATTTTGAGTAGGGCCAAGGCCCCCACAAGTTCCTACATGGGTCCACCCTTGGGCAGGTAGCGTTTGGCGGCATTCATGCCCTATGTGGGAGGCGAAGAGATCATGTCGAGGGGCAACTCTCGCCCATGGTCGTTGGCAACGTCCACGGGCACCATCCTCTCTCGAAAACATCGTTGCGACTTCTGTCGGCTCTCCTTCATGTTCCAGGTATAAACCCAAAAATTTCGGATCGGACATGGTGCTCTAGCATCGTGATCTTCATAAGACATGTCTTAAAGTTAGCGTGTGTCTCTCTGGAATGGCAAACAACGAAAAAATCATTAGAGACAACACAAACAATTGTCTCTACACTTAACCAAGTGATGTCGGTGACGACTCGGCAGCGACCCCTGGGATGAAGCCTCGACCCAGACCTGACCCACCGGGAGACAGCGCCACGCGTTAGCAAAAATCCCTGCGGAGCTTAGAAAATCGGAGAAAAATGGTAACCAATGTCATGTCCGCAGATAGAGCGTCACTGGGCTTTGTCTTTGTGAGCTATGGCCCATGTCGGCAGGACTAGAGTGTCTACAAATGGGATGGCAGCGAGAGTCATCGGCATGGAACAGAAATGAACCGAACTGGTCTCCGTCTCCTACCTCTGTCTCTCTCTGAATCTTCTCCTTCCTCATGGTGTAGTTGTACCAAAACAGCTTGTATCCACCTCACGTCCCGGTGATCGCCAATGGCAATGGGGCATCAGTACACTTGGCATCAGAGCAAGGTGTCCTTCCTTGCATTTTCACACAAATTCCACCGAAATTTTTGCTCGAACCATCCAGATTTATTTCATGAATCTGTAGCTTGATGTTAATGTTTGGAAAGATAGCAAGTCTAGAATTATTGCAACTGTGCTCCGTTTTCAGTGGGACCCAGGAATCATGTTGAATGCTCTAAGAGCATCTCCACCGGGGCCTCCAAATTCATGTCCGACACCCCCAATAGAGATCCCATTGGGCGGTGCCAGACATGTGTTCGCCCGAGATTTGGAGGCCCTCCACAGCGGCATCCCCAAAGCAGGCATTCCAAACATTTTTTTAATAATTTTCATTCATTAAAACTCCGGCGAAATTTAAAGGAGGTTTAACAAACTTATAATTTCGAATTTAAATGAGATTTAACAAACTAAACCTAAACTACGACATCTAGCCAACCACTACACGCGCCGGCGGGTAAGAGATGCTGCTTCATGGCCTGCCAAAGCAGAAGAAGATGCGAACCACGCGCCGGAATCATTAAGAGACTTGCATGCCTCAATGATCCGCGCCGGGAATTCATCTACTATTCCCGTCGACTACGGCCTTTAGAAACGTTTCCGGCGGCCTCCCATATCGTGGGCTCCGGCCTTGAGGAACGTTCCGTAGCCTCGGCTGAGCCAGCTGAGGCTTCTGGTTTCGCCGACGCTGGCATTCGATCTACCGCTGTGACATGTGGTGGTGCGTTGGATGAGAAGCCGCGGTGACGACGACGCTGCTGCCCAAGATACAGCCGATGGTAGAGGTAGATCGGGCAGCTCGGGGTCGTCGTCGTCCTTGCCGTCAAGCTCGCCGTCCGTTGCGGACAACTCCGGCGTTGGCACTCGTCGGCCGTTACGACGCGCCTCAAACTCCTTGTCCACCACTGCGTGCCAGTAGGGCACCGAGATGGAGTACTTGGGGTCGAGTTTTTGCTTGTACGACATCTCCATCCACTTGCGCTTGAGGAAGTCGATGAGCTCCTGCCCGCTGAGCCGCGCGCCACCGGAATGTTGGCGACACTCCTCACCCACCCGTCCGGAAGGGTGGCGACGTCGGCCACCACCGGCACAGCGTGGCGGCTGCACAGCCGCCCGGTCTCCAGCGAGATCACGTACAGAGGCGCGTTCTCGGCCTCCTCACGCCACATGCCTCGCTGGAACGCCTTGGCCATCTCCACCTCCTCGTTAGATGCCGGAGTTCCTCCAGCTGCTCATGGCGTTGCTCTCACCGCAACGCCCGTCGTGGCTGCCCGCCATGGCAGCCTATCTTCTTGTGGGAGAGGGAGAAGTGATGGTGTGAGGAGAGGAGGGCTGCGCGCGTCGGGTTTAAAGGCGGCCGGAGGAGCGGGGTTGGGTAGCCTGCATTAACGTGACCACCGCTTCGTCTGGCCGCGCATTGACGCCGACGAAGCGTGTGCAGGGCGCCGCCGCGGCCAGCCGCTGCGACGCGTCGCTTCCGTCTGCTCCATGGGAAGAGCCGCGACGTTATTGCGACGCGTCGCTTCGCTCTGCGCCCGCCAGGGGAACGGGCGCGGCGTTATTGCGATGCGTGCTGACAGGCGTGCCGCCATCTCGTCGGCTCGACATTAAACGCGGTGGAACGGCCTCCTACACAGCTAATTTAACACGGAGGCGACAGTCTGTCTCTATGACGGGCGGGCCACCGCTGTCAGGGCCATGTCCCCCCCATATCCGGCCCCCTAGAGGGCCTCTGGTGGCGGTTTTCGGTGTCCGAACCCCAATGGGCCTTTGAGGAGTCATTTGGAGGCCCCCGGTGGAGATGCTCTAATGGATGCAATGTTTGGTGATGGGTGTCTACTGCAGTTTGGTTGTTACACAACCGGTATTGTCCTGGAGATGCATCATGAGAATGATAATAGTGTGGACCTTTGTGAAAGGCAAGAAGTAGACGCTTGGCAAGTGTTGAGTAAAATCCAACCAGGGAGATTAAGTGGCTTTAGTCCAGAGAAAAGTGAGCATCAACATGATTTGCACTGCAAAAATATAGGCCCCTCCATCCACAAGGAAATCATGCAGCAGATTTTTGGAATGGTGACGCTGTGGGATCTAGTCATATCAAATGCGGAAACAGATTTTTTCACCCTGTCATTTTTGCAACAAGTTGATCGTGTAGTGCTCAACTGGATGCCACCATGGGAAGATAGAAGTGATTTCAGTCAATATTCAGTGATTCAGTCAACATTCAGTGTTTTTTCCATGGGAAAGAGATGCTCCGAGATATGAAAATAATAACAAGCACCTTACTATCATGGATGTGTCGAATGGGTATATGTTGCTAGTCCAATATGGGGCAGGGTGTTATAAGCACTGCAATGCAGGCCAAAGAATCAAGGGAAAATCTACCCATAGGCGCCGCACCGTTCGCTCGGCGTGCGGTGGTGCCTCACGATTAGCGAAAGGGCATCGCACGCTCCAACAATCATCCCCTCGTTATTAAAAAAAATCCCCTCGTTATTATCCCTTTACCCTTATCCCTCACGCACTCGTCCTGTCCACCCATTCTCCACAGGAGAGCAGCGCTGCCGTCGACGACACGCACGAGCAGGCGGCGCGACGAATGGGAGGGCCTCGTCGGGCCACCGCCGACGAGAGCGAGCAAGAGGCGTGATACGTCTCAAATGTATCTATAATTTCTGATGTTCCATGTTGATATTATACCACTTGTTACATGTTTCACATACACTTCATAGCATTTTTATGCATTTTCTGGGACTAACCTATTAACAAGATTATTGGGTTGCGGTAAAACTTTAAAAATTATCCGTAACCTTGCCGCCAAGATCTATTCTATGATAGAAGATATGCTGCACCCCATAATGCGATGATCAAGATACTTACAAACACCGCTGCGGAAGATCTTGTGTTTGTTGAAGTAGATGTCGGTGAAGCCTGATGAAGAATCTCACGTCCACGCCGGGAGGTGAGATTGTTGCCGTACGTCGACGTAGTCGTTGATGAAGTTGTTCCGTCGTCGAGGAACTGCTGACGCGAATTCCGCTCTAACGGTATCCACACATACACCGTGTCAACCCACCCCGTGCGTTCACCGCCTAGCTACTAGCACGTGGTGAAGAGAGACCGCCTTGCGGCGTAGTTTAGGTAGTAGATCTAATCAACTAGATAGATCTAATGAGAAGATTAGAGACGTCTAATTCTCAACACATGAGATCTACAAGAGAGAGAGAACTTGCACGGAGGCAAACTTGTGTCTTCTGTAACTTGTATCAAACCCTAGGGGCTTGGGGTTGCTTATAAAGGAGGCCAAGGGGTGGAGGTACTTGGGGAAGGGGGCAAACCCTCCCCCCTTGGTGCGCCGGCCCTAGAGGAGGAGGAGTCCTCCTCTAGGCCAACTCGGTTTGGGAGTTGGAAGGGGGCAAACTACGACATCTTCTTTGTGAAGATTTGATTTTTTTTAGCTTTATGGCCTTTTTGCCTATCCATTGGTCTTTATGGAAAACACACTCAAATGATGCTTCTTATTTGATCTTTTGTGCCTCTTACCAAGTTTGAGTGTGAAGTACCATTTTCAGTGACAATTTCTATCCCAAGCCATGCTTGGATCGCTCCTTAAAAACCATGCTAAACTCTTGCTCAAGTCATTTGTTGCCTTTCCGGAGATTTGGTGGCGTGGTACATCGGAGTTTTCGGACCTCGGGTTCGGAACCTCCGCGCCCGGAATTTTCAGTCAAAAATTCGGCTAAGTCCCCGGGCGAAAACTGTTCTGTTTTCGTCCGGAACTTGTGCCGGAACTTTGACCGGAACTTCCGGTGTAAGTGATCTGGGCGCTTTTAGCCAGGGCCGCGGGGTGGACTGCTTCTTCCCGAGCAGTTCGTCCACCCCCGCACCCAGACCTTCTCTCTCCTCGCCCAGGAACTCCTCCGCCGCCGTATCTCCACCGCGGCTCCCGCCGCGGATTCCTCCGGCCGCCGGCCGGATCTGTATCCCCACGACGTGGGATCCTATTCCTCTCACGCCATTTTCGCCATGGACTCCGTATAGTCTCCATTTTCAAATCTAGGACGATTTTGACTTTCGTTTAACCTAGATGAAAATAGAGCACTATTCTAGAATTCCTTTGGTGAAAACACTCCTCTAGGCTTGCCCAACTTATACTAGGAGCGATTTGATTTTTGTTAGCAAATTTTTGTTTGAGGATTTTGTTCCCCTCGCAGCCGTGCAAACCGGAACTTCCGGTTGGCCAAAACTTCCAGCCTGCGTCCGGAACTTCCGCCCTGAAACAGAAAAGTGCTAACAACAATCAAATTTGTTCCTTGTTTCCTTTAATCATCTGACTTGAGCACTTACCTTATGCTATCATCTGTCTGTTCTCAGCACCTAGCGGCTCTCGTGGTCGTCAAGCTTTCTACAAGCGTGCCGCTTCCCGGTCCCGTCCTACAAGTGGAGGAGAGGATGATCTTATGCCAGATGCGTCAGCTGATGCCCCTTTGCAGACGAGAGTACCAAATGTGAAGATATCCAAGAAGAAGAAGAAGATGAAAGCACCCTTGCCTGTTGTCCCTAAGCATCAAAGGGATTTCATTCCTTGGCGCTTAGCCTTCACCAATGAAGGCGAGTGCGACCCTGAGTTGGACTCATGCTTCTATCATGTTGAGCAAGAGGTGCTGTACAAGGAGGTCTATTGCAATCTTGGCAAGCACAAGATGTGCCCTATCAGCCCATTGATTTTGAACACTTGGAGAAGAAACACGCATATTTTGGGTGGCTGTAGCTGTGGTGGAGGCTCTTGGTTTGCGTCCTCTGATGGAGATTCAATGCAACTACAACATCCACATGATTCATCGGTTCTATGCCACCGTGGTGTTTGACAAGTCTCCGGCCCGTGGTATGACATGGATGACCAGAAATCACAAGCTCTCCGCCACCTTTCATGACTTTGCTAATGCTCTTGAGCATGATGGCCACAGGTATGGATTCTCTAGCTGCAACAAGGCCTCCGGTCAGCGTATGCACATTCACGGGGCTGCCTATGATAAGAATGAGATGAGTGATCTCTATGTTGAAGATGGACTGATTGGCACCACAGCGGGACTTCTTCCCGTTTATGACATTCTGCTTCGCATGTGCCGCCACACCATTGCTCCAAGTGGAGGCAACAACAATGAAATCCGTGGTGGTCTTGTCAACCTCATGATCTATGCTCACAACGTGTTCATGGAAGATGATCCCGAGGCGAACTCCTTTCCTATTGATGTGATGGACTTCATTTTTCATGAGATATATGATGCCGTGATAGGAAGGAAAATGCCTCCATATGCTCCATACATTATGAGGCTTATCAAGTCAAAGTTCCCTTTTGGAGATCATGATGTGCTTAACATGGATGCGGCTCTCGACTGTGACATTATCCATAAGCCTGTGCAGATGCACAAGAAGATGGCTCATCTCCATCTCAACAAGGATAAAGGTCCTATGGCCACCGATGATGGAGCTAGTGGGTCTCATATCCCAAGTGATCCTAGAGTGAAGAAGCCCGGTAAACCCAAGCAACGCACATGGGCTCAGCGTGCTATTGACAAGATCTTAAGGATGAACGTTTGCATTCACAAGGAGAACTATCAAGCGTCTGTGGAGAGGCACCCAAGGCCTTGTCAATGACTACAAGATTATGCAGCATCTCAAGGTTCCCAACTATCCTCCTCCTCCTCCACACATTGCATACAAGCATTGGAACAACGAGACGATGCAGTGGAGTACTCATGTGCCGGATGCTGCGGATCTTGCGTGGGACTCGTCTGATGAAGAGTGAGGGACGTTAGCCTCGCTTCCTTTTCCCCTTTTTGGTGTCTTGATGCCAAAGGGGGAGAAGTATCTCCTAGGTTGCGGGATTTGCATGGGTGGAGCACAAAGACTCGTTCTTTTATTTGTTTCGGTTATGTTTTGTGCTCCGGTTATTTGTATTTGTCGCCTTTGTTGAACTTTATTATGTGTGAACCTCCTATCTTATGCATGTGGTAAGACATGTGGAACCCATTTGTGAACTTATTTATGTAAAGACTATGTTGTGTAATCTCTATGTCTCTTGTCTTATGTTTGTACAAGTTGTGCTTTTATGCTTTACTTGTTTACTTGCTTGACTTGTAAAATATAGGGGGAGTGTTGAGCCTAAGTTATGTGCATATTGTATTCAAATGCAGTTTTCTAAGTTATGCACATGCTTAGGGGGAGCCCGTCTATATTTTGCAAATCTTTTTCTTGTGTTGTCATCATCTACCAAAAAGGGGTAGATTGAAAGGGCATACTTGCCCGTAATCTTGTTTTGGTGATTATGACAACACAAGCGCCTTTTAACTGTATGTTAAGCTTGTGACAGGTACAGATTATACGAACATAGAAGAGCTGTCGTGATGGAAATGCTGGGATTTTTCACTGGCCGGAAGTTCCGGTGTGGACCGGAAGTTCCGGCCCAAGGGGCGGAAGTTCCGGCCTGAAACTTCCGGCCGACAAATTTTCGGAGAAAAAGGGTTCTGTGATCGACCGGAAGTTTACCCGAGGTTTGCCCGGAAGTTCCGGACCAAGTGTTTCTGGACAGATTGAAGCGCAACGGCTAGATTTCGGGGAGGGTATAAATACCCCTCCACCTACCTCCAGCCAACTACCATGACCAGAAATATCTTCCCCACCATTGTTGCAAGCTTAAACTTAGTAGATCTCTCTCCCTACCCACTCAAACACCTTGTCCTTCTAGGATTTGGGAGAGTTGACCTAGATCTACACTTCCACCAAAGCGATTTGATTTCTATATCCATTCCTTAGAGGAACTTGTGAATCTTGGGTTCATTGGAACCCTGGACGGTCGTTGGTCGTTCTTGTGGCTTTGGAAGCCGCGGGGACTAGCCGGGAGCCTCAAATTGAGTTGTGGAGACGTGCCCCGGCCTTGTGATTCTTGTGGCTTTGGGAGCCGCGGGAATTTGGTCAGAGCCTCCAATTCGGTTGTGGAGTGTGCCTCATCCTTGTAAAGGTTTGTTGCCGACCTCGAGGGCATCATATAGTGGCTCGTGGAACTCCTCATTGGAGGATAACACAAGGGAGATACGGTGTGCCATATCACGGCTATTCGGGGATCACTTGTGACCCCGCACCGCTCCAACGAAGACGTAGCTTCCATTGGGAAGTGAACTTCGGGAATCATCTCCGTGTCACCGTATGCTTATCCTTTTTATCTACCTTTACTTGTATTGCTAGCTTATCTTGTTTAGTATATCTTGTTAGCTAGCTTTTTGCTCATCATATAGGATTGTTCACCTAGTTGCATATCTAGAGAACTTATAATTGAGCAATTCCCTAACTTGTTGAAAAGAAAATTAAAATTGGTAGTTGCCTATTCACCCCCCCTCTAGTCAACCTACTCGATCCTTTCACTGTTGCTATACCATTTTTGGTTGTTCGATTAGATACATGGATTGCTAGCGGTGTAAATACTCTGATAGCTGGGTGAGAAAAATCTGGTAATTGTTTTGTTCAAATCTGGTAGTTATTCGTGAATAAATTGGTTTGATGTATGACCTCTTAGTTTGGCATAACTAAAAAACTGGTTGTAGTGTCTATTTAATATGATAATTGTGTCTAAATAATCAGTATTCTGATAATTGTTTTGTTGAAACATAATAGTTATTCATTAACGAATTGGTTTGATGTATAACCAGTTTGGCATAGCAAAATTCTGATAGCCGTGTCAAAATAACCTTGTAATTCTGTCTAAACAATATGATACTTGTTTTATTGAAACCTGGTACTTTTATTCGTGAATGTTGTTACCCGTTTATCAGTTTTTGGAGATTACACAATGATGATTTACAATTACTACTGATCAGCTTGTTGTCTGGTCTTGCAGCTGACTACCCAACCGAGGCTGAAGTTGTCTATGTGCACGTGGAGGCATTCGAAACTGGACTTGTCAAGAGAGAGGATTTTTTCATCAAAACAAAGGTTAGTCGATGGCAAGCCATGAGCGAGATTTGGAAGTGGCGCGTAGGAGGGAGCAGACATGGTGGCGCCGAAGAAAGGTTTAGTGTGATGGCTCGGAGGAAGCGTAGCAAGAATAAAACTGTTGTGATACCAAGGGAAGGGCACAATGAAGAGGCCTAATGTGAGTTGTGTGGCCAATACCTTCTTTATTTAAGCAATACTGCTGTAAATGTCAAGGGGAAGGTCTCTAATGTAGTTGTAGGATGCATTTGAATGTAGTAACATTTTGTGTCATATCGGATAACTATCTGGTAACTATTAAGAATTAACCTTCTAGTTACCACAACAGAATATGGTAGCTAACCAAGAATAACCTAGCAATTGGCAGTAAGCTCACATATAACCAATAGTAAAATAACCTGATGACTACAAATAATTAAAATGGTAGCTAGAATTGAATAACCTGATAGCTGACACAAATTTCTTTGAAATTAACTAGCATGATTTTTACCTGATAGTTGGAATGAATGAACCTGGTATCTGGACTGAATTAACTTGATAGCTAACTTTTGAATTAACCTGGTGGCTAGCTTTGAATTAACTTCATAGCAAACATTAACTTGATAGCTAACTTTTCAATTAACTTGGTGGCTAGCTTTGAATTAACTAGCATGATTTCACATGATAGGTATGAATTACCTAACATGATTTTTAAGACCATAACTACCATGAAATAACATGTTATGATTTAACTTGGCAGCGGCCAATATTTCAAAAACAAATTCACTATTTGGAATCTTTCTTAACATCGCGTTTTAATCTACTAGGTGATAACTTTGTCGAAAAATAGCATACCAAGTAGAAAGCAGGGAAATGTCTTAATAGTTTGTAAGAGTATTGGTATCCATTAAAAATAATATGGTAGCTAGCTTGGAATAACCTGATAGGTCAATATAAAACATGGCAACCATATGCGAATATCATGAATTAAGATCACATTTTGCTAAACTCTACTAAAAACAGCCCGATAACTATATGCAAACAATATGGTAGCCAATATGATTAAACTGGTTACTAAGAGTACAATTCTTGATTTACCTTGGTTATTTGAGATGGTACTCACGGAAATGGTAAGGTTCAATTCATCAGGGGTAAAATGTTCATTGTTGTCAATATTGTACCTGCAAATGGTTTGCAGTGTGGAGATTTTATTAGTGCTACTAATTTGCATTTTTGTTTTTGTTTTTGCAACCGTGGTGTGTACCATGATGTAGAAGGTTGTCACTAAAGAATCCATCAAGTTATGGGACTCTTTTCTTAGCATATTGTGAGATTCCTGTAAGTTTCTTAACCTACTGGAACTAGATGGTATTCTTATGTGTGTAGAACAAGATTTACTAGTTATTTTGGACCCAAACATGATCTGCTGGTTCTGTACCCCTCTGGTTGTACTTTATTTTTCTTGGGAGAAAGTTTCTTTATATGATAAAGTTTTGGTATGATGGTTTCATGTCATTTCTTTGTGAGCTGATTTTTTTTACAACCTGGTGTATGATTTAGATGGTTTTGAACATGTGGAGGAGTAGATGTTGATAATAGGAAGTACAGATTGTTCTCCAGCTTTTTACCTATGCACTTGTTTTTCTAGATTGGATGTATGCTTGTTTCTCATTCTGGTCGTACTAATTCTAGGAGGAGCAAATGTAGGTGGTGTGGTGTCAGGTCGTTATAGATTTTTGTTTCTGGGTCTGCAGGCCAAAATCTAGTTTTTGGGACAATTTTTGTTGTAATCTGGTAAATCGGGTGAGAAATAACCTGTTGGGCTCTATATGCAGCCCAGGATCGACAAAGCTCGCTTAGGCGCGCGCTCCCACGAGAAAAGTCTTTCGATGGTTTGACCGCCGCTCGGGAGTGCGTTTCTACGGCGCCGCTATATAGTCCTGTCCAAGAATCAAATCAGCAGAACTTGACCATTTCAATACCTTGCAGCAGCTTACATATTGTTGGGCATGGGCACCTGATCGTTATATGATAGAAGCTGCAGTCTGAAATTTGATTTCAGACAATATATATGTTTTTCCATGTCAACTCTGAATGAGTCACTCCAAAATGGACATGTATATCTAACATATGATTGATGCATGTAAAATGCATACATGAACTTTGCACTATATCACTCATATTTTAATCATATTTGCATCATGTAAGGGTTATACCACTGTTATTTAATGATTTTAGGAAATAAAATAATTCTTTCATATTTTTATGGAATTAACCCTGCGCATGCAGAAAACCCTATTTCTTTCCTTTTATGTTTCAGGGACCTAAACGACGTCATAAAAATCTGGAAAAATACAGGCGTCATTATTTTGGAAGGAGGAAGACGTAGGAGCGAAGGAATCAAGCAAACGGAGGCCGACGGGCCAAAAGGGGTGGCCCTCGCGGCCACTGTACCTGGCCGCGTGGGGCCCACCAACTTGGCCCTCGAAGGCTCCGCAGCCGTCGATCTTTTCTCCACCGCCTTCGTCTTGACCTAAAAACGCCTATAAAAGAAGTCCCACGGCGTTCTCGAAAACAAGCGCCGCCATATCACAGAAACACGAAAACGAAGATCTGGAGCTGCAGATTGGAGGGGGAAAACTCCGGCGGGGCGCTGTCGGCGTGGTCTCCATCTTCTCCATCGACATCTCCACCATCTCCATGATGAAGAGGGAGTAGTCCACCCTCTGGACTATGGGTTTGTGGTGGTAACTTATGTATCTCTCCTCTCTTTGAGCTTCACTAATTAGTACCGTATGAGCTGCTGAACATGATTACGGTTATCTATGTAATTCTTATGGTGGATATTGTGGTATGAGATGATTTGTTATGCATTTACTGTTGTGTTGGAACTTTTATGACTTGTCATACTTTGATAGAATATTGTTCTTTAAGAAGTATGATGTATATGGGTACGGGATGGCCGATGTGACACGGCATAGGTATTAAGTGACACAGTACCGCCCAACATCCTTTATCTGGCGGTAAAAAGAAAGAGTATGATGTGGGAGTGACAACAACCATGCTAGCCTTACGGGGGTGACATAGCACACAAATGAGTATTTCTTTCAACTATGTGTTTTAGGACATATAGCCGTCATTAAAAGCTACCATTAAAACATGACAATTGTGTGTACTTTATCTATAACATGATGATCACCGTAGATGAGAGAGAGAGGATTAAGTGCCCATGAACCCATGTCCATTGTTCCTATAAGAGAAAATCTTTGTCTTGTCCTCTTGCATTGAAGAGGATTGGGACACTTTTACATTCTTGTTTTGTTACATTAAACTTTCATCCATCAAATCAACCATCTTGTTCTTTAAACTTGTTTAGTGCATAATCAACTAAAACTTGTGACACTTTAGTTGTAGGGAATAGATAACTTTTCCTTCTTGCTCCTGCGGATCGATACCTTACTTCCACATTGAGAGGTGCTACAGTGATCCCTGCTCTTGGGGGTAATCAAGTACTTTTCTGGCGCCGTTGTCGGGGAGCGTAGCGCTTAAGTTTCTATTCTTGTGTGCACTAGGCTTTATATCTTGCAATCATCTAAGCTTGGGGAGGTTCCTTTAAACTTGTTTGGTTGTGAGTTTCTCATTAGTTATATATATATATATATATATATATATATATATATATATATATATAAACCCATAAAAATTAGAAAATGGAAAACAAAAAAAAAATTAGAGAGCTTTATGAAATTTAGCTTGAGTTAGGACATGATGTGTTTGAGCAGAAAATTAAAAAATCTATGGAAGTTTGTTTGCATAATAGTGATACCAATGTTATTAGCATGAATTGTTTGAACACTACTATTGCTAATGCTATGGAAAAGCCTAAGCTTGGGGAAGCTAGTTTTTATGAAAAGGATCCTTTTGGTTTCCCAGCTTTGAAGGAGAAAAATTGCTTTGATAATACTTTGTCTCCTATATGTGATAACTCTAATGGTGCTTGTAATGTTCTAAATCAACCTACTGAAAGTATCCCTTTTGAAATACCTATGTAAATTGTTGAATTAGTTATGGATGAACGTTATGCAGGGGATGGAACAGTCCATCCACAAGATCACTTGTTGAAACTTACAGAACTTTGTGAGTTGTTTAAGGTTGCAGGTTTATCAAGAGAAGATGTCATGAGGAAATTATTTCCATTTTCACTTAAGGACAAATCAAAGGAGTGGTATAGGATGCTGGATGATCGTCCTTCGAATCGGAAACAGCTTGAATCTCTCTTTTACTCTAAATTTTGTCCTCTTCATGAAGTGCAACTAGCTAGGAGTTACATTTTCAATTTTTATCCTCATGATAGAGAAAGCATTGCTCAAGCTTAGGGAAGACTGAAAACATTAATACTCAAATGTCCTAACCATGAGCTTCCTAAGGAAATAATTGTCACTAATTTTTATGCAAGGCTTTAGGTCATTACAAGGATCATCTAGATGCATGTTCAGGAGGTTCTTTCACAAGTAAGAAGGTTGAAGCTAATTGGGATCTTCTTGAAACAATTCAACGCAATACTGAAGATTGGGATAACGACAAAGGTAAAGAATCAGGTATAAACTATGAGTATACTTGTGTTAAGTCTTTCACTGAAACTGCTAGTTTTCATGAGCTTAGTGCTAAATTTGATCTTGATTCTCAAATTATGGTTAATTGTTGTAAAACCTTTGCCTCTCATATGAATGTTCCTAAAGAAAATTGGGACAAGTATCACGAACCTTTTAAAGACACTTGCATGGAAACTAAAATTGTTATTAATGATTGCAATAAACATGCTCAAACTTCTGAAAATACTATTTCTTATAAGCATGTTAATTTTTGTGGAGCACTTAGACCTTGTGAAAAGAATCAAATCGAAGAAGAATATTGTATCCATCATAAGAAGAAATACATTTTGAAGGGTAGAGTGGACTCCAGTATAACAGAAATTTCAAGCCTGAACAATGAACTTACTCAACTTTTGCATGTTTAAAATGTATTTCTTCTTAAGCTGTAGGAATTGCTTTCGACTCGTCGCTCTTAAATGATTTTTTCAATCGATAGTAACATAGATGAGTGGTGGACTGGATACAATAGCGACCTGTCATATAGAGTAAAGATTTTATGACTCGATAATTTGTTCTGAGTTGAACTCTTCTTAGTTGTTTGTTTTTTCATTCCAAATTTTTTTTCAGTACTATAGCTTTATTATTCATTTTCTTGTATAAAAAACATACTTTTCTGCCAACCATGATGTTTCATTCTGATTCACAGATAGGCAACAGATATTCCCATATTTTCTTTTTTTCTTGGAAAATGAAATCCCTGACTTCCGAAAGCATGGAAAGCTGCTGCCTGCGGCAGCAACGAACTGCATGCGCAACAAATCGTGTGTTACAAAACGCAGAGTTTATGTCTTGTACGAATTGGACATATAAATCTACAAGAGTTGTAAAACTTTTTATGTTTGTCCCAAACACAAATTCAGGAAAAGAATGAATATGATAGTTAGAATGCTTGGCCAAAACTATAGAGAGAAATAGATGTTAGTTGATAATCAAAGGTACAACATAGAGACAATCGCAATATTGTTGTAAAATCAAGTACAATTGGTTATCGAATTCGGGTCAAATTATTCAAGATAACAGCAAAGTGAAAAAAAAATGTCAGTCGGGGCTCAAAGTGAATACATGCTTACTCATATTTTGGTTCGGCCAAACTTCAAATCCAGCTCGATTCAATTTACATAGTAGCATTGTCATATGTTCTCCATAGTGCGGCCATGTTCTTCCCCAAAAATTGTGTGCAACCGTAATACAGGTGAACTCAATCTGTTAGGATGGGCATTATTTGAAGAAATAGCACACACAAAAGCAAAATATGTTTGTAACCTTATTCTCTCTTGTAAAGTTTGCAAATCAACTTTTCCTTCTAAAACCTGCCATGATGAATACTTTGTCATATTGTCTTTATGTAGGTCAAGAAAATCTGGTGTAGGATAAAATATTTCCTCAGTAACCTCTAAATTATGGTATTGTGTATAAAATAGTAATCCCTATTTTGCAAAACTAAAACAAATTATATGGGTTAAATAGGGTTGAGATTGGTCAATGAAAACTACGAACACCTACGTACACAACATGCTGAGGCTGTCCTAATTTTCTTAATGAAACTTTGGTTCATGCACAGGGTTATCATTTTTTCCACATTGGTCTGAACTTGTTTGTTTTGGAGTGTCAGAAAGTAAATTCAATGGTTACTACATCTTCAAATCCACATCTTAATGCTGAATCCCTCAAATGAAACTGCATATATACTCGGTCTCCTTTTCTTTTACTCCTTGAATGAAATAACGACTACTGAAAAGCATGTTCGCATGCAGCCAATCATATATAACTTCTTACAAAGTATTAATTCGAATGCTGCATAAAATATGAAGTTGGTGAATCAACTTATGAATACGACAATACATGAGGAGATCGAAGTATACGGTAGAAGATTTTTATTAAACAAAGCATGATTTTGCTTGGAAGGCACACATAAATAAATAAAATTAGACACAGTTTTTCTTTCTTGGAAATATGCATGTGAGCTCAAGTAGATTTCAATACGGGAAATGTCCTGAACTGGTTGATAAAAGTAAAGGATCTGTAAAAATAAGATGAAATTAAATCATTTTAGCTGACCACTGGTGTGGTTTGCATAAAAGTTCTGAACGTGTAAGAATTGATGATGGTCTATACTCCAAGATTTCACAATGAAGCTTGATTCCATCGGAAACTGAAGTACATAAAAGCTAGCAAGGTACATTCAGTAAAAGATAAGAGACATGCCATGCGTATGAAATTTGTGAATGTGATAAATAAAATACTCTGCACACACATATAATTTTTACTTGTAGCTCCTAGCTGTACTGTGCTAATGAATTTGGAAAATTATGCTCGATTTAACATATGCACAGACCGAACATTCATATTACCTGTATCATCCAAACCAAAGCAGCGATGTAATTATTGTAATCCTCATGTAATTAAGAAACCAGCCCATCAGCGACGACGATGCACGTATAGATCCTTATGTTCATGTACACATGAGGTGAAGAATAAGTTTACTCCAGCTTCCGCCAATGTATCTTGCGTAACAAAAAACATGAAAGAAATAATACTATATATCTTCTGATGGATGTTGCACAAATATCTTCAGGCCTACTTATGAGATCTCCGCATGTCAAAAAGATATAACTATGAAAACAATGACATTAATCAGTGGGGAGATTCTTCTTCTCGTCTTACCTCACCTCAATGATACATGAAGAAAATAATTGTTTCTACCTTCAGAGTGACCAATTTCCTACCCGAGGAAATTAACCTTGATCAAGAATAAATTAAATACCTTCAGAGTGACCAATGTTCTTACCTTAAGTAGATATGCTTCGTTCAATGATTTATTGATCTCTTTGTTTATGTATCTTTATCATCACTTTGCTGGAAGAAATTCTGCCCAATAAGTAGATAAGTCTCGTTCCATGATTATTGATCGCTTGGATATCTTTTAGCCTACTGTTCACAAAAGTCATAGACTAAACAACGGATCGATAGAAAACATAGTTATATGTCCTCGTCGAGCTCGGACACGATGACAGTCGGATGCCGCTTGACCGACGCCACATGCGGCAACTTGGTCGTGAAGATGTGCACACATGCAGAGGGAGATATTATGTAGGAGATGATGTCGTGACCACGGCAGTCCGTAAGCAACAACACAAAGAAGAATGTGCACCTTGAATGAGTCTAGCCGCTAGGGAGAAGTAGCAAGTGGCCATCTACAGAATATTGATCTGAATTATGACTGAATAATGAGAACGCAAGGAATTCCTCTTCGAATAAACTCGTGCCTTGAAATCCTTTACTCAAGCAATAAACCAAGACCGAATATGTTAAGAAAGACAGATCTGATGCATAAATTGTACCAGCTGCTGCATGAACCTGCATGTAATACGTTGATCCAAAAATTCATCCAAGCCAGAATATCTTAAGAAAGACACATATCTGATGCATAAATTGTACCAGCTACTGCATGAACCTGCATGTAGTACATTGATCCAAAAATTCATCCATTAAACTATATAGCAACACGTGCATCAGTATTGAGGAGACATTACCTGAGTATCAACCCATATCAATGGCACGTACGATTTTGTTACCTTTTTTCGCTAGAGGGCACCAATACCTACTGTAAGGAATTAGACCCACATAATTCGTCAACCCCGCTACCATCTTCATTGTACCGTCGTTACTACCGCCCTCATGTCGCCATGGCCTTCAACATCGGTAACCTTGTTAGGCAAGGGAGAATTTTGGCTAGGTAGGTCGTGGACTCGTGGCGGCTGAGACGGCGAGATAAGAGAAGTGGACGGGCCATGCCGTCTAGCAATTCTACGCAGGGATCGATTTATGTGCTACAGTAGATGCCTGGATAGATCGTACATGAGGTCTGGGAGATTTTCCCTACTCCCATGCGATGATGACTCCTGTGCACGTACGTCTTTATTTTTCAGTTTAGGCAAACGTGATCGTTTCCATCTAGACAGCGTGCTCAATTATGACGTGCCAATTTGGACTTCTTTATTGCCTTCCGCATCGTTACTATGTGTGAATCTGAGTCGTTCTTTTTTGCGAGTTAGATGCTTGATTAATCTTGACCGTCAATTGTTTGTTGTTTTAATAATATAATAGATGCTACTAGTGAACTTATTGATGATAATGAAGAGTGTTGCTTAAATGTGCTATATGATAATGCTTTAGATGATGGTCCTATGCTTATTGATAATCCTACATGTTTGGAAGTTACTAAATTATGTGAGGATAAAATGATATACTTGCTGCTTATGATAGTACTCTAACTACACCATAGAGGAGAAATTTGCTTATATTGAGAAATACTTATGTGGTTTGCAATTATCTTTAGTTCCAAATCATTGTTGCAACCATGATATTTAACTTGATATTGATCTTAACAACTATTTTGAAAGACGGAAGCATGCTAATAAATTCCAAAATAAATTTAATGATCCTCTTTATGTTCCCAAATTATCTAAGTTGGAAGATTCTATTGGTTATATGATTAAATACACTTCTACTACTTGCAACTATTATGAAAGAGGAAGTGATAAGAACCCTCTTTATGCTGCTAATAATTATGGGCTGCAAGTAACTATTGTTAATATGCATTGGAAAACTTCTATTCATTGTGATTCATTCATATACAAAATGCCAATGCATAGGAAGGAAGTTAGACTTCGTTGTTATTACTTTTGTGTTCTGTTTTTCTCTCAACTAGGTTTCAACTTGACTATTATTTTGATCGGATTGAGAGCACAATGGGACCCTGATATTATGCATGGAACACTTCCCAATAAAGAGGGGCATATCAAAGTTCAAACTCCCTCATGAGCTTCATCTTCGATAAACATCAAGTAAGAAGCCTACCTATATGGCTATAAAGAAAGCGCTTTGCGGGAGGCAACCCGATTATTTTTTATGTGTGATTTTCTTTGTGTCCTCTTGATGTATCAATAGAGTTTTTTTAGTTTAGTTTCTGGAGTTTTTAATAAAGTGCCAAGTTTTACCCATTTTTGTCTTGAAAAGTTGCTTATAGCGTTCGGAGATTTTATTTCTGCATGAATCTGTGCACGGTATGATTTTTAATTCTTATTCTGTAACTCCGAATGAGCTCTTATTTGAACTGTAGTTGCAACTTTTCATCCTCTGTATGCATGAATGTTTGCAGAATTTTTCGGCAAAGTTTGGTAGGGTAGAAAAATACGTTTTGCTGCTGCTGTTTTTCTGGACAGATTCTGTCCCATTTTGTTTTATGCATGTTTTGAACTTTTATCTTGAATCTTTTTGATTCAAATGAGTTTATTAGTAGGCATACAACATAATATACTTTCTGGACATTCATATGACGTTTTGTTTAAGGATTATATGCAGCAAGAAACATATTTGTTTATCACTACTAATGCACCCCACAGAAAAGAAAATGGGAGAAACGGTGTTTTGAAGTTTTTTCACAGGGATTGGAGGAGATGCACCAAGAGCTATCCAAGGATGGTGAAGACCATAAGCTTGGGGATATGAAGACAACCCCACTGGACCTACACACTCTCGGTTTGCACACGTCTAACTTCTGTTTTTCGATCGAAACACTTTATCGCATAAACTTGGAGCGTCTTTTTTGTTTGTTTGTTATTTTGTGAGACCACCACATTATCATTTATATGAGAAAGAGCTACTGGAAATATGGTTTGAAATATGTTGGATGCTTTTATCATATTGGGAAAAGGGATGTTTGAGTTGATTTTTAATGATACATATAGTTGCATGATTCATGAGCTTGTTAATAAGTAATAATTTGCAAATGCTTTATCAAGAGCTATCACTTATTCATGTTTTGATGCTGAAAGTTATTTTAATTTGTTTAACATGGATTAGTTAGTTCTATGGACACTCATATATGCATCTAGATGGTCAACTTTCTCCCTCTTGCTAGCCTAAACATTCCAACAAGCAAAAACTTGTTTCCAACACCTTCAACCAAAGTTATTCCAGTGAGTCCACCATATCTACCTATTGGCTTTACGCTATTCCGAGTATGTATATCATGATATTTGTGTTATCTATACCTCTGAATGAAAATGGTTACGTTATTGATTGTGATGGAAAAAGTTGGTTATATAGCTCTCACGAACTTGATGCACAACTTTATTTTTATTGCATAAATAAAACATGACCCATTGTGATTAATAATACTAGTCGTCAACCCGTGCACTTGCACGGGCTAGCTTGTTCACTTCTATTTGAAATGCTTTCGATGACTTCTTAGTTAAAAGTTTGGTTAATCAAACTATATAGGAAATTATTATAAGAACAACAGTTGTTTATTTCCTTCGCAAATTTAAATAATGTTTTTGTTTGCTAAGAAAAATTACAAATGCAAATTGATTTCATCCGTACAAAAAGAATCATTATAATATACACTTTTAACAAATCACAAACTAACATAAGTTTACATGATTGTATTACCTTCGGAATGCGTTGACATATGTATGATTCCGATAAACCAATATGCATATTTAATATCTTAGATTAAAAGACTCTTGTTTAACCAAACCATGTGTTGACATCTCATAGACCTAGGGAGTGGCATTGAGGGCGCAGTTAACAAAATGTTTTGTGCACAGTACAATACGGCCTGGAAAAAAACCTCGGCAGTGTTGATCATCCGGAGAATCAGATCAATTCAATTCGACTATATATCACAATGTGGCCAGGACATCTAACTGACAGTTTATTTGCATACATGATAAGGAATTGTAAAGTATATGCAATTGTTCAATGCACTCAATTTGATATATGTGAAAACGTCACTGAAATGATTTTTTTATGGTATGCTTATCTGAACTGCAACTTCATGCATCCCTCTGTTCCCAAATGTAAAACAATTTAGACTTTGTCCACATACACATATATATAAATCTATCTAGACACATTTCATTTGTATGTTCACTCATTTGTGTATATAACTATAAAACATGTGTAAAATCTAAAACATCTTATATTTAGGAAGAGGGAGTAGATACGATGATATATCTAAGGAAACCAAATCCAAGTGGAAATTTTCCATTTCAATTTGGCTTATATGACTACATCAGAACTTCATTGTAAAAGTATTAAATCTGCACCTATTAAAATATCGCCTTGAGGTAAGCCGTATGTTAATTTTTTGCTCTCAAACAGAAGAGCTAAGAACCTGAAATTGACCTATAACTTTATGTGTTGAATTAATGTGCGAACTCAAAAGGAAACTCCACAGAGATATAAGATCCAGAATAAAAATGAGTGTGTTCTATCAATACATGTTCATGTTGAGGGAGCGTTGACCAACTAAATACATTTCATTACATTCAGATGTATATATTAGACATATTTTTGGGAAATGTGACGTTTATAAGTTATAAATATTCAAAAAGTAGATTGAGAATATAAAAGAAACATAGGGGTTGCATTTTAATTTAACATCACTCAGGACTGTAATGTGAAATTCGAGCTGCCAATAATATTAAGCAAATACACTATATAAAGTAACAAAGGATTCAATATATTCACTGCTGCTTAGGTCGTTAGTAGGCTTGTAATTGACTAATATGCTCTCAAACTAACTTGTGACCATCTAGAAAGACAAAATGATTTTACAGTTTAGTGTGAAATAAACATGATTTTATCGGGATAAGAAAAGGACACACTGGATAAAATATGAGGTGGCTAGTGAAATTGTGTGCAGTAGGCTGAATAAAATCAAAAAAAAAAAACTTCAACTTAGTAGCATGGTAAATGAGTTCTATGAAAAGTAAGGAGAACATGTAAATGGATCGGAAGTAGTGAACATAATTTAAACATGTCTACTTAGGCATCATATTTTTCGCAAACGGATTGAATTGACATATAGGAATAACTAAGTGCATGGAGTTAGCAATGTTTACGTGATTTGTTTGATTATAATTAATAAATAATTATGAGGAGCAATACATTTGTCTATAATACTCCCCATATGCACTATCAAAGAAATAAGTTTTCAAATATATTCTGAAGCGTGTCTTGCTCACCTCTATCTGTACCAAAAATTGGTTTCTCTAATTAGGAACATGTGAGTTAGAAGGATATATAGCCGAGCTAGATCCTTGGCTGCATGCACGTAGTAGAAACAACACACCTGAAGAACATTAAGATTTATACGTGTATATCTCCATGGTTGTCCTGCAATCCGATCAAACTGTAAAGTTGAGAATCATCCTCATTACACTTAACGTATCTTTCACTACGTTGAAAATTTAGTAATAACAATTCATCAAATACATAGAGTGCATTGCCGGACACCAAGAAATTAGGAGGACTGGAGAAAGTGATCGGTGAATGATTTGAACTGGATAAATAGTATGCATAGCTCTTGAAAGCAGTCATCTGTTTTAATCACGTCCGCGACAGGTCAGAATTATGCTGCATCCGGGGCATGAGGTGCGACAGATAACCTTAATCTTCGCGTTGGCTGCATGATTTCTGCTCAAAAAAGCTAGACACGATAGGAGACGATCAGACGACAACAACATTAACTCTAGAAGCAGGCGGAACAGATGTGAGAGAAAGACAATAAGAGGACGTGGCTGCCGGCAGTGACCTGAAGAGGCGACATAGCCCACGCGGAGGAGGATGCTGCCGGCGTATGAAAAGATCGATCGCGTCGTATTAATTTACTCTGTAGCAGTTTGCTTGCTGCTGTCACCACAGAACATCGACATGCTGCCGCTCTGTCTTGTCATCTTTTTTTCACAATCGTGCGACTGGCAAGACAATAGCCACGGAAAGATTTTGTCTCTGCCATCGGTGATGCAATACGACCACAGTAGTTTGTGAAAAGAGTAGTATACGATGGAGAGAGAAGGTTCATGCATGGAATAAACTTTGATGGTAATTGGAGACCCGGTCTCTCATCGGGAGAAGACGATGTCTCGTGGAGCGAGGAGGGATCGAGAGCAGAGTTTAGGGCAGGTTTACATGGTCGCGATCTGTAGAAACCATGTAGGCTTATTATTCTTTACGAAAAAAGGAATTAATCAGGTGATAATTAATATGCAGGATCTGGGATTCGAACTCAGGCCCACCAGATCGTGCCGAAGGCATACGCGTGATGCATCTTAAATCCGACGGCTTTAGATAAATCACGATTAGATCGTACGGATCAAAAGTGTTAATATCTAGTATTAACGTGGAAGCTCTTACGGTGCCTCCAATTAGTAAATATAAGATGATGCTAGTGGCTTGATAAATGTCTGAGGTTGGGAGTTAGCCCATATGTGCTGTCACATGCAAAGCTTTCAACATGCTCCTTCATCTCATTTAGTTGATATCATATACTTTTGTTTATGGATGTCTATCATGGTGAAATGAGGTGGAAATGAAGTAGTTTAAATGAGTTTGTATAAATGGTTAGAGAGACGTCTGGACCGCTAATCTAAGCCATGCATCATTCATGGTGGAAATTTACTTACATGCTATGGTGAACCGTCTGTGATGCACCTTATAATAAAAAGCTATTCCAATGGTAAATAAAAAGAGTGTTGAGGTTGTTCATCTTGTTTGTTTGTCTTGTCATTTTGATATGGGCTTGTTCCATATCCTGTGACAAGAGGTACCCCAGTTGACGCTCTTGATGATACTATTATTACTTACAATGATATATAACTTGAACTTGTTTTGTTTCCTAAGTTGAGTAATCATGGTGTAGGTACTTGTATTCAAGGGGCATGAGACACCTAACCTTTACTTTATCAAGCACACTACTCATATTTACTTTCACATTAAACTTTAATCATTCAAGATGTTATGATAGGGGTAATGAGAGCTTGACACCAAGAATTCCACATTGCAATCATTAACTTAAGTAGAAGAGTTTGGAAGTTAGATGAAACTTATGCATGTTTTAACTCTACTCACATATACATCTTTCCAAAGTGTCCACCTTTTATATTCAGATTTTCATCTACACTCTATGACCAATGTAGGATGTTCTTACTTATCATTATGCATACATGTAGTCCATATTACTATCTTCTATGTTACACTTTGTGAACTATCATTGAACATCCTTGCTTGAATACTTGATATCACTTCATAAACTATTTTGCATATTGCTACTCCTTTGAAGAATGAATCATTTGACTCTATGTAGCAGTAGCAATCATCTTTGATATTCATTGTTAGTGCTATATTGCAAAGCCCATGTTAGTTTTATCACCTTCATACTCGAGGACGAGTATTGGTTAAGCTTGGGGATGTTGATGCATGTAAAATGCATACATGAACTTTGCACTATATCACTCATATTTTAATCATATTTGCATCATATAAGGGTTATACCACTGTTATTTAATGATTTTAGGAAATAAAATAATTATTTCATATTTTTATGGAATTAACCTTGCGCATGCAGAAAACCCTATTTCTTTCCTTTTATGTTTCAGGGACCTAAACGACGTCATAAAAATCTGGAAAAATACACGCGTCATTATTTTGGAAGGAGGAAGACGTAGGAGCGAAGGAATCAAGCAAACGGAGGAGGCCCACGCGGCCACTGTACCTGGCCGCGTGGGGCCCACCAACTTGGCCCTCGAGGCTCCGCAGCCGTCAATCTTTTCTTCACCGCCTTCGTCTTGACCTAAAAACGCCTATAAAAGAAGTCTCACGGCGTTTTCGAAAACAAGCGCCGCCATATCACAGAAACACGAAAACGAAGATCTGGAGCTGCAGATTGGAGGGGGAAAACTCCGGCGGGGCGCTGCCGGCGTGGTCTCCATCTTCTCCATCGACATCTCCACCATCTCCATGATGAAGAGGGAGTAGTCCACCCTCTGGACTATGGGTTTGTGGTGGTAACTTATGTATCTCTCCTCTCTTCGAGCTTCACTAATTAGTACCGTATGAGCTGCTGAACATGATTACGGTTATCTATGTAATTCTTATGGTGGATGTTGTGGTATGAGATGATTTGTTATGCATTTACTATTGTGTTGGAACTTTTATGACTTGTCATACTTTGATAGAATATTGTTCTTTAAGAAGTATGATGTATGTGGGTACGGGATGGCCGATGTGACACGGCATAGGTATTAAGTGACACAGTACCGCCCAACATCCTTTATCTGGCGGTAAAAAGAAAGAGTATGATGTGGGAGTGACAACAACCATGCTAGCCTTACGGGGGTGACATAGCACACAAATGAGTATTTCTTTCAACTATGTGTTTTAGGACATATAGCCGTCATTAAAAGCTACCATTAAAACATGACAATTGTGTGTACTTTATCTATAAGATGATGATCACCGTAGATGAGAGAGAGAGGATTAAGTGCCCATGAACCCATGTCCATTGTTCCTATAAGAGAAAATCTTTGTCTTGTCCTCTTGCATTGAAGAGGATTGGGACACTTTTACATTCTTGTTTTGTTACATTAAACTTCCATCCATCAAATCAACCACCTTGTTCTTTAAACTTGTTTAGTGCATAATCAACGAAAACTTGTGACACTTTAGTTGTAGGGAATAGATAACTTTTCCATCTTACTCCTGCGGATCGATACCTTACTTCCACATTGAGAGGTGCTACAGTGATCCCTGCTCTTGGGGTAATCAATGATACTTTAGAAAAACAAGCTGATGTTAGTTGGCGACACACCTCTTCCAAGCTGTAAGTACAACTGTCGTGGGATCATGATGATGTGCACACTAACACCTTGTGTTCAAGGTTCACTCAGTTGATCTTACGTGTTGCTCTGGGAAGGCCGTGGGATTCAGGCATTGTCGCAATCCGGGAGTGGACAGTGCTTGCCAGTATCAGTTCAGAAGTAAGAAATTAGAGCTACCATGTGTGATGACTGGACTGAGCCATTGCATAAGGGTAAGCAATGTTTTTTGGGGGCGGCAATATCATGTTCGTCGATAGAACGTTGCTGGGCTTTGTCTTTATGGGATATGCCCCATGTCGACAGGACTAGTGTGACTACAAATGGGATGGCAGCGAGAGTCATCAGCATGGAACAAAAATGAACCGAACTGGTCTCCGTCTCCTACCTCTGTCTCTCTCTCTCTGAATCTTCTCCTTCCTTATGGTGTAGCTGTAGCACAAACAACTTGTATCAACCTCACGTCCCGGTGATCGTCGGCGGCAACGGGATCAGTACAACCCACGAGTCTTTGATAGAAAAACAAGTACTGTAGTTTGGTTAGTAACTTAGTATACGAGTGTGGTAATTCCTCAAGGGCACGACACGTATTGAGTTGTGGTGAGAGTTCTAAAAATGTAAAAAGTTCAGAGAAACTCCTTACCGATTTGGAGGTAATTCCTGAAGGGCACGAACGTATTTGGTCAAATGTAGTTACGCAACCTATCACTCATCTGTAGTTTCTTTACCGTTCCCTGTCCTTACAAAATTAGGCCGTCCTCGAGAGCATAGTGCTGCCCACCGCCGCCGCAGTGGGTGCTCCGAGCCTCCGACAACCCCTCACCGGGAGCATGGGAAACGGAGGAACCACTCGACCGTTCGTGTCCAAATCTAGCCGCCGCCGACCTGCTCGGCCGCGGCCCCCACCGGTGCTCCGCTTGCCGTGACACCGCGTCATCCGCCGGTGGTTCCGTTGTGGTTGACCCCCGTTGTCAATGGTGCTATCTCTGAAACACGGTCTGTTATTTCCTGGTTCTGAAAACTCGCTTCTCCTTCTGTTGCTTGAAACCTAACACCAACTGATCTGCAGTCCGTGAGTTTAGTGTTTTGGCTTTAGCAAAACTACAGTTTTATACACTTCGGTATTTGCGAAATTCTACTAATTTTGCAGTATAGAAAAAGAGGTCTGGACCTGTTTTTCTTACAACCAAGGTATCCTAATAACGAAGTATTGGAGTGCCTGCAAAATGTGGTTTAGGATATGGTAGATAAAAAAAATCTGAAATCTGCACTAATTTTAGGCTATTTCACTCGCTTATTCCTTTATTACTTGGTTAGTTGGCTGCATTTTTTAAACTTGCGACTCTGTATTTTTGTAGGATAAACTATGGCTTTTCATGTTTAAGTAGTTGTTTGCAACCATTCGTGTGATTTGTGCTCCAAGAGAAACAATAGTGTCGTGCTTGACGTTAGCATGTCATCCACCAAAATGATATGGCAAACATGTGCAAATAGATGCATGCTTTCAGATATTAAAAAATCTATACAATTTATATTTTGTCTCGTGAAGGGTGAGCTGCCTAATCGGTCGCTTTTAGAGAGGTTTATTTTAGTGTATGTTGTTATCATTCTTCGTATGGACGATAGTGTTAGGGGTACTATTACTACCACTACCTCTTGGATACTGAAAGTTCTTGAATCACCATCATTATTACCTTAAGTCTTGAGCAAACAGTCCCTTTCACTCTGAGGAAAATTACAGAACTCATCAACTCAGTCCACCAGAATCATCCTTAGTCTCTTCTATTTCATGCACTGGATGCTATACCTTCCCATTGTATACATGGGTAGTAGCAAGAGGGGTTGTGTGAGTAAGGATCGATGTTCTCTCGACACCTAAGCAGTTTTTCTTTCTGTTTCCTATGTAGCTACCCCATGTCCTGACCTACTGTAGCATTTTGTTAATTAGTGAAGCATTGCTGAGGAACGCACTTGCCAAAAGTAAATAAACAACCGCCATGGAGTTCTTCATGGAAGAGAACCTATTTTCAGTTATAAAGGTACAAGACCATGAGGTACAACTTCACTGAACAATCAAATATACATATTGTCTGGAAAGTTCTTTTAGTGACATTTCAAACATATTTCCGATGGACAAGTATGATAGGATGCAAAACGAAAAGTGCATACTTTGAGTTTCTTCTGCTCATTACCCACGTGTTTCACCTTGGGCCAGATAATATTGATTGTTGAGATGGAACTGAATGTGTCGATGAATTATCTTGAACAAACATGAGTGAATTTGCCTCAAAGGTTTGTACGCTTATCGCACCTTCCAATACCTTAATCACGGTTGACATTGAAGGCCTCTGAGAGAGGCCGATGATAGTCTAGCAAAATTAAGACATGACGAGGAATCTAAGTGGGCACAGAGAGCAAAGGTAAAATACATTCAGGAGAGTGGGAGTAATACGAGATACTTTCACATCATCGCAAATGGAAAACATAGGAAAAAGAAAATACTTCAGTTAGAACAAGATGAAGGTACAATAGTTGGGCATGAAAATTTAAAGACATATATCTCTAAATACTACAAAAAATTGTTCGGGGCGCCGGTCCAAAACAATTTTAACCTTGATGAAACGGTAACACAGGATATGCCCCAAATTTCACAAGAGGAAAATTCAATCCTGACTCAACCGTTTTCAGAGAAAGAAGTGTTTGAGGCGATTAAACAAATGGAACATAATAAAGCCCCAGGACCGGATGATTTTCCTGCGGAGTTTTATAAAAAATGCTGGCATATTATCAAAGTTGATCTGATGGCAATGTTTACCCAATTGCGTACCGGAAACTTGCCTCTTTTCAAACTAAACTTCGGTATAATAACTTTGCTACCTAAAAAGGAGGATGCTAGCCGAATTGAGCAATATCGGCCCATCTGTTTATTGAATGTGAGCTTCAAAATATTCACAAAAGTTGGTACGAATAGAGTAACCTCTATTGCGAGTAGGGTAATTCGTCCAACTCAAACAGCGTTTATCCCCGGACGTAATATACTCGAGGGGGTGGTTGTCTTACATGAAACGATCCACGAAATACATAGGAAAAAAATGGATGGGGTCCTCTTCAAAATTGATTTTGAGAAAGCGTACGATAAGGTGAATTGGTCTTTCTTACAACAAACTTTAAGAATGAAAGGGTTTGCACCACAATGGTGTGATTGGGTGGCGCGGTTTGTCCAGGGAGGGAGCGTTGGGATTCATGTTAATGACGATATCGGTCATTACTTCCAAACTCTAAAAGGATTGCGACAAGGGGATCCGTTGTCCCCCTTACTTTTTTAACCTAGTGGTAGATATGTTAGCAATCCTAATTTCCCGTGCGAAGGAGGATGGCCAAGTAGGGGGACTGGTACCGCATCTTGTGGAAGGTGGGGTCTCAATACTCCAATATGCGGATGATACGATCTTATTTCTTGAGCACGACATTGCGAAGGCCGTGAACATGAAACTGATTTTGGCCTTTTTTGAGCAACTATCAGGTTTAAAAATCAACTTTCATAAGAGTGAATTGTACTGTTTTGGAAAAGCTAAAGATGATCAAGAGGAGTATCGACGCATTTTCGGCTGCGAACTAGGATCACTCCATTTAGATATTTGGGAATTCCGATTCATCACCGTAGACTTCTGAACAAAGAGTGGAAAATTGTAGAAGATCGGTTCGAGAGGAAATTGGCGGATTGGGTAGCCAAGATGTTGTCTTACGGGGACCGTCTTGTCTTAATCAATTCAGTACTAACAAGCCTACCAATGTTTCTACTCTCATTCTTTGAAATTCCTAAAGGGGTTCAGAAAAGATTAGACTATTACCGGTCAAGGTTTTTTTTGGCAAAGTGATCAACTTAAGAGAAAATATAGGCTTACGAAGTGGAATATAGTATGCAGGCCGAAAGACCAGGGAGGATTGGGAATTGTGGTTTTAGAAACAAAAATAAATGCCTATTGAGTAAGTGGCTTTATAAACTCTTAAATGAAGAGGGAGTCTGGAAAGAAATATTGGTCAATAAGTATTTGGGGGATAAAGCGTTATCTCAAGTGCAAGCTAAACCTTTTGACTCACCTTTTTGGAAAGAGATTATGAAGGTTAAAGACGATTTCTTTCAGCGTGGTAAATTTCTGATTGGAAACGGGGATCAGGCTCAGTTTGAGGACGCCTGGATAGGGCCGGTGCCACTTAGTACCGAGTATCCATCGTTGTATGCCATTGCCTCGAATAAACACAGCACGGTGGCTGATGTTATTGGGGTAGCTCCTATTAATCTTCCTTTTCGACGGACATTACTAGGACAAAGAAGATCAGAATGGTTTCATTTAGTAGAGAGGTTGATGCGAATAACCCTCACAGATGAACCCGACAAGTTTAGATGGTCACTTACTCAAAATGAAATTTTTACGGTAAAATCCTATTACGAGGATCTTCTAAACGGACATACTAGGTACCTGCGTAAATACCTATGGAAATTGAAGATACCATTGAAAATTAAAATATTTTTATGGTTTCTTCATAGAAAGGAATTGTTGACAAAGGATAATTTGACTAAAAGGCGCTGGATAGGATGCAAGAAATGTGTATTATGTGATGCGGATGAATCTGCTGAGCATCTATTTATCAAATGTACGTTTGCTAGAGACATTTGGCGTTTAGTTCACTTTACTTTTAACGTCTACCCACCTACTAGTATTGCGAACTTATTTGGTAGCTGGTTAAATGGGATAGATAAATGGACGAAGGCTCGCATTCGAATTGGTGTAGCGGCCATTTTGTGGGCACTATGGAACTGTAGAAATGATATTGTGTTTAACAAAACAAACTCTACTCATTATTTGCAGGTTATACACAAGGCGTGCTACTGGATTCATTCTTGGTCTTTCCTGCTACCGGTGGACCAACGTGGCCTTATGGATGCTGGATGCACCCGTATGTTGACAGTCGTGCGGGCTATCTTCAGTCGATCTGGGTGGCTTCATACTAGAAGAATCGATGTTTAGTACTTCTTTGTTCGAGTGGCTGATCTTTGTAGCCACCTTATGCGATCCGTGAATTGTAAAACTTGATACTTTGGAGTCTAAATAATTGCGGAAGGCTGTGTGCATCATTTTGATGCAAAGGCCGGGGATCCGCACCCCCTTATCTAAAAATTGAAGGCCTCTGAGTGCTCTCATGTTGCAGACACCATATTGCGAGCTTTATCATTTGGACCACTTCCTCCTGGTGTGAGACCATGTCATCACAATGCTTGTCAATCAGATCAATCAATTGGTTGTTTTGAGATTTTTCTCGTAACAGATTTATGAGCTGGACATTCTCCTCGGGCTGAGAGTTGTCGATATTTTTTCTTCCACTTAATATTTCCATGATGACAACTCCAAAGCTGTAGACATCAACCTTTTCAGTGATCCGTGATGTCAACCATTCAGGTGCCAAATATCCAGGTGTTCCTCTCATCGCAGTCACCACCTTGCTCTGATCCCTATTAATTAACTTACATAGTCCGAAATCAGCCACTTTGGCGTTAAAGTTGTCATCCAATAGAATGTTTTGTGGTTTGATATCCAAATGAGCAATTTTTCGCCTACACTCCTCATGAAGATAGCATAGGCCTTTGGCAATATCCAGAATGATCCTACATCAGGTGCACCAATTAAGGGGCGCATTTTTATGGTGGTAATAGATCCACCTATCAAGCGACCCTCTTGACACATATTCATATACCAAAAGCCTCTCAGACTTCTTTGCACAAAAGCCAATCAGCCTGACAAGATTGATTGTTCAATGTTGCCAATGGTCTCGACCTCTGCCAAGAATTCTTTTTTTTCCTTGTCTAGCACCTTCCAAACGTTTCACTGCAACTCTCTCTTCACTGAATTTTCCTTCGTAAACTGATCCGAACCCACCTTCTCCGAGCTTTGTTGTGAACCCTTTTGTGCAGTCGCTCAACTTTTCAAATGAGTATCTCGTTGGCATTCCAGGCAAGTGATCAAAATCAAGTTCTTCATCCTTCTCTTCATACTTGTTCCTCCTTTGTAAATAAAGAGCAACAACAACGACAAGCAATATAAGAGTAGTAACAGCTCCAAGTGTAGCACCTAGCATCACCTTTTTGTTTTTATTTGAGGAGTTAAGCTCATTTGATGGGCTAAGCTGCACTTTGAGGTAAGCAGAGGATTCGTATCCAATAGTTCCATATTGTATCGACTGCATGGAGAAGACCTCCGTCACCCACACACATTTTCCACCTTTGAACAAAACGGCCATGCAGGAGCAGTTCTTCAAGCAGTCTTGCTTACAACCATCAAGGCTTGTTTGTTTATTGTTTTTTGCATCCATAAACGTGTAGTTATCATAGTAAGAAATGTTGGGAATGGTCAAGAGCTTATGGCACTACTAGGAAAACCTAGGAAAACCCTTATAGGTAGGTTACATTCTGTGGCGCACCCTTAATTGGTGCGCCACAGAAATGTGACTTTGGTGCGCCACAGAAAGTCACATTTCTGTGGCGCACCTAGCCATGTGCACAGAAAGTCACATTTCTGTGGCGCACATGGCCAGGTGCGCCACAGAAAGTTACCCGGGGGGCGGGTTAAAATTTGAAAATAATAATTCTGTGGCGCACCTGGCACGTGCGCCACAGAAAGGTGACATTCTGTGGCGCACCAGGCCAGGTGCGTCACAGATTTTTTTTTTTTCAAATCCCACCCACACCCCCCCCCCCCCCCCGAGGATCGCCTTTTTAGTCTTGCAGGAATTAAAGGAAAATGATAAAAGTTTCAATAAATAAAATCCTTTCACATGTAGTTAGGTTTGAGTGTCTAGTAGGTATAGAAATTTTGAAATATGAATTTTGACCTTCTCTGCAACAAACAGGAAAAAAAACTTGTAACGGCCATAACTTTTTGCATACGACGTCGAAATAACGCAAATAATATGTTAAAAAAATCGTGAGAAAAATCCGAGTTCGAATCCACCTGGGTTTTCCCGGTCAGCAATTCACAGATTCCTCAAATTCCAAAAGAAAAAAAGTTATTTCAAACAGACGATTTTTCGCAGCAAAATCAAAAAGAAAGAAAAAAAGAAAAAAATTCAAAAAACGCAAAAATTGCAAAAAAGACACAGAAATGTATAACAAAGAAGATTGTTGAATTTTTTGGATTTTTTTGAAGTGTTTTGACTTTTTTGAATTTTTTGGATTTTTTTTGGATTTTTTGGATTTTTTGAATTTTTTCAAGTTTTTTGAATTTTTTTGGATCTTTTGAAACTTTTGAATCTCCTTTTGAAACTTTAGAAGTTTTTGAAAAATCTGAAATTTAAAAACACACATTTATAACACATACCACACATATACACATACAAGAGTTAAGAGGGTTCATATGATATATATATCAATAAGAACTTGAGTAGCACAAGGGTAGGTGAACTGGGTGGAACTTAGCACAAGCCAGGTGCGCCACAAAATAAATTTTTGTGGCGAGAATTCTGTGGCGCACCCAGCAATTTGGCGGGTGCGCCACAGAAATCCAATTTGGTGCGCCACTAATAGGCATTTCTATAGTAGTGTAGTGTTGTATTTCGGTACATGAGATTGGAGTTAATGGTGTGCAACCAAGATTGGGCTTGCGTTCATCCACCGGCTTGAAGTAGCTTGAATTTGAATTGCTCTCAAGTGGACAACTGCACTGTGTGCCCATGCATATGCCGTACTCACCACAGGCTGTTGGGTAAGCACAAGCATCCATTCCCCTAGACCCCATTATGTCATACACTGCTGTCCAGCTCTGACTAGACCAAGACCATCCATACAGCCTCGGGTTTTTTTTATAGAAAAGGGGAGCTACCCCGGCCTCTGCATCGAAACGATGCACGCGACCTTTATATTGCAGCAAGTTTACGAGTACAAATAGCATTATTACAATTCATGGACCACTAAAGTTGAAAACATAAATAAGCCACTCAAAAATCGGTGCTCTAAACATCTATCCTTCTAGAATGTAGCCACCCCAAAGGTTGGCAGAAGATAGCTTGAACGACCGCCGTCAAACGAGCACAGCCTGTAGCCAAACATCCTCGCTGGCCAGAAGGTAGGAGAAATGCCCACAAGTGCATCCAGTATAACGCCTTGTGGATGACCTGCAGATAATGAACATGTTGTGTTTTGTTAAAGACCACATCATTACGGCAATTCCATATTGCCCATAAAAAAGCTGCAATACCGATACGAATGTATGACTTGGTAATTTTATCTATGCCATTTAACCAGCTACCAAACATATTTGAGACACTAGATGGAGGGTATATACTAAACTTAAAATGTATAAGCCTCCAAATGTTCCGAGCAAATGGACATGAAATGAAGAGATGTTCGACGGACTCCTCTTGATGACAAAAAACACATTTTTTACATCATGTCCAATTACGTTTTGCTAGATTGTCTTTGGTTAACAACACTTTTCTATGGAGAAACCATAAAAAATCTTGATTTTTAACGGGATCTTCAATTTCCACAAATACTTTCATAAGTATCTTGTGTGTCCATTCATGAAATCTGCATACAAGGATTTAACAGAAAACATGCCATTCGTTGTCAATCTCCATCTAAAAGAGTCTGCATCAGCACTTAATGAAACCCGCATTAGCTTCTCGACCAAGTGCAGCCACGATGTTCTCTTATCTCCCAATACCGAACGTCGAAACATCAAGTTAATTGGGGTAACTGCCATCACATCATGAACCGAAATGTTCTGGTGTGCAGCAATAGCATACAAGGATGGATATTGTGTTGATAACGGTGTATTACCAAGCCATACATCTCTCCAAAAGCTAGTTTGAGTACCATTTCCCACAACGAAAGCTCCTCGTGAGAAGAAATCGTCTTTAACCCTCATAATGCCTCTCCAAAACGGTGAGTCTGTAGGCTTCCCTTTAACTTGAGATAATGTTTTATCCCCTAAGTATTTGTTAGTTAAAAGTTCTTGCCACATGCCCTTTTAATTCATTAACTTAAACAACCATTTACTCAAAAGACATTTGTTTTTATAACTAAAACCTCAATACCAAGCCCACCCTGGTCCTTCGGCCGACATACGATGTTCCACTTGGTTAGACGATACTTTCGCTTTTTGTTATCGCTTTGCCAAAAGAAACGGGAACGGTAAAAGTCTAATATTTTTCGTACCCCTTTAGGTAGCTCAAAAAAGGATAATAGGAACATTGGCAGGCTTGTCAATACTGAATTAATTAGCACAAGGCGATCTCCGTATGAGAGCATCTTACCCGCCCACGATGCTAGTTTCTTCTCAAAACGGTCCTCTATCATTTTCCACTCACGATTGAGTAGTTTCTGATAGTGTATAGGGATGCCTAAATATTTAAACGGAAGAGCGCCAACTTCACATCCAAATATCTCCCTATATTTATCCTGATCCTCTTTAGCTTTGCCAAAGCAAAAAATTTCACTCTTATGAAAATTAATCTTCAGGCCTGAAAGTTGTTCGAAAAAAGCTAGGATCAATTTCATATTCACCGCCTTATCTATATCAAGCTCAAGAAAAAGAATAGTATCATCAGCATACTGTAATATGGACACTCCACCTTCTACCAAGTGGGGTACCAGTCCACCAACTTGACCATCCTCCTTTGCCCTAGCGATTAGAATAGCTAACATATCAGCTACCAGGTTGAAAAGCATAGGAGAGAGCGGGTCCCCTTGTCTTAGGCCTTTAAGGTTTGAAACCTTTAAGCGTTTGAAAATAATGACCGATGTCATCATTTACACGTATGCCTACACTTCCCCCTGCACAAATCTAGCAATCCATTCACACCACTGAGGTGTAAATCCTTTCATGCGTAAAACTTGCTGGAGGAAAGACCACTTCACCTTGTCATAAGCTTTTTCAAAGTTGATTTTAAATAAGACACCATCTAGTTTCTTTTCACTAGTAGGAAAACCATTATAGGTAGGTTGTATTCTGTGGCGCACCCCTAATTGGTGCGCCACAGAAATATAATTATGTGGCGCACGTGGCTAGGTGCGCCACAGAAATATGACTTTCTGTGGCCCACCAAGCCAGGTGCGCCACAGAAAGTTATCCAGGGGCAGGTAAAAAATTGAAAAAAAAATTATGTGGCGCACCAGGCAGGTGCGCCACAGAAAGTTGACATTCTGTGGCGCACCAGGCAGGTGCGCCACAGAAAGGTCACATTCTGTGGCGCACCAAGCTGGGTGCGCCACAGAATCTCATTTTTCAAATCCCACCCCCCCCCCCCCCCCCCCCGTGGATCGCCTTTTTTAGTCTTGCAGGAAATAAAAGAAAATGAAAAAAAATTCAAAAATTAAAACCCTTTGACATGTGGCTAGGTAAGAGTGTCTAGTACGTGTAGAAATTTTGAAATATGAATTTTGACCTTTTCTGCAACAAATGAAAAAGAAATCTTGTAACGGCCATAACTTTTGCATACGACGTCGAAATAACGCAAATAATATGTCAAAAAAATCATGAGAAAAATCCGAATTCGAATCCACCCGGGTTTACCCGGTCAGCAATTCACAGATTCCTCAAATTCCAAAAGAAAAAAAAAGTTATTTCAAACAGACGATTTTTCGCAGCAAAATCAAAAAAATTCAAAAAATTCAAAAAAATTCAAAAATTCCAAAAAAGACACAGAAATGTATAACAAAGAAGATTGTTGACTTTTCTTGACTTTTTTATTATTTTTTTTGGATTTTTTAGATTTTTTGAATTTTTTTGGATTTTTTGAAAAAATTTAAGTTTTTTGATTTTTTTTGGATATTTTGAAACTTTTGAATCTCCCTTTGAAATTTAGAAGTTTTTCAAAAAACTGAAATTTAAAAACCCACGTTTATAACATATACATAACATATACACATATAAGACTTAAGAGGATACATATGATATATATATCAATAAGAACTTGAGTAGCACAAGGGTAGGTGAAGTGGGTGGAACTTAGAAATTAAGCGTGCTAGGGTTGGAGCAATTTGAGGATGGGTGACCTAGCGGGAAGTATCAGTTCAAAAAATTCAAAAAATCTGAAATAATTCCAATAATTAGGATTTTTCATATTATTTCATATTTTGATTTTTCTGATTTTTTTTGAAACTTTTTAATTTTTTTTTTTTGCAGTTTTTGAATTTTTTCAGAATTCTGTGGCGCACCAGGCAGGTGGATTTCTGTGGCGCACCTGCCTGGTGCGCCACAGAAAAAAAATTTAGTGGCGACGATTCTGTGGCGCACCCAGCAATTCTGGGGGTGCGCCACAGAATCTCAATTTGGTGCGCCACTGATAACCCTTTTCCTACTAGTGTTTGATGCATTTCATGTATTGTTTCATTGAGTACTACTACCCCTTCCAGAATATTCCGCCCCGGAATGAAAGCCGTTTGAGTTGGACGCACAACTCGGCTTGCGATGGACGTTGCACAGTTAGTCCCTACCTTCGTAAATATTTTGAAACTCACATTAAGAAGACATATTGGTCTGTATTTTTCGATTCTACTTGCATCTTCCTTCTTTGCTAGTAACGTAATTACTCCGAAGTTTAGCTTATATAGGGGAAGATCACCCGCTCTCAACTGTGTAAACATAGCCATCAAGTCTATTTTAATGACATTCCAATTTTTTTGGTAAAACTCCGTGGGGAACCCGTCTGGTCCCGGAGCTTTGTTATGTTCCATCTGAGAGATAGCCTCGTAGACTTCTTTCTCAGTAAAATCTGCGGTGAGAATGTCATTTTCTTCCGTAAAAAATTGCTTCATATCCGCAGTGACACCCTCGTTCATGACAAAATTACTTGGCTCCGGTTTTCCAAATAACTTCTTATAATATTCAGAAATAAATGTCTTCAAATTCTCCTGACCTATTATGGTACCTTCATCTTGCTCTAGCTGAAAAATTCTCTTTTTTCTATGTTTACCGTTCACAATCAGGTGAAAATAGCGTGTATTATTTCCCCCCTCCTGGACATGTTTAATCTTTGCTCTTTGCGCCCACTTAGATTCCTCATCTCGTCTAAGCTTAGCTAAGCACTCATCAGCTTCTTTCTTAGCAGCCCGCTCGGCTACACTGAGAAAGTTTGTTTCCGCTTTGATGTCCAGTTCGTTAATAAGTAATGTAAGCCTATCTTTTAATTTTTTGTACTCGCCACTTAAGTTCTTCGCCCAGCCTCGCAAGAATTGTCGAAGATGTCTAATTTTATTTTGCCAACGTTCTACAGGGGAGTTTCCTTTATTTACTGAATTCCACTCTCTTGATATCAATTCTCGGAATCCTTCTTGGCGCATCCAAGATAATTCAAAAGAAAAGTGATTTTTGTTTCCTAGGTGCGCCTGATCACCTGAGTCTAGTATTAACGGTGTATGGTCCGACCCCGCTCGAGCTAGAGCATGCACCATTACTAGAGGGAACTTCTGTTCCCACTACACCGTTGCCAAAAACCGGTCAAGTTTTTCATACGTTGGTGTCTCTCGTCTTTGCCTCCCCGATAGTGTTAATTCATTTAAATCAAGACTCTCGATTATAGCATTAAATAAGATAGGCCAACGCACATTAAAATTATCGTTATTTTTCTCTTCTTGTCGCCTTATAATATTAAAGTCACCTCCCACCAACATTGGGAGTGATTCAGTTTCACAAATACGCACAAGTTCTGCCAAGAAATCAGGTTTTTTACTATCTTGGGCCGCCCCATACACTACTAAAACCCACAGAAAACCATCCACTTTAGATCTAACGTGAAACTTGACGCAAAAGTCTCTCGTTACAATTTTTTGCACGGTGAATACCGCACTATTCATCCCCACAAGAATTCCCCCAGATCTCCCATGTGGAGGTAAACAAAACCATTCATACTCAAATCCACCCGCAAGGAATTTAAGGAATGGAGTTGCAAAATTCGATCTCCCCGTCTCTACTAAAGCCATGAAGTCAAGCTTATGTTCCCTGAGAGTCTCATTAACCATAATGTGTTTTGCAGTGTCACCAAATCCGTCACTATTCCAAATCATTCCTCTCATTTTAATTCTTATTTTTTTAACTTTTTAATTCTAGCACTTCTTCGAATCTTTAATTGTGATTGTAAAATATTCTTCTTGTTGCGACCATTTTTAATTTCTTTTGTTAAAAGATCCGCTTGATCTTCTAACAACTCCCTATCTTCATCCTCTAAATCTTCGCAAAGATTTGAAGCCCGCCGCAAGACAAAACTCTCCTCATGTTCTGTATCATTCAAATTCTTCTCTAAAAAAGTAATGGACCGCATATGTTCTGTGTTTTTAAAAACCGAAACTGAAGAAGACCATTGTTCTTTACTTTTGCCTAACGAAATACCTAGACTATCAGCTCTACTTTTAATCTCGCTATCAGAAAATTTAAGAATAGACAAGTTGGTTTTCATGTATGCACCTGATGGAGAGTAGCAGCCTCGACGCTGCGCTAGCGCCATGGCCCACTCGAGTTGAGGAAGATCAGCGTCCGGTTTGTTGCGGAGACGATCGCTGGACCGCATGTCCTTGCTCGCCATCTCTGTCATTCCTCCGAACGCCAAGATGTCCTCCTCCGTCGGCCTTGAATATGGAGTTGATAGCTCGGTCAGTCCCAGCCCGCCTGGCTGAGGATACGGCGAGCCCCTGGCCGTGGCCAAGTTCTCCGTCGAGGTAGCATGCGGAGTTAATAGCTCGGCCAGTCCCGCCTGGCTGAGGACACGGTGAGCCCCTGACCGTGGCCAAGTTCTCCGTCGAGGTAGCATGCGGGGTTGGTAGCTCGACCAGCCCCAGCCCGCCTGGCTGAGGACATGGCGAGCCCCTGGCCGTGGCCAATTTCTCCGTCGAGGTAGCAGCGTCAAACTCAAGCCTCCCTAGCCCGCCTGGCTGTGGAAGAGTCGAGCTGGCCACTGCGCCTGAGTCCAGCACCGAGCATGGCGCTACAGCTCCCTGAGCACACACGTCCAAACCTGTCCTCAGCTCATCCCCTTGGAACGTGAAAGCATTTTCAGAAGGCCGCGCGCCTCCTACAATTCCCTTGTCTTGAACAACTACTGCAATTGCCTCATTTGCTGCTTCGAATGGTTGTACGGCGACAACATCGAACTCCTCCTCCAACCGCAAGCCAGGAACAGAACCATATGCTGTCGTGGCCGAAAGAACGGAGAAGTCTGCTCGCATCGCAGCACCTTCCTCCGTATCCGGTATAGATGGAGAAACCACTGAATTTTATGTCGCTGCATTACAAACCAGTGCTTCTTCTACTGCTTCTTCCATGTCAACAACCTCCTTTGTAGCAACATAATTATCTGGCCGTACACTTCCTGTATCATCTAAGTGAGCCTCTCCAAGAAGACTCCTTTTTGTCCACTCAATAGATTTCTGAATTTCAGCAGAAAAAACAACACCTGGTTTAAAATGAGTAGTCGGGAGTGAATCCGTTTGATTTTTTGGCTCCCCCGTTTCACTCTGTTCACCCTCCACATTTTTCCCATTATCAAGTCCATCATGATCCATCTTCTGAACTCCACTATCTCCTTGTTGATCATCTTCTTTAGGGACATAATCTGCATTTCCATTACCCCCCGAACCATGTTCATTGATGAGGTGTGTCCTCGGCAATACCCATAGTTGAGTACCTAGGGTTAGATTTATGTGGTAGAGAACGCGTAGTGTTAGTAGAATCGTCGGCTGACAAGCGGGATTTACCCAGGTTCAGGGCCATCGACTGAGGTAACACCCCTACTTCCTGCCTGTCTGTATTGATTGTGGAATATGCTGCGGTTACAAGGGTCTAGCAAGAGGACGATCTCGCTAGGGTTTGGTGGTTATGGTATTGCGTGCCCTTGATTGGCCACCCTTCCAGCACTTATATAGGGGGCTGGGTCTCGGGTACGTAACCGACTAGGTTTTACAGATAAGGAAACTATAACCGACTATGCCTAAATTGGGAAGCAATCTTCGTCTTGGGCCTCCCTTGCTGGGCTTCATCGGACTGTTGACAATTGGGCTTTAGTCATTACGTGCACCAGGTACCCTCATGGTAGGGTACCCGTTTGGTATAACCTCGTCATTAGCCCCCGAGTGCTTGGCTGACTCGAAGAATCAGGCATGGACTCACTCGATAGTGCACGTCCCATGCTTATGCCTATGTTTTGTGTCTCATATCTAAATTTCGACTGTGATTTTATGTTTTGACAAAGGATTATAGCTTAGTAGGCCTCGGTTTACTTGATGGATCAAGACCAGTTAACTGCGCATTTGGGCAAAACCTTACTAGCTTTCAATCAAATTCAAGTCCTTGAGCTCGAACCTGGAACTTACTAGACAGACTCGACTCAGGCCGTTTGAGGTCTTATTGAATCGTTCTGCAGTTTCAATTTTGCTACCTAGCGCGTCCGCCAGGATTTTCATCATGTCTGCTGACACGGAAAATTTTAAGGACTTAACACTGCCGGAGTGGTCCTTAGCCCATCTCGACTGATCGGCGGGTCTTACCTTTGCATTTTTCGCATGCAGCATCCGAAGCATCTTCGACTGACGCAACTCGGGAAATCTTTTGACCTTTTTGCTTTTTTGTTTTGGACTGAGTCGAGTCATTCATCGACTGACGTTTTTACCTTTGAATCTATTGAGTGCGCGACAGCGCTCCCAATGGGAGTAGCCCCCGAGATTTGTGCTTTATTGCTTGCAATGGAGGATAATCTCAAATTCGTATTTTCCTGCATATGTTAGTCGAAGAAAAATTTTACACGCTCCCGATGGGAGTACACTGTATCTGATAGCGTATGAAATGCTTGCTTTTCACTTAGTCGATACATTTTGAAAACATTGTGATATTGATCTAGTCGAGCTACTACTCGACCATCATTTTCTGCATTCCACGTTTCTGCCCACTGGATGACGTCATGCATGACGCCCTTGGCGTGCACGCAGAATTTTGACAAGACGTATCACTGTGGGGCCACCGCTTGACCGCAGAGGACGCCGCTTCAGTTCTGATTTGACCGAACGTGACGAAATTTTGGGCACGTAATATTAACTTCCTCGCTTTGCGTGCGTAGTGGGCGGCGTGGCCTGCGACGGTTGTTCTCCAAGCACGCCACGTGTCTCGCGGATTGCGCCCGGATGGTTGGGATTAATTTTCGTGGCTAGGTAAATATAGATCTCCTTTCCGCAAGATTTTTACCCTGCCATTTGCCTTCTCTGCTTCCCTCTCGTATCCTTCCTTGCGCCCTTTCCGCCATTGCTGCTATTCCCCAAGCTCATCGCCGCTCCTTGCGTTGCCATGGCGCCGAAGAAGAGAGGTACTGCCGCCCCTTCCTCCTCTGCTGCCGACGCGGGGAAGAAGCTGAAGGAAGATGCTGCTGCCGCAGCGAATCCCGCCGCTGGTTTGAAGAAGGTCTCCGGTGACTGGTCGAGATCGACAGTCACCGAGAAGAAACTGGCGTCATACCACCAGCAAGGCCTGCTACCTCCGGCGGACCAACTCGCGGCTCGTGCTCCGGCGAACAAGGAGGTACTTCCCGAACCTCACGCCGGCGAGCGTGTTTGTTTTGCGGAATTCCTTCCGCGTGGTTTCTCTCTTCCGCTGCACGATTTTGTCTGTGGATTGCTGTATGCCTACGGGGTGCAGATTCACGATCTTACTCCCAACAGCATTTTGCACATTGCCTGTTTTATGTTTTGTGCGAGTGCTTTTTGGGGGTATCCCCTAGCTAGGCACTGTGGAAGTCAATCTTCCAGGTGCGCCACATGTGCCGAGGTGGACGCCCATGCCCAGTCGGCAGGTTTGGGGTCCAGGTGTGGAGAGACTGCCACTACTTCAACTTGAAGGCAGTCGACTCTACACAAGGCTGGAGGAGCAAATGGTTCTACGTCAGCATCGACCAGGAGGTTCTCCCGGCGTTTTCGATTGGGAAGCCTCTCCTGAAGACGAAGGCTTGGGAGCATCCTCTCTCGACTGAGGAGAAAGCGGAAGCTGCGCCTCTTTTGACCAGAGTTAGTGAGCTGCTTGGCACCGTCACTGGTGTTCAGCTGATCAGTACTTTTGTCAAGACACGAGTGTGGCCCCTTCGTCTCCGGGTCAATCCCATGTGGCGATACAAGGGCCCACTCGACGCCAGCAAGATGAGCGCTGTGGAACTGTCGCCTAACGAGCTGGATTCTCATGTGAAGGGAATCACCAGCATCAAGGCCGATGAAACGATTGACTTCAATTTTCCACATGCACCATATGGTCTAGAGAATGCTCTTCCTGAGGTAAGTGCACAAAACTATGCTTTATTTTCGAGTGGTGTTGTCCTTTTGCTTCTGGTGTTTATACCTTTTTGAGTATCGTTGTCTTCTTATGTGTAGGGTCATTCGACTGCTTGCATCCTTCCTCCTCTCCCCGAGTTTGGTCCTACCGAAGAGGTAGCTTTGCTAGATGAGGGGAAGAAAGCCACCTTATCTCCCCCTTCTGCAAATACTTCTGCCACAGAAGAGGCCGAAGCCAAAGAGGTGAACCAGGCGCCGAAGGACGGCGAGTCTGCGACTGAGCCCTCAACTAAACACCGTCGACTGCTTCGCCCCTCGCCTTCGAGCTCTCAGTCGGGAGGCGCAGAGCAGAAAGATGATGAGGATTCTGGCACCTCCCATCCCGCTAGGAGCGCTCCTCTGAGTATCTCTCCTCTGGCGTCATGCCCTCCTCCGACTGTGAATAAGCCTTTGAGCTTTGGAGGTCCGCCCATTGGAGCTGAACCAGAGTCAGATGAGGATGAGCATAGGTATGCGTTATGTTCTATCTGTATCTACATTTCGTTTGCTACCGCTTCTCTTATGCTCTTTTGCTATTATTTGTGCAGCGCTGGTGATGCGCAGCTGCGCTCACCACCAGTTGCAGAAGAACCCACAGTGGTTCCTCCCCAGGCCACTCTTGATACCGCCGAAACCACTCTTGTGGTTGGAGCGACTGATGCGGGGAAAACGGCGTCTGCCCCTGCTCTGGATGTGCGTCCTTCGACTTCCAAGACCTCTTCCTGGACTGAGCATGTGAGTATTTTGTGTTTACTTTGGCGTACTTGAAGCCTATTTTTGCTTAATTGACACTTTATGATTACTATTTGCAGCCTGTCTTCTGCAACATTGTTGCGGCTGGCGAAGCTTATGTCCAGATGGAGGAAGAGCTGGACTCACTTCGCTCCAACGTTAACCAGCTTAATCGTAAGTTACCTTAGCCACACTTGAAGTCATTCACCTAGTTTTCATTATCCTGCGACTGAGCTGACCGTTGCCCATCCCAGGCGACAAGAACTTGGCCGAGAAACGAGCAGCTGATCTGGAGAAGCAACTGAAGAAATTGGAGAAACTGCTTGCCGATCAGCAGACTGGCTCGAAGAAAGAACTTGATGAAGTTCGAACCTCGGCCAATTTGCGCGAGGAGTATGCCGGGCGACTGTCAAGCCTCGCTCATGCTATGGAAGGTTAGTAAATTTTCTCTTTACGTGTGCTTTCTTCTTCACTTCTCTTTTTGCTAATACTCGACATGCTCTCTTTTTGGTCTTATGAAGGAAATGCCGATGCGCCAGCTCCTGCCGATGCGTCGAGTGACGAGTTTTCACTTGACCATGCACTCGAGGAGCTGAGCGCCGCTATTATGAACGCGAAGAACTCTCTGGCCACCTCTACCAGCACACTTGGCGCTGTATTCCAGGAGGTGCTTCCATCGAGCGATGTCCCGGCGACTGCACAAGGATTTGCGAATGTGCTTGGTCCCAGCTCGTCGACTATGGCGGCATTTGCTCGCGATCTTACGGTACGCGGCTCGGAGTCCACCCTCAAGCTACTCCTTGGTAACGGCATAGCCATTGATTATGAAACTATCCTGTCTGACTTCCCAAAAAAGCCAGACAGGAAGCCATTGTCTTTGAAGGGTGTAACCGATACGACCATGCGACTATCCGACCTTTGCATCCGCACTATGGAGCGCAGATCAAATGAGATCGCTGCTCGATCGCAGTCGCGTAGGGCTAGGTCTGAGTCTGTGTCCCATGTCTAGGGACTTTTCATGATTTTGTAAATATAACTTTCACACACCATGTGTTCTTTTGCTACTTTGTCGATGCAAATGAATGCTATGAAGTATATGTTCCTGTTTACCTCCTTATTTCTGTATCACTTCGATTTGTGTCATTATCTGAGTGTTTGTGCTTATGATCCTGACAGCCAGTTGATAATAACTCGGCTGAGTCCTCCCAACCCTGGGTTGATACTCGATCACCTGCCCAAGTAAGAAACGATGCCAGGGTACTATCTTTTGCGAAGAAGAAAGTGGTGCAACTGACCCAAGAGCTGAAAGACGCCCAGACTGAGTTGAAAATACTCAAGGGATGCCAGCCTTTGCCACCCAATGAGAGGATTATGTACTTGCGGAAATAGAAATCGTGAACAGTCAACTGGACGGTAAGGCTTGCTCTTTTGCATGATGCGTGAGTTATAGCATCTCCGCTTTTGCTTACTTGACTTGTTTCCTGCAATTTTGTGCAAAGTTTCCAAGAAGAAGAGGAGCGTGTTAACGAACGTTTGGACAATGCGACTGATAACCCAACTACGGGCCGTCAGCATTTTTGGTTGGACAGATATCACGTCTGCAAGCTGGCTACTCTGAAAGATCGAGTATTTCGCGGCGCCATCCTACTCGAGCGATGCAGGGCGGCATTCTTGCGCATCAACTACTACCTGTTTCCAACCGGGCCACAGCCACAAGGGATCCATGCCCTAGTTGATCTTTTTATATCTGTCGACTCTATCCGTAATGCGATAACTCGAAAAGTTTTGCTTGGAGCAAATGCTGCTCTGGCTTATGTCTGTAGCCGAAAACCAACTCTGCAGCTTCCTCCTCCTGCGATTGGCTCGCAGCTAGATCAGTTGTGTTTAGATGGGACTGTAGACGCAGCCAACACACTGGTGGAGCGCTTGTATGACCAGATCCTTGGCTCAAACCTGCCTATGAAGGATGAGCCCATGTAAATTTGATGCTTTGTATAGTTGAGTGTATAAAGATGTGCAGCCCCCGAGCCTATCGAGCGGGGCGTATGTGAAAAATGTTTTACTTAGCTATGTAATTACCCAGCCCCCGAGCCTGTCGAGTGGGTGGTATAAAGCAACTTTTCTCTAACCCATGTTTCTTCTAGCCCCCGAGCCTGTGGAGTGGGGTGTGTGAGATATATATTTTATCTAACTTATGTAATATGCCAGCCCTCGAGCCCGTCGAGTGGGGTGTATGAGGTTAGCTTCGCGCTAGTTTACTTTGAGTTGTTTCCGTATCTTGAGTGATCAAATTATACTTTGGAAATATAACTTTTGTTACCACTTTTGTTTGAAACCCAGCCCCCGAGGACTCGGGCATGGCTGAATTTTTGTTGGTGAAATTAAGGCCCAGCCCCCGAGTACTCGGGTGGGGCGTGATTTTGTTATGACTTGTGAAAAGGTTTATGATCTAGCCCCCGAGGCTTCGGGTATGTAGACATAAGAAAATATGCGAACAACTCATAGAGGAACATTCTTCTTTATTTCAACTATTGGCCCGCAAGCCGCCTCATTAAAAACCTTCCAGTCCCCTTAGGTACCCTGGTAAGGGAAAGAGTGCGTCTGAAACCTGCTGGCCGTTTGACATTGTGCTCTTATTACATTGATCGACTAGGAGGTCTAAGCGTAGAAGCGACGCAAGTGTGCCACATTCCATGGGTTGTTTGATATTTCTCCTGTCTTCGCGTGCTTCAGCCGATAGGCACCACCATCGATGACCTCTGTAATGATGAAGGGTCCTTCCCATGGAGATGCAAGTTTGTGCACCTTCTTCTGTTTCAGTCGAAGTACCAAGTCTCCCACGATGAAGGACCTTGTATGCAGTCGACGACTGTGGTAGTTGCGAAGATCCTGCTGGTAGACAGCTGTGCGAGCAAGCGCCGTATAGCGTGCTTCTTCGAGTAGATCGGCTGTCACATCCCAAATTTTGGAACTAAGAAAAACTTAGTTTCACAAGACCCAAAATTCAGAACCAACAAAAACTTTTTGAAGTGTTTCACTGATGATTGTGTTTTTCTTCCCATTGCCATGTTGAACCTAGTGTGACTTGTTGTTTAAATTGTTTGACTAGTAAAAGTAAGACCCAACCAATATAAAAATATATTTAACTTGGTGATCATGTCATGACAAGAAAAATATTCCATGTATCTTTTCCATTCTTATTTTGGCCAACTCCATTTCAATAATACTTGGTTTAGCAACAACCAAAACTAATACCCATTATTTGAGAAAGTAAAAGTATTTCCAAAACTATGTGTTTCCACAAATGAGGAGATCTATATGCTATCTCCTATCTATCTTTTAAACTTGATATTTTGCATTTGTAGGCAACTCCCATTTTATAAGCTTTGGTTATCATTACATTTTAAAAGGAACACAAGTGGGAAATATATTACCCCACATATGTCTCTTTATCAAACCTTTGAAAACTAATAAGTTATGAATTGAGATAGTTTTAAACATCATCTTGTCATAATTAAGTGTGATCATTTTTTTACAAGATAGTATTGTTAATTATGGAAATGGTGGTGATTAAATTCTTGTGGTCTGATTTGTGTGATCTGGTTGTGATGTTAATATTGTTGTGTTTGTTGCTTGTGAGGATAAATTCCTCAGTTATGCTTAATGCTAAATAGAACACATTTGGCTACCAAATTTGAGTGTGACTTGAATAACAACAAACCCTCTAAGATTATTCACCCCTAAGTTAAAATCCTAAATTTAGGGAAATGATCCTATTAAAATTCTCTCTCCATCTATTCCTCTATCTTATAAAAGCAATTATACTTTTCCTTATTCTAGGAATAAGATGGAGTAATAATCATCTCAGCTCCCTCTCACTCATTCAACCAAAAAGGAAATTAAGATCATGATGAAGAAATGATCTTAAATAAATTATTTTCTCCCTATTTCTCTATTTCCTTCAAACAAATATTTTCTCCATGAAAATAAAAAACTATTTGAAGTTACCATATTTGTCAAGAAAGTTCCAAAAGTTCAAAACAATATTTTATCACTTGTTTAAAAATATTAAAGAAATGTTAATTTAGTTTTACCAAAAATCATTTATTTAAATCCTATGAACAAAAATGGTTCAAAACATTTTATTTCTCAACACCAATTTTTGTGGAGCTTCTACAAGTATATGGGAGGCTACATGAATTTTCTCAAATTTTTATAAAATGTTTAAGTGCCCCGATTAAAATCCCTAAGAGCTACTGGTTTTAAAAGAAATAAAAGAAATTAAGAAGAGGACCTAGTTGTAACTAGAAACAGAAATCCAGGGGGCGCTTTGCAAGTTGGTCGTCTCCCTCTGTAGCAGCCCGTGCGCGCGAGGCCGTTGTCGTCCTCCCGTGCGTCGCCGCCCGGACCCCCCCTCCTCTCCGTTGCCCTGCGAGGAGAAGGATAAGAGACCCCCCCCCCCCGAAGCTGCTCTCCTCCTCCCTCGCTCACTCGCTCTCCTTTCTCTCTCTCCCTCTCTGTTTTCTCTCCACCATGGCCGCGCCTCGGCCGAGCTCGCCGTCGAGCATCGCCGGCGATTGGAGCATCCCCGAGCAAATCCAGGACCGCCAGAAGATGCGCCTCACCGTCCTCTTCATCTCCGTGCAAGGAATCGAGGCGGGACGCCGTCGTTCGCGAGATCGCCGCCGTCTTCTTCCTCTCCGGCCGGCACACTCCGATCAAGCTCGCCGCCGTTCCCGTCCACCTCAGCACCAACGGATCGCACCCACGCATCGAGGGTGAGCAGGCGCACCTCCAGGACTTCTCCGTTCATCCCAGTTCGCCGTGGTTCGTCGCGTCGCCGTTAGCCCGTAGCCCGCCGCCGCCCGACCTCGTCGCCGGAGCTTTTGCCGGCGACCATTAGGTCCATAACGCCGCCACTAGGTAGCCCGTGCTCGTGCGTGTCGAGTGCGAGCATTATTTGGACTCAGCACGCCGTAGAAACATCGAACCCGTGCTCGTCGCCGCCGGTGATCGTCGTGTCCACGCGCGTCGTCGACGTGCACCGTCTACTCCTCTTATTTACGCGTGCCCGTATACTAACACCAGCACCGAGCCAGCCCAGTGGTACCGCTTCGTGCCGCGCTCGCGCGCGACGCGAGTTCGAACCCCCGCAGACGCAAAGGCGCAACCCCCCTTTTTCCTTTCTTTTCCGCGCTGACAGGCGGGCCCCACTGGTCAGTGACCGTGGTGGCCAGCACAGCCCACCCACGCCCAGTCAGCGCCAGCGTGGCCGAAGGCCCCACGGGTCAGTGTCTGTGGCTAGCCACGGCCCGGTGAAAAACGTTTCGGGCCCTTTTTCTGTGAATATTAAAACTGACAGAAATTTGATTAAGTTTGTAAATTTAATATCTTTTTAAATACTTATCCAAAAATAGCAAACAATATATCAAAATGATCAGGAGAAATAACTTCACCTTATAACATCATTTTCATGTTGAACTAAACACTGGAAATAACTTTTCCTTGCACTTTAGTAAAAGGGCAGAATATAAAATGATTTTGTAAAATTCATAACTAATTAAATATTGATCCAAAAGTTACCAACAAGATACCAAAATGTTCAGAAGATTAAATCTAGTCTTTTGGTGTAATTCACCTATCCAAGTAAATTAGTTTAATTGTTGTTTTATTGAAATAAAGAAAATGGCAGAATATAAAACAAATTAGGAAAATTCATATCTTTAAAAATAAGGATCCAAAAATTAAGTTTGACCACTTAAAATGTTCAGCAAATGATAACCTTTATGTTCCACCTTGTTTCCAAACATGGATAATTATTTTGTAGTGTTGTTTAAAATAAATTAACAAAGGGGCATATTTAAAAAGGATTTTATAAATTAATCTGTAATGATTTTTGGAGCAAATCTAATTTTGCTAGGTTCCTAGTGTTTTACTTTATCATACCCTAGCATGGTGTGATGGTTCCACTTATAGAGGCTAATTGGTGACCTAACTTTTGTCTGAAGTATTTCCCGTCCAAAGGGAGGTGCTTGTCGCTATTCTTTGCCCGGGATAGTTTTTGGATCTATGTACCTAGCTTGTGTGTAGGTGATAGATTACTGATCATTATAATACCCTCGTAAGTGTAGATCCTAGTTGTTACTCGAACGATTAGTTTGGCGCTTACGGTTTGTTACTTGTCTGTATACCACTTGTGGTTTGGTTTGCTTAGTGATTGTTGTGTTATTCTCCTGTTTGCGACGCTAGATATAAACACTACCGGAGTGGTCTCTGGAACGGAGTTATTGAGGAAGGGGAATTCGTTGAACCTGAAGATCAAGACCAACTTCACTTTGCCGAGCAAGGCAAGCTATCCTCTGAGCTTGCATTTATATACATCTATTTTGGTTCACATGTTTTACTTATAAAGAGCAAAAGTTATTTATGTGGTGTTTGCCACAAAAGCTATGATTTTGAAAACCTTTTCCAAAATATAAGTATATTATTTTGACACCCTATCTGGAGATATTAGCTGGAATTTCTTTTCCAAACTATAGGATGGGAAAAATATTGTTTACTCAAAACTCCTTTGGAAAATACTTGTGGGGTTGTGGAATACCGAGATGTCGGTGTGGAAATGGAGAAATGGTGAATGGTGATGTTTATGAAAAAATGCACATTGTGTCTTTGTACTATGACGACCAGCCGATAATCTGTGCGACCACATTTACCCACATATGGGAAAGGGCGTAGTCATATAGTTTGCTCATATTAGTACTGGAAGCCTCAACAACGAGGATGACCTCGTTCCATGAGGGGATGGTTTGGTGACCTGCCCCTGACCTGGGTCCTCTTAAGAGAAGTCTACCGGAGGCCGGTATGAGTGTATTGGAGAAAGAGGATTGAAGACGCCACCTTTGGGTCGCCGGGCAGAACTACGAAGTCCTCACACTTAGTTTCCGACGGGCTGGATTTAAGTGTCGATGGAACCGGTTTCGTAGCGGTAGGATCCTATACTAGCATGAGCAAAGGACAGGCTATGGTCGGTGACTCAACTTCGCATACACCTTGTATGGCGGGACGTGGCTGACACGATGAGTTGCCGGATGGATGTGGGGAAAGCGTGCTACCTCTGCAGAGTGTAAAACTATTCGATTAGCCGAGTCCTCGGATATGGACAGTTGGAAAGAACTGCTTTGACCATGTGCAAGTTTTGCAAAGTTTTGAGATTTGAAAATAAAATGGAGATGTGTTGTCTCAGCAACTCTACCGACGGGCTGGTATGAGGTTGCTGGAGAATGATTTGACCATGACGGGCTTTGGTCGAGAAGTGAAGAGTTTTGTGATTTGAAAGGTGAAAATGTTTTATGCAACTATGCCAACGGGCCGGCATGAAGTTGTGGGATAGAATGACCATGAAGGGTTGTGGTCGGAAAAGGAGGAGTTTTTGGAGAAATAAACCAAATGGTGATTTTCCGGGAAAATGTTTATAAAAGAGACTTCTTACCTAGTTCAACAGAGATATATTTTTGGGAAAAAGTGTTAAACGAGACTTCTTACAAAAACAGATTTATGGGAAAAGTTCTAAAAGCCTTCTTTCCTTTTCCAATAAAGATATGGAGATTTCAAAACAAAGTTTTATTAAACAAAAATATCCTTCTCTTTTCAACAAGGATATAGTGTTTTCAAAGCAAACGAAGTTTTATTTAAACAACAAAAAGAGTAGTGCATGCTCATTTCGGGGGTAGTTTGCGAGTACATTCAAATGTACTCATATTGGTTTCGTCCCTGGCTATTGTCTTAGCCAGATTCTGAAGATGAACAGTTCGAAGAAGAAGACTTCAATAACGTCAATGCGAACTAGGGCGCTTCCCAGTCAGCTGCCTGTAGGGTTGGCAAGTGACTTGGGCTCCACGTTGTTTGGTGATTTCCGCTGCGAGTACCTGATGAAGTTATGGCTTCAATCAAGTAAGTAAATTTATTCGGTATTTATGGGTGTTCTGTGATACCAATTCGAGTTATGTGCAACAACAGACTGATCATGGGATTGTTGCAGGAAACATAACGGGTATCTCGGATACCTAATCCGGGGTCCCCACATCGGCAGAGTCTTCGAGTGACTCGTTCGCGTCGTCTTCGTCGTATACTTCTACTCGGGGTGCGCTGAACTTTACTTCTGGTGGCAGTACTGCCTCTGCGCCATAGACCATAAAGAACGGTGTGAACTGGGTCGAGGCGTTCGGAGTTGTGCGTAAACTCCATAGTACCGCTTGGAGCTCATCGACCCAGGCACCCGCAGCCCTTTTGAGTGGTACCAGCAATCTTTTCTTGATGCCCGTGCATACGAGACCATTGGCCTTTTCGACTTGCCCGTTGGACTGTGGGTGCGCCACCGATGCATAGTTGAGCGTGATATTCCACTCTTTGCAGAAGGAGCGAAATTCCTCGGCTGTGAAGTTTGTGCCGTTATCCGTGATGATGCTGTTCGGGACACCAAAGCGATACACGATGGATCTTATGAAATTGACTGCTGTAGCGGCAGTCGAGCTTGTGATGGGAACTGCTTCGATCCACTTTGTGAATTTGTCCACCGCCACCAGTAGGTGAGTATGTCCTCCAGGCGAAGATTTTTTGAGTGGTCCGACCATATCGAGCCCCCATTGGGCGAAAGGCCACGCCAGTGGTATGGTTTTTAACGCCGATGCGGGTGCATGAGGTTTGGTGGCGAATTTTGACACCCGATGCACCTTTTGACTATGTCTTCCGCGTCTTTGAGTGTTGTTGGCCAGTAAAACCCTGCTCGGAAGGCTTTGGCTACGAGTGATCGACTGCTGGCGTGATGCCCACAGGTACCTGCATGGATATCACGGAGTATTGCTTTGCCATCCTCGAAGTCGATGCATCTTTGAAACATACCTGAGACGCTGCGTTTGTACAACTCACCGTTAATTATGGTGTATGCTTTGGATCGTCGAGTGACTCGCCGGGCGTCTGTTGTGTCTTCGGGTAGCTCGTCGCGGAGCATGTATGCCAAGAAGGGTTGAGTCCATGCTGGTATCACCAGATCACCATGGCATAAGAGTACTTCGACTGGTGGATCATCTGTACTGGGTGCTTTACCCTTTGATGTAGCAGTCGAAGCGGCGGAGGCCGCTGTGCTTTGATGGACCTGTGCTCGATGCGCTCTAAGAAGACACCTGGTGGAATTTGTGCTTTAGTTGAACCGATGTTGGCTAACCTGTCTGCTTCTTCGTTACTTTCTCGCCCAATGTGCCGTAGCTCGCATCCATCGAATCCACCCTCCAACGTGTTGTAGAGATCTCGATATGCGATCATGTTGTCAGCTATGGCATCACAAGCTTTCATCGTTTGCTGCACTACCAGGTTAGAATCACCATAGATCATTAGTCGAGTGCATCCTAGTGCTTTGGCCATTCGCATGCCGTGGATCAGGCCTTCGTATTCTGCTTCGTTGTTGGACGGGAACTCGAAATCCATCTGCAAAACGTAGCAGAGTTTGTCGCCCTTGGGTGATATGAGTATGACGCCTGCGCCTGCGCCTTCGTTTTTCTTGGACCCATCAAAGTACATTGTCCAGGAGTTAGATACATCAGGAACTCCTGGCAGTTGAGCTTCGATCCACTCGGTTGTGAAGTCAGGTAAGACTTGTGCTTTGATGGCCTTCGGGTGATCATACGTGATTCCTAGTGGCCCTAGCTCGATGAGCCACTTTGCTACTCGCCCAGTTGCGTCGGGGTTTGTGAGAATGTCTCCAATTGCAGATTTGCTTATCACTGTTATCGGGTGCTCCGTGAAGTAATGGCGCAGCTTCCTGGAGGTCATGAAAACAGCGTATGCCAGCTTTTGAAAGTGCGGGTACCGCTGTTTGGACGCAGAGAGGACTTCGCTGACGTAGTAGACTGGTCTTTGCACACTTTGAGCTTTTCCCTCCTCCATGCGTTCGACTACCAAGACCGTACTTACCACTCGATTGGTGGCTGAGACGTACAGGTACAATGGTTCTTTTTCTCTGGGTGCCGCCAGTATTGGAGGATTTGTGAGGAGTCGCTTGAGATCAACGAAAGCTGCTTCAGCTTCGTCCGTCCACTCGAACTTGTCTGCCTTCTTCATCAGTCGATAAAGCGGTAATGCCTTTTCGCCTAGCTTGCTGATGAAGCGACTGAGTGCCGCCACTCGACCTGCTAACTGCTGCACTTCGTAAAGCTTTGTAGGCCTTTGCATGGTGAGTATGGCCTGTATCTTCTCGGGATTTGCTTCTATTCCCTGTGCTGACACCAAGTACCCCAAGAGTTCTCCGGCTGGACACCGAATGTACACTTATCTGGGTTGAGCTTGATGTTGTAACTTTTGAGATTGTCGAAGGTTTCCGTAGATCTGCGAGTAATGTGCCTTCCTCCTTCGACTTGATAACTATGTCGTCTACATATACTTCGACATTATGACCAATTTGCTTCTTCAAGCAGTTTTGCATCATACGCTGGTACGTAGCACCTGCGTTCTTGAGCCCGAAGGGCATTGTGGTGTAACAGTATACTCCGAGTGGAGTTGTGAATGCTGTTTTTTCTTCGTCTTCGACTTTCATCCGTATCTGGTGGTACCCCGAGTACGCGTCCAGAAAGGATAGACGCGCACATCCTGCGTGGAGTCGATGATCTGATCGATTCGCGGAAGTGGAAAGTGATCCTTGGGGCAACACTTGTTAAGCCCCGTAAAGTCTATGCACATCCGAAGAGCTGTGTTTTCTTCTTCTCGATGAGCACAGGGTTGGCCACCCAATCTGACTTCTTGATTTCTCGAATGAAGTTTGCTTTGAGTAACCTGTCGACTTCCTTCTCTATAGCTTCTCTTTTGGGACCGGCGACACGACGTGTTGCTTGCTTAACTGGCCTTGCGCCTGGAGTAAGTTGAAGAGAGTGCTCGGCGAATTTCCTGGGAATACCTGGCATGTCGGCTGGACACCATGCAAATATATCCCAGTTCTCACGGAGAAATTCGACGAGCGCGCTTTCCTATGCGGGAGGTAGGCTTGTGGACACCCTGACTGTCTTGGATGGATCAGTCGGGTGGACTTGGTGCTTCCTTATGTCATCCGTGGCGCTGAACGCCCTGTCGACTGCTTGCTTCTTGTGCTCAGGCATGAGTGTATGGTCATTGGTGAGAGAAAGATCTTCAAAAGTTTGCTCCATACCGAACATCTCTGAGATCTTGCTGAAATCTCGGTCGCAAGCGTCGGACCTTTGGAAGTTCCCAGTGACTGTGATGACTCCCTTGGGTCCTGGCATCTTCAACTTGAGGTATGCGTAATGTGGCACTGCCATGAATCGAGCAAACGTTGGGCGTCCCAATATGGCGTGGTACTGTGACTTCCAGTCGACGACCTCGAACTCAATCGATTCTGTTCTGAAGTGGCTTGCATCACCAAATGTAACGTCGAGTTGTATTGTGCCTTCTGGGTCAACAGCTTTTCCTGGAACAATACCATGAAAAGTGTTTGTGGATTTAGGTAGATTTTCGACTGACCTGTTCATCCTGCGTAGCGTGTCAGCGAAGATGATGTTGATGCCGCTGCCTCCATCCATGAAGACCTTGGTCATGGCGTATCCACCAATCTGAGCGTCGAGTACCAGGGCTGCGTGCCTGGTCGATAGACTGATGGTGGGTGGTCCTCGTGTGAACGTTATTGGAGTCTCGGATCCCCTTAATTCTGGCACGGCTGGTGGCGCCATGACTGCCATGTTGACATGTCGAGTGTGCAACTTCTGCTGCCTGTTAGGGACGCCCTTTTTGGATCATGTACATGTGTCCCTGAGGCTTCGGGTATTGATCTTCTGCTACTTGTGGTATGTGGTGTATGGCTCCTGCGACTTGGCTTCCTGGCTATGCTGTGGTGGCACTGGGAGTGCCGGGACTGGCTGTGCTGGTGGCGCTGCGGCGGGGACTGGCTGAACAGTCGATGGTGCGACCCTTCTGACTTTCATCATGTAGTCCATCGCCATTTGGTCAAACTCCCTGCAATTCCTCATGGTGTGATTGGAGATTAACCTTCCATCTCCCTTGAATAGGTGGAATCTGCAGTAGTCATCCATCTTCTCTTCGAATGTCCTTTCTGGTCGCGTGTCTGTGCGTCTGCGCCACTCCTGCCTCCTGTAGTTGCCACTGTGTTGTCGCGGTCCTGCTGCGCGGTGATCGTCGGTTCGACTGTCGCGACGGTCATCACTTCGTCCGTCGCGGCGATTTTCGTTTCGACTGTCTCGACGCTCGTCTGGTCGTCTGTCATCTCTGGCTTGATTATCATGTGGCTGGGAAAAACCAGCTGCCATGAATTTTACTCGATCATCATCGTTGTAACGATTTTTGCGTTTGCGTCGTCTGTCATCTCTGTAGCTATCGCGGTGATCTCGACTGTCGCGGTGATCCTCACGACCGCGCGGGGAGACTGGGCGTTTTGCTCTTACGGAGTCTTCTCCATCTGCCCACTCGGTTGCTATTTTCATGAGCTCGGCCATGGATTTTGGCTTTTGGCGACCGAGTGCTTCTCTGAAGTCCTCCGAAAGACTCCCTGGGTGAAGACATCCATAGCTCTGTCTTCGGAGATTGTGCCTACTGAATTGCGGATTGCTGTCCATCGCCTGATGTATGCTCTGAGCGTCTCATCTGACCTCTGTGTGCAAGCACTTAGTTCTGCGAATGTTTTAGGCCGCTCACACAGAGGGTCGAAATACTTGATGAAGTCCTCCCGGAAGTGATCCCAAGAGTCGTATGATCCTTCGGGTAGTGCTTTGAGCCAGTCGCGGGCTGTGCCCTCGAGCATCAGCTGTATGTATTGCACGCTGTTGTAGTTGTGCCACGTTGACACACGACTGCTAGCTTGTAATCCTCGAGCCAGCCTGATGGCTCTGCCTGCAGTTAAACTTTGGTGTTGTTGGTAGCCCGAACTTTTTGGGCATCCTGGCTTCACGGATGCGTCGAGTGAAGCATCTAGCTCCGCAGGGTCCTGTGTCTCGATTGTCACCTGAATCGCTGCTGTCTGATCTTCTGGATCTGCTCCGAGATCGACGGCGACCTGAATCTCTTCTTGCGCTGCTCTGTGAGGGTGCGACTGCGATGATCTCGCGATGTATGACGTGAGCGGCTCCTGCTGCGCTCTCTGCTTTTCCCTGTCTGGAGTCCTTTTGCTGCGAGTGCGAGCGCCTTTAACTGCTGTTGATGTGCTTCTGCGGCTGGGTCGCCTGCTGGAGGTGTGTTGCTTTTAGGTAAGCTCCGATCGAGAGCAAGGCACCTTCGGCTATCTTGGGTACCAGCACTCCTTCTGCGTCCAGCGTCATGAACGAGTGTTCTAAGTTGCGAGTGATTCCTGATCTTTCTCCTTCTGGGAGGTTTGCAAACCGAGATCGGTGCCTGGGCTCTGTCCCACCTGTGGAGCCGAGGGATAGCTGCCTTCTTCGCACACTCGAGATACTAGCTTGCTTTCTGCGTTCCTCGAGTGTTGCTCTGTACTGCTTTAGGCGCATCGTCTCTTGCCAGTTGAAGTAGTTGTAGGCCATCATCTCCTCTGGAGTCGCGTCTGCTGGCATCATTGTGCACTCCTTGATGACTTTGTCCACTTTTGCCGCCATCTCGGCTGTGATAGTCAGTGTTGAGACACCATCTGGTAAGGTGACCGTGCACGGGAATTCCGTAGGTCTTCGACTGGCTGCTGCTGCCGAGGCTTCTGCGCTGAACGCAACGCAGACTTACGGGGTATGACTGGAGGACATGTGTATGTGCTGTCGATGCCAGTCATGGACTCGAACTCATCATCCAAGCTCATGTCAGAGTTGTTGCTTTTGCTGATCTGGGCGTCGGTGTCGACGTATGCTTCGAGTGTCTGCTCAGGATTGTCTTCGTTGTTGGAGAGGGACTCGTGATCTGCTTGGATCTCTGTCCACCGAAATCGGCGAGGCAGATACTGTCGTTTGCGTCTTCAGTTTGCATGTAGTCGAGAACTGTCGAGTGATTCGGCGTGCTCGACTGTGCCAATTGATAGGTGGACTGTACCTCATCATCTGGGATTTCCTGCGCCATGAGCTCGTTGAACTCTCGGGTTGACATAGATGAGGCTGGTGCTAGCGGCGAGATCGAATCGATCTGTGATGAGGCGGCTTCCATAGCTGCTGGTGATGCAATCGTAGTCGAGGAGCGTCGAGTGTCTCAGCCGCGATTGGATCTGTCAAGTCCTGCACGCCAAACTTATCAACGAAAAAATTGTGCTTTCCAACAATCAGATCCAAACCTGAGTTGAGGCTGGCAAAGGCCTCTTGAGCTTCTGTCGAGTACGGTTTGATCCGTTTTGGTGATGCGATCTTTGGCGAGTGATCGCCCGATGATCCGACGTTAGTCGAGCTTGCCGGCGAGTTGCCGTTTGCGGATGTGGCCGGCGAGTTGCCGCATGAAGATGGAACCGGCGAACCTGTGAATCCAACACTACCTGTTCCCACAGACGGCGCCAATTGACGAGGTGTGTCCTCGGCAATACCCATAGTTGAGTACCTAGGGTTAGATTTATGTGGTAGAGAACGCGTAGTGTTAGTAGAATCGTCGGCTGACAAGCGGGATTTACCCAGGTTCAGGTCCCTCGACTGAGGTAACACCCCTACTTCCTGCCTGTCTGTATTGATTGTGGAATATGCTGCGGTTACAAGGGTCTAGCAAGAGGATGATCTCGCTAGGGTTTGGTGGTTATGGTATTGCGTGTCCTTGATCGGCCACCCTCCCAGCACTTATATAGGGGGCTGGGTCTCGGGTACGTAACCGACTAGGTTTTACAGATAAGGAAACTATAACCGACTATGCCTAACTTGGGAAGCAATCTTCGTCTTGGGCCTCTCTTGCTGGGCTTCATCGGACTGTTGACAATTGGGCTTTAGTCATTACGTGCATCAGGTACCCTCATGGTAGGGTACCCGTTTGGTATAACCTCATCATTCATCCTCTTCTTTTTCGGTCATACCATCATCAGCTAATTCTACCAACGGATCCTCCACATGAAATAGTAAATCATAAAAACCATCCTTAATGAACAAAGACCACTTCTTAGGGATCCTTGTATAGTCGATGCATCCGACTAAAATTCTGACCACCCCATACTGCCGAGTGTACTGCATGTCCACTTTGAGTGTCTTTCCAAGCATATAACCCAAAGACCAAAGAGCTAGAAAATCCCCAATGTGCTGGTCCGGTACCCCTGAGATCCGCACCCAAATCTGAGGTATACCACATACAGGATCTTTCTTTGCTGCCCACTTCTCCACCTTCAACACACAACTTGTATTTGGAACTCTAAATTCACCAAAAGTATCTAGCCTTTCAAGCTCAGCTCTTGTAGGGAAAGCTGTCTTAAACACATTGTGCCCAACCTGTATCACATCCCATCGAAATTCAGTTGGAACCAACCTCTGCAGTTGACTCACAATCTGAGGAATAGACAGATCCCCTCCCGTGATGGTAATCATGGCCATTCTGCTATTGTCATTCTTGGGCTTATATGATGCCGTGGGAATACACTCCCACCAAAGTAGATCATCAGCTATTAGACCGTATGTCATAAGCATTGGTTTTGGTGCCTGAAACAAGGGACATGCCCCCTCTTCATGTTCCTCCGACTCGCATACATCACAGAGAATAGCTGTGCACTCGTTACTAAGATGTCCATAAACGCCGCATCGGAAGCACCTAGGGTTTCCGACTTTCTTTGCCTTTTTACCTACGCCACGCTCCAGATCAGCTTCTACCATTGGTGCCGCTGCACTTCGAGTATTCACTGGAACTACTACAGGGCGAGTATCAATTGTCGGAGTACTTTCCAAACGAGGCTGAGGCACCGACGGTGTAGCGACGACCGTTGCTGCGCTTGGTACTGCCCCAGAAGCCCGCAACGCCTCTGTGACCTGACGTACTACCGCAGCCACAGCCTACTCTGATAGCTGCACGGCCTTGTTAGTTTCCTCCGTTCTGACCCAAGTTTGATTACCTCGTCCGACCCCAAAGTTTCCACTGTGCCGCCCACGGTAACCACCATAATGACCTCCTCGCTGATCGTCGTACCTCTGCCTGTACCTTGCTGTCGCAGTAGCATTGTTTGGACGGGTACCAGCATCATTCCCAAACCCTGATCCAACATTAAACCTTAGGTTCTGCCCTGCAAAACGAGCAGCACCGGCATAGTTGGCGCTCCCAACGTCCGGCCCCTGTTCAGTAGGGTTAAACCTCGAGTAATCATCATCACGGTGGTTTGTAGTGCCGCTTGATCCACCTTGTGCATAATTAGCTCCTCCAAAACGATTCTGCTGTCCACCATTGAAGCACTGGACGAGTCCAGAACCTCTTGCGCCCTGCCCTATCCCGCGCCCTTGGACGCCAGAGCCACGACCTGCATCACCGCGGCCTTGTATCGCAGCAGCTCCACGGCCACCCTCACCGCGAGCAGGCATGTGTGCTCCACCCCGCCCGATCGGCGGCCCGGCAGCGCGATTGGGATGCCCATTCCCTCGACCGTCGCCAGCACCACCTCGACCGCCGCCATGGCTCGCCATGGCCTGAACGAGGGTTGCGGCTTCGAACTCGATAAGTTTTGTGAACCCTAGATTCTGCCGATTCCCAGTACGTATAGGATTCGGCACAGGAACGCGACGTGATCTCAACCTGAGGCCCGCTTGACTCCCACGGTTGGACCAGTACAGTTCTTGCGAGCCCAAGAATTTCCGGCCCATATGGCTAACCCACTTTGGTTGCCGTTCAATTTTTTTTGAATGTGGCGATCCACAATAATCGGCATTGATCGCCAGAGTCAATCCAGAAAAACCAAGGTCCATCTCTCGCCAGATCCATCATCCACAAACATCGTTGGAGACAGATCGGCAACTTCACCTTTCGAACGAAACGGGTTACCTTCGAGCTGACCATGAACGCCTCCGACGCACTCCTCGCCAGCGGCGAGAGGAGCATCTTAGAAACGTACCTTTGCGTCTGAATCCGCAGACGACGCTTGAGGCTTCGAGTCGAAGCATCTTCCACCGTCGTCTTGTCTGCCGGCGTGGGGGTGCGACACAGGTAGCGCAGGGAGGAGGTCGTCGCCGGCGATGTTCCGGCGCGCTCCTCCTCTTCCTCGTCGATGAGCGCCCATAATCGCCCTCCGATCGCCTCAACGGTCACTCCGAGATTTTCGGAGCTCTCCATCGCCTTCTGGTTCATACAGCCTCAGGTATCCATCTGAATCTAACCTCATGTACTGGTTGGTTTGCGCTACTGGCAAGGTGATACTATCATTCATATCTTGCCCAAACAAGAAGCTAAGGCTTCCATTCCTTAATGTAGCTTTTGTTGGATCATTTCCTATCTTGCCGAATGTTGACTTATACGAAAAGTAGAGTTGTGGTGGTGTGGAGTCAGCATAAGCATATAATCCATCAGGGAGTAGAGAGATATACAACTGATTCACAGTCCAATTTGTTGGAGAGGTCTTTGCCTCGAGCCTCGTACCTTCCAGAATTGATTGCCCGGGTACCAATGTGTCAGTAGGATGATCAAATGACTGCCAAACTGCTGCATTCCTGTGATCAAACAACACCAGATTACCGACCTTGGTGAGCACCATGACGCGCCCACCAGAGTTGCTGCTGGACCAGACATGGCTATCGTCAGCATCGTGGAGGACCAAGTTCCCGCTTGAGGTAAACTCAAGGGTGGCGTTCTCCCTAACAGGTTGATCTCTGTTGGCAGACCAGACCACCTCCCCGGGATCACCCTCGAGCAGCTCCAGATCACCCTTGAACAATGTTGTTCCATTGCCGACGTAGACAATGAAGACGGCAAATAGGTACATGTCGCATGTTGGGGTGGAGGCACATACGAACCCTGCCGCAAAATTAAGCGCATAGTCGTCGTATTTATCTTGTAATAGAATGAGGCGGATTACTGAATTGTTGAATTGATCGTTGTTGTTGATCCACACAGTCGATGGCTTGACCATGGAATAGTTCAAGGGCTTCGCTGCAGAGAGCAACGGTGCTGCTGCAGCGATTACAAGAAAGAGGAGATTGGCAGGACCCATGGTGCTTGGACGTAAAAAGAGACTGTAATCAAGAATAATAATCAGTTACTTCTCGCATTACGATTAGATAGACAGGAAGATACAGGGGACTCCGATGAAGTAGCAGAGTACGAACAATATCACACCTACCTGATGACACTGAGCTGATGGAGAAGATGCGATCGCCGGAGAGGTGGGGGTGCCTGGAGTCCTGGAAGAAGAGATGGGGGTGCCTGGAGTCAGACTGGCTGGCTCCAAAGCGTGTTTTGGGGATTTCGGAGATGTATTAATATTTCTGACTAGTTCCATGGAGTGACTGACTGGCTAGCTGTGCTGACCCAGATTTTAATGTTTGACTCGTATTGTGGTCTATCGCTCGCGGCACGTCCCTGTTAGGCAGCAAGGCATGTGCTCCGGTACACAAAAACTTTCTTGAGTGGAGGCAACTCATGTGCTCCAGCCTCCAGCCAACAAAAACATTCATGTACGAGGGCACTCTACATGTAGGACGAGCTACAAAGGGACTTTTCGGGCGTAGTTATGTATTGTATCATGCGCCTGAGCAAAAGAATTCTCGCAGGACGTACAACGTCGCCCGTTGTACCAGTCAAAGTCAGGAAAGGATGCGGCATTGTTCCTTCCAGTCTGACGAGTTGCAGGAAATGCATGATGCATAACAAAAACAAAAAATTCACATGACTGCCGCAACACATTTCATGGAGTTTCAAGAGAGCTTTGCAATTTTCAGAATTGCATCAGTAAACCAAGCTCCGACAAGATATGTCAAAATTTAAGAATCAGAAAGGCAAACACCGCGAGAAGCGTGATCTAGAGTCTCGGACAGAGCAAAGAGCGTAGTTGCTTCAGTACACGATGTGCATTCATCGGTAGTATGTTTCAGGGCGTCTACTAGACTAGCTACTACCCTACAGCACATGTACTCGGCTTCCTCTGCAACTCCTAGTTTCTACAGCATTGCACGATTCTAACCTCAACTTATACCCTTTGCCAAACATTTCTTTCTAGTGATCAAGGGAAGCTGTTGCCGGGAAGTAAATCACCAACAAAAAACTTAGCAATGAGGCATGCTCTTGGCTTGAACTGACCTCACGGCCTTGCTGCATCTCAAGCAACTTCTGTGCCTCATCGTTCTCTTCCTTTGGCTCACCACTGGGTGCCTTGGGTTTCGTGGTGGACTAGACAGTCAGCACGCTTCGCCAAGCTGGGAACATCGGGGCTTGAACGAGGCTAGTTGGCGCTATGTTATTCTGCTGGGGTAGCGTGCTTGTTCGGTTGTATTATGGTATTATTTTGGAGCTAGTATACCGAGCACATTTTCTTATAACGAAATATGACACTGTATTCTTCATGTTGCCACTCTAGTTTCTTGGATAAAATAGCATACTTATGCCCATAAATTATACAAGAAAACATAAGGCTGGTTTCTTCAGAGATCCTTCATGGCAATTTACTCTCTACACCGTCTATTCTAGAGCCTCAGCATGCATACTGTGTCGCCAATGGTAGAAGCAGGCTATGATACAATGCTGGGAATTTTGATCGTACAAAAACATGGCTGCCCCTTCATCATGACCAATAGACCACATTGTCCTTTCTTCTGGTCTTCCCTGATGTTGGTTGTGCCTTCTCAGTTAATGTCTTTTCTTTTTATTGTTTGGTTGGTTTGAGGTAGCTTATCACGTGTTTCACGCGATTCAGTTAAAGTCTTCTAGTCCTGCATAATTGCAGAATCACAGTTATGGACCATTGGAAGACATAATGCATTTGCAGTGTTTGTTTTTCACCCAGTGTCTTCCGTGTATTGTCACACGAATTTTCATAGGACAGATCTATTTGCAGTGATTACATAGACATTATGTGTATACCTTCTGAATAAACAGCGAGACCTAGCTTGGCAATTATATCTTCTGACATCATTTTGCGAGATAATGTAGAATTTGTAAGCGGAATTGAAACATATATTGATAAGCTTGCTGCATAAAAGACCAGCTGCAAAAGACGGACCTACTAAACAAACTTATAGAAAAATGGCGAGGCATAATTCATGGAAAATAAATATTATGAAAGGAATAAAGGATATAACAGAGACAGGCGCCCATTATTCATATGTAGGCTTGTATATTATCATGTGATGGGTGAGCGGTGGAACATAGGTATGAATGAATTTGGAGCCACCAATCTGTTCTCATTTAGCGGTTATCAACGGTATCAATTAAGAAACTGATAGATGGATGAGGTAGCAAACTTCTTCTCCATGCAAAATATCCGATGATAATTATTTGGTACTCATCCCCACGTTCCCAGTTTCCAATATATGAATCCGATCTTCTCGTGTATTTTGCCTAGGAAATTTTAAAAAAATTGTCATGTTTTCTATGGTTAAAATTTGAATATAGATATGAAAAAAACAGGAAGAACAGAATCAAACATCTAACTCGAAGTAAAAACAGATGCATCAATTCTTTTTCCCCAAATCCCCTAATCTTCGATTTCATACCCGGCCGTCCATACTGTAGGTATTGTGCCTCTCCTAAAATGTTTACTAAGGAACATGTTGTGTTCAAACTTATGTAAGCAGATTAGAATTATGATAACACATAGGTACATACCAAAAAAAAGGAGAAATGTTATCCTTTTATCTATTTTTTGGATCGACATATTCTAACAGATAAATCTATGGTACCAATATTTAGTATGCGGGTTGTCTTTTTGGCAAGAGGGGAAAAAAGGATCAGCATGAACTAACATGGTACAGAGAAAAGTAAGCAGAAACTAAAATGTTACCCTTTTATCTAATTGTTATTTTTTTTTGAAGCTCGTTACCGTAAGGGAAAACCCCTACGGTGTAAACTTTATATATATAAAAGAAAAACCAGAGGTTTTCCTTACATGAAGAACCGAGCTACATCTAATTGTTATATCCTCATATTGTAACAGATTTATCTGTGGTACCAATATTTAGTACGCGAGTTTTTTTTGGTAAGGGCCAAAAAAGGATCAGCATAAATAAAGCAATTTTGTTTCTTGGTGAACCAGGTCTCAAGAATTCTGCCATGCTGATTGCTGAAATCGACAATCCATAGAGTAAAACAAAACAAGCATCATTCGAGCTCTCATTGTAAAACAATGCTTACCGTTCTCATTGTATCCAGTCCTCTGTATTATTGCCCAAGAGACAGGCCGAATACATTGCATGCTCTTGCGAAAACAGTGGAATGTGTATAATCGGACACAGGCTGCAAATAGCGAAAGATTTATCATCGATAAGCATCACTTCACATACTGGTGCATGCACGGTAAGAAAGCGACATCACCTGTGTGTATTGCCCCAGAAACGACAGGACCAGCAGCTCGCCGACGTCTGAAAATTACAGCTCACACCTGGAAAAAAATATAGTCATCACGAAACTCACAAATATAAGAAGTGCATTACTCATGTTGATTACAGTTATATACATGTCAAAATTGTTTGGCATGTAGCAAAAAGGGCTCTGCCATAAGTTGAAAACAACAAAATCGATTAAGCTTTCTATATCAGATGGATAATCAAGTAATAAGATTTATCTTCCTGATATTTTACTAAGGGATAAAACTACTTAGCTTAACTGAATAACAGTACACATTTACTCCCTCTGTGTCAAAATACAAGGCGCGCTATTTTTAAGGTGGTCTTTGCCGCTCAACTTTGACCATCAATATATAACAAAATAAATTGAATGAAAACGTATATATGATACCGCTGGATTCGTGGGTACATATAATAAGTACAAATCATGGTCAAAGTTAAACAACGTTGACCAGCGGAATTAAAGGGCGCCTTATATTTTGAGACGGAGGGAGTAGTTTATTAAGCACAATAATTCATTGTGTCACTGCAAAAAACTGAATGTTCAAAGCAATGTGTGCATAATAGAATTTCTTTTAACGGCTAAAGCTCTGCATTGAAGTCATATAGGCATACCCATTAGGTACGCCACTGCCCAGCTATAAGCAGTCACAGTGAACTGGTTGTCTGTGAAAACATAGATCACACTTCCACCAAGTATGGTGGATAGTGAGAGCCATGTCTTTAGTGATGGCCATGGTTGGTGAAGGTACAACGTCTCCCCGATGGCAACAAATATCGGCACAGCAGAGCGGAACACTATGAAGGTATCCACATTGGCATGCAGCAAGAGTTCACTGTTTGTGAAGATGGAGATGTAGAACATCACAGCAGCAGGTAAGAACTTCCACATGGTCCTCCAATTCAGGCCATCATGCCCAATAAGCTTTACTTGTCCACATAGGAGAACTCCGGCAGCACTGGTTAAGTACCGTAGAGCTGTCAATGCCCCAGGATATGGAAATTTCATGATTGCCCATTTGTTGATAATGGAGAGCAAAGATGCTCACAGGTAATACCAACAGCCAAGCAATAGACCGACACTTGTTGGAGAAGAGTGCTCAATATGCTACTCCAGCTCAGCGCTCGAACCATCAGTTGAAGAGCCTTCTTTTGAGGGCTCTGAGAGACCAGACATCTGCAGCGCCCAAAATAAATTTATAATAGCTTGAAAGAAAAAATGAACTATTATAATTCAGTGAGTCATACTCATTTATTGGAATGCCTAACAAGGAGCCTATAGTGACATATGACATAAAATAAACACCCAACTTAAAATTCTGAACACATGATATTTTCTAAGGATTGATTGTAATTCATACTAGTTCACATGCTTAATTGTAATCCTCGTCTCCACACTAGATACATGGATAAGCACATCCAATGTAAGGATGAAGTTGTAGTAAACCCTGTTACTCTGCCATTTGTTTTAAACTTTTAATACAACAGAAGATAGTGGAAGCAGAATTATCATTTCATTAACGCACCTCACCAACGGCAGCATACTCCCCATGTTCTTCTAATTCCAGCGGTTTAACTATGTAGTAATCTAATTAGAACATAGTTAACCTTAATAATTTTAAGTCAAAGAAAAATCTCTGCACATGTTAACTTACCTAAACCAAATCAGCCAGATTCTCCTTGTTGGATCACTTTGCTCGAATCAGCAGCCCAATAGTAGCATTATGATTCCCGTCAGAGCGGCCAAGAGATGACATCCACTTCGATGATAGACCATAGTGGCGGATTTTTTTTAATAAAAGGGCAACTTGACGTGAGCTTGTTCAGTGTGGCACTGCCAAACATAGACTTGTTGTCTAAAGGGTTGCCGAATGATAAGCGCTTTGGAGATAATCTCATTGTGGAGTAAGACAACTGATCTAAATGGCTTTCTGACAAGAGTCATCTTTCAGACGATCCCCTTACTACTACGGACTCTTTCAAGTTCAATTTATCGATAAAGCACGGTGTGCTGACTGAACTACTTCATGATCACAAGGAATTTACACACCAACTTTCATTTTGAGATAAGAATGTCGTTCTACTAGCCGGTCAATAATGACATCTTCACAATCATGAAATTTGATACTTTCATCGAGTTTCCTTTCAAAACTCGGTTGGTCCACTTCTTCCCTCATCTCAATTTTAGCAGCAAAATCACAATCTGTGAATTAATGCATCAGTGTGGTGGGATTAAACTTTTTGTCAACTGTATTTGTAGTTACATGTGTATCCACCTTTTCATAACCATCGATGTCAAACTTTGACTGGTTCACCGCCACGCCATGGGCAAGTCGGAGCTCATCGAATAAAGGTGTCAAAGTGCTTGCACTCTCATTGCGGACCACGTAGTTTCTGAGCTCACCTTGAATCCTTTGAAATGGCTGCCCACAAACATACACACATCTTCATTATCGATGTGAATTATAAAATCAATAGTATCTACCTGGATTAGGACTAACCGTGTATGCACTATGCAATCTCAAGAATAAAAAAATCAAATAAACCCATATGCTTGATGACCATAATCCCAACACTTGTATTCAAACATAAACTTAAAACTGAGGCTAGAGTGGAATGTGTGGCATGACTGCCACGTAAAAATTGATGACATGTGAATTCTTAGTCAAGCTTGGCATTTAAATGTAAGGAGAAAAATGCGGCAGAGACACTGTGCTTGACAACAGACTAGGTGAGAGTGATCCGTTCCAACCAATACGAGGCAGACTCGAGGAGTGTATTAGATCACTCACGAGTCTGCCTTGTACTGGCTAGATCACTCTCGCCGAGTCTGTTGGCAAGCATGATGTCTATGCCTCATTCTTTCTCCTTGCATTTGAATACCAAGCTCGGGTAATAATTCTCATGTCATCAATTTTTATGTGACAGTCATGCCACACATTTACACTCTAGCTTCAGTTCTAAGTTATATTTGAATAGCCAAGTGTTCGGATCATCAAGAATATGTGTTTTCTTTGATGTTTTTTATTTTCATATTACATGCACGATTAGTCTAAATCTAGGTAGATTCTAAGTTGATTTTGTACTTCACATTGAAAATGAAGATGTATGTTTGTTGGCAGCCATTTCACAGGATACAAGGTGAGCTCAGGAACTACGTGGTCCACCATAGCACTTTGACATGGTTCTGAAAAAGTGGGTACACATGTAACTACAAATACAGTTGACAAAATAGTTTGATGTCACCATACTGGTGCATGAATTCTCAGATTGTCATTTTTGCTGCTGAATTTGATATGCGGTAAGAAGTGGACCAACCGAGATTTGAAAAAACCTAGATGAAAGTATTGAATTATATGATTGTGAATTTGTCATTGTTGACCGGCTAGTAGAAGGACATTCTGATATCGAAATGAAAGTTGGTGTGGAAGTTCCTTATGATCATGAAGTAGTCCATTCAGCACACCGTGCTTCCATTGATAAGTTGAGCTTGAAAGAATCCACAATAGCAAGGGGATCTTCTCAAAGACGACTCTCGTCAGAGAGCTATTTATATCGGTTGTCTTCCTCTGCAATGAGTTTATTTGCAAAGCGCTTATCATCCGGCAGCACTTTAGACAAGAAGTTTCCATTTGGCAGTGCCCTCACGTCTAGTTGCCCTCTTATAAGAAAATCCACCCCTAACGGCTTGTCATCACAGTGGATGTCATCTGGTGACTGATCTGACGGGGATCATGATCCTACTGCTGAGGCTGCTGATTCGAGCAAAGTGATTCAACAAAGGGAATTTGGCTGCTTTGATTTAGATAAGTTAACATGTGCAAAGTTTTTTACTTAAAGTTATTAGATTAGTTGTGTTCTTATTAGAGCACTACATAGTTGAACCGCTGGAATTGAAAGAACTTGGGGAGTATACTGTCGTTGGTGAGTGGCGTTAGAACTGATAATTATGATTGAACTATCTTGTGTTGTAGCAAAAAGTGGCAGAGTAATAACAGGTTCACAACTTTATCCTTACTTTGCATGTGTTTATCCATGCACCTAGTGTGGAGACGAGAATTAGAATTAAAAGAATTTGCATAAAATGTACATCTTCTTTTAATGAACCCTTAAAGGCTCCTCTTTATTACTGCTTGTACTTAAATTAGGCAGGGAAAACCAGATTGTAAAAATAATAAACGAAAACATGTATGCACATTAACAACTAGATTCTATTTAAAAGATGCAATGTTGTTTTGCTAACTCTGCAATAAAAGAAATTGATAGCAGAGTAAAACCTTTATGTTCTTGAAAAATTAATTTACTAATGATATGACAACACTACATAACAACGAGAGTATGCTTAAGTAGATATTGTTCTACATAGTTCATTGTTATTCGTGTTATACCCACTCCCTTCGAAAAATAGGGCGTTAAAAGTTCTTTCAGCATTTCTTTATACATGAGCATCATATTTTTTCTCAATCACAATTTATTTGTTAATATTAGAAATTGATCAGTTTCTTCTTTTGCAATAACAAACTGTATACCTTAGTATATACATGCATTTTGAAAAGTAAATATATATTCATTTTTCTCTAGCGAGGCATGAGACTTGGACGGTGTGGGGGAGAAGGCAAACACAGACTGTTTGTGCGACGCCAGAGATAATGGTGGGAATTTGGCTGCTCTGTTTTAGGTAAGTTGACAAGTGCAGAGGTTTTTATTTGACTTAAAGTTATTAAGATTAGCTATGTTCTAATTATAGCACTACATAGTTGAACCGCTGAAACTGAAAGAATATGGAGAGAATGCGACCGTTGTTGAGGGCGTTAATGAAATGTGATTATTTTGTTTCCACTATCTTCTGTTGTAGCAAAACAAATGGCAGAGTAACAAGTTTACTACAACTTCTTACTTGATGTGCTTATCCATGCACCTAGTGTGGAGACGAGGATTACAATTCGTACTAGTCACGCTATTAAAGAACAACTTTGTGATGTAAAAGATACAATTAAGCATTGTACCGCATCCTACATGGACAAGGGTCAGAGGGCATAAATAAAGCATACAATAGAAACCATATGTAAGCTAAAAAATACTAGTTAGAGAGTTTGATACTATTTGTAGTGATGCAGATTCTATGAATTATGACTATGCAAGAACACACGAAAGTTCAGGGATTCCAATCGTGGCACCTAAACACATTCAGCATGATTAATTTACACATACGAGACGTTTAAGAAAAAAATATTTACGTTTAAAAAAATACACATACGAGGTGCTGACAAATCTTGCATAAGGCGATGCACCCCTAATGTTTCATGACTCCAAATGAGTAATGACGGTGCTCACTGAAGTAAATCAAAATGCCTAATAAAGATTAGGAGCAGAAGGTAGACGGCGCCTCACTGTAACCTAGGAGAGCAATTGCTGCTGAAGTACCTAGGAGAGCAATTACCTAGGACACGCTTTGAACAGGTGACTGTTTACTCCGCATAGACAGACCAGTCTAATCAACCGAAGAATAATTATGCGAAAATAGCCAAAGTGCACTCAAATTCTCCAAATACGCCTGAAACCCAAGATCAAATCCGAAAAGGAATGAAGACGATACCTCGGCGGCTTTCTGCGGGATGGGATCCGGAACTGGAGCAAAATATCCGGGAAATCGTCGAGGGCTCCGGGTCTTCGCCGGGCGGCCGGCACTACGAAGCGGGATCGAGCAGCGCTTGGGACGGGTTTGGGCTGCGGCACGGCGGCATCGTGCCAAGCCGAGGAGGGTTCGACTTCGAGGACACCGGAGCGAGGCTGGCTGGTTGGGAAAAAGAATCAGAGAGAAGAGGGGGACCTGTTTCACTTGTCCCCTATTTTGGGCCAGGCCCAGTTTATCAATGCGACCCCATCGTGCCCTCCAGCCAAAAAATAAAATTGCCTAGAAAGACCAAAATAAAATAAAATGCTAGACCCTCGCAAAGATCGGTTAAAGCATTCTTATCGACACTTTCAATACACGGTTTTTTTTTTTTGCGATTTTTCAATACACGGTCCGCCAAGTATGCCGGGCGAAGTCTATTCGAAGCGTCAGCACATGTTGCCGTTCTATTGGACCATCGGACCCAGCGTCGAGCCTTAATAGTCTATACTACTATTAAAAGAGCAAACTTGATCGGATACATTAAATTTGTGTCGTTCGATATCAGATCAACGATCTAGATTGTCCCTCCTGTGTTGAGCTGCCCCGTGTTGAGCTACGCGAAACGTTTTCTTTTGTTTTTTACGAGCCGACTGAATAGGCCGGGGAGGCGAGCAGAGCGGGACACCAGGTAGCGTCGGGGACGGCCGCGGCGCAGCCGGCTCCATCCCATCCCCTGTCCAACCTCCCGGCCGTGTCCTTCTCCTCCGGCCGCCCCGTTCCCTTCCGTCTGAACGCCGTCACGCGCACATGCGTGGCGCAGCCGGAATCGAGTCGCCGTCGCGCCTCACAGGGGCACGGGAAGTAGGGGCGTTCGGTACGCGAAATCAAATCAAATCTCGTGGCCGAACTTATCACGCCGGCAAGGTCTTCCGTCCCGAGGAGCCACCGGACCGGTCTCATTCTCCCGGCGGCGGGCGGCGGGCTGTGGTCGACGGACGGTCGGGCGGAGATGGCGCGCCGGCCGTGGCGGCTGATGCTGCCGCTGCTCCTCCTCTACTCCCCCATCGTCAGCTCATCGCAAGGTTCGAATCACGTCATCCCCGTTCTATTACACGTCGCCGCGATCCATTCCAATTAGCGTTGCAAGTGAACTAGCTAGCACACCGAATCTCCCCCATCACATGATAGTACCTGAGTTAATCGTATCTCACATGCTCTGCTCGTGCACCCATGGATCTTTGTATCCCCGCACGGTGTTATATAGCACTGAGAGGTTCAGCCCGCAATCAAGCCGCAGGGGGCGCTGCTCGGTCGCGAGGAGGGAGCCGCCAGTGGGGGCTTGACGACGGCGCGAGTAGGGGGTTGACGGCGGCGCGAGTACAGGTTAAAGCATCCGGGGTCTGCGAGAGCACCAGCTCGGATTTAGTGATTAGCTAATCGACCGAGCTAGCTAACCGATGGAAACTTGCATATGAGCTAGCCAGCTCTCATACACTGTCGCACTTATTTATTCAGATCCGATTCTTTATTTTACATGTACCATTGGTTGTTCTCACTTCTCATGAAGGAAAATACATTGTGGAAAAACATCCAGTCACATGGAATTTGTGTGTATGTTTTTTCCCTAAAAATAGTGAGTTGAGGTGCAGCTGTTATTAGCCTCATGAATTCTAATGATCAGTCAAAGACCATCTATCTAATTGCTGGTTCATGCTTGATACTTCAGGGGTTTCCTCTTCCAAATCATGCTAACAAAAAACTTCATAGTGTAAATATTTGCTATGGTTTGGTTGAATGCGGATTATAACATTTTACCCTGTAACAACGCACGGGTATTTAGCTGGTGGGCTATTTTGGAAGTGCATCGAATTGTGCTGATTCGACTCATGTGTGTATTGATTTCAGTGGTTGCCTGCAGATCGACAACTGCTTGCAGCTTGCCGCATTGGCTTCAGGTTCTATGTCTCTTCCTGTGCCTATTGATCTATACTTCAGTTACCTGTATTAATCTATACCATGGAGTCCGCTCAAAGAGTCCGCTCAAAGAAATTTGTTCGCTGCTTGGAAATGCAACTTATTTTAAACTAACAATTTCAGTGCTTGGAGACGAATATTTGTACAGAGAAATGTCAGGAGGACATCAAGTATTATGTGCTGGTTTCCTGTTCAGGAACGTTAAACTCTCTAAGACACCACGTAAGTTTCTTTCTCTGTAAAATTGACACATCTCCATAAATTATTACTTGCATCCCCGCATGATCAGGATTTTCCATCTGCAGTATTTGATAACATTCACCATTTACTATTGGAGAATAATGGAAGTATGCTAAGCTTGAGATCATGGTGTCAAATATTTGAATGCGAAAAGAATACTGAAGAAAAAGAATCAACCAAAAGACAGTATGCGCATATCATGTATGTGCTTGCGGAAGTACGATTCACCTGGCTTAACTGACATATACACTCAAGGATATCATGTCTTGGTTTATTTACTTCTGCATAATTCTAACTGCTGAAATATAACATATGTTCAGTACATGCACCATAAAATTTGAAATAAGCAAAATCTGAACTGATACTGTGAAAACCATAGGACATATTGCAAGCTTTTTGTCTACTCGATTTCACCAGCTCTGAAATACTTAACTGTTATTATTTTAACATATTTGAGTCATGCTTGTCCAATACGTATGGTTGATTGCCATGCTTGTGCAGTCATCATTTTATAAAACAAGCGGATCCTAATACTTTGATGGATCTATTATCTTTAAAATTCTTCATAAGATGGAATAAATAGGTACCAATTAACTTATGTCTCATATAGCATATTTATTTGGTTTGTTTCTTTGAATGCCCATGATGGAAGGAAGCTTGCTTGAAAACTTGTAAATTCAGTAGCGATTGCTTCTTTTTATTTGGAGAGCCGGTCGTAAGAACAAATAGGTGATTAAAATTAGGGTGAAACCATATATACTTTCAATGAGTATAAAACCATAATCTTGATGAAACTAGGTTCTTTCTATTGCTATTTTAGAGGACTAATGGTATTTACACAAAGAATGACACTTTAAATTCAATACCAATTGCTTTTTTTTGGCACCGGTCGGTTTTATGTGTTCCCGTTGCAACGCACGGGCATTTTGCTAGGTATGCAACGCACGGGCATTTTGCTAGGATTTTTTTTCCTTTCTGGATTCATGTGGATGTATAGAGCTTAGGTATGACATGCTCTTTTGGCAATTTCAGTAATAAGAATTTAAAGTAAGGTTGATGGATCTTCTAATTTGAGACAAACTTATATATGAGGGCACTCAATAGAAAGTTCATATGCAGGTTCATTCATAATTAGTTGTCGTTCTTTGTGCCATCCTATAACAAATTTAATTTTGAGCAATCACACTAAAACGGTAGTACAATTCACGCTTTATGTCTTCTTTGAAGGGAAAAAGAATTGTAAGTAACAATGTATAGGAAGAACAGGACGGGTTATACATGAATATGTTATGAACGCAACAATTATGTTTTTTCCCAATAATGTACAAAATAGTACGGGGAGCTGTTGACAATCAGCCATTCTAGACGAAAACATTGTGCAAATGATTGATTATTTTTTTCATATGAATTATTTTTGTACGTCAATATTTAGTAAAACCAAACTAATTTTTGTATATGTATTAGTCGACACGTACATTGCAATTTCAATATTTTCTACTTCTAAATTACCCCTTTAATCTATACTACTATTAAAAGAGCAAACTTGACCGGATACATTAAATATATGCCCTACGATCTCTGATCAACGAATCAGATTCTTCCATCCGTGTTGAGCTAAACTCAACACATCTACGAATCGTTATTTTTGTCTTTCCCTTAGGCCAACCGAACGCGACTGCCTGCTCCCTCCTCGCGCGCGCCGGCGGCCAACCCGTCCGTCCAGTCCACATGCGGCGCGGCCTCCGCCTCTCCCGCGGCTCTGCTTCTCCCTCCGCTTCGAGAGCAACATGTAGGGTTGCGCCATCCTCGCGCGATTCAGAAATCAGAACGAGGTCTTTCCCGGCCGCCGCCAGACCAGCCCCCAATTTCCGGCGAGCAGCTCGGCAAGCTCCACATTCAGCAGGTCTTCGCTGGGCGGCCGAACAGTGAGGGGCGCAGGCGGGAGAACGGAAGACACAGGCGGGCGGCGGAAGGCGCGCGGCCGGCGCGCCGCTGAAATTCACATCGCTGGCCTTTTCAGCCTCGGAGCCGACCCACGCCACGCGCTCTCGGCCGCCGCACGAAGACTCCAGGCCCACGGCCACGAGGCCGGCGTGGTGGCGAGTACCAGGTAAGCCACGCCAGCCGGCGCGCCGCTGAAATTCACATCGCTGGCCTTTTCAGCCTCGGAGCCGACCCACGCCACGCGCTCTCGGCCGCCGCACGAAGACTCCAGGCCCACGGCCACGAGGCCGGCGTGGTGGCGAGTACCAGGTAAGCCACGCCATGAAGTTGGTCCGCGAGAAGACCACAATCTCGGGGCTGGACATGGTTGGCGTGGCTGGACGCACCGGACGCCTTGACGGAGGAAACAGATGTGGAGTTGGCTGTGGTGGACGCTGACGCTATGTCCGCTTGAATCTTGACCACCCACGACCGACTCCAGTGCATCTATGTTGTTTCCTGCTTCGAGCGATTCTTCCAGGAGTCGTTATTCAAGCTGTTGCTTGCTTCCATTGCCTGTAGGCCTGTAGCGGCAACACCTTCCTCTACTGAAAGTCCATCTCCAAGACACACCTCCCTGCACAGCTGAAGAGGAGCACCTCCCTACGACACTGACTGATGCAAACTCCGGCGACTAAGCGTGGTGCTGCGGGTTGATCTGCACCTGTTCATGTTGGAAAGGGCTGGTACGGGACTACGGGTACTTTGCGTGCTCCACCTCAGCTCCAAGAGGTTGTTTGAGATTCGGTTTGGTGTGCTGTTCCTGTCCTGCTGAATGCTGATGCACCCCGATTGGTTAACATGATGTTCTTGCTCAGCTCCAAGATGCCGCAGGCTGATGCGTGTTCGAGAAAATATCCTAAATTGTTTGTCTTTACAATCTGGGATCTTTCTTGGAAAAAGATGCAGAACGGCAAGCTAAATTCAGACTAAAGATTAAAGAGCATGGAGATGATAATGAATATTTGCAAACATCTTTGGACTTACCGAGAGAGGTATTCAATTTTTTGCATAAGTATTTGCAAAATCGATCGAGCATACTTTAGTCACTTTAGACTTAATATATGGTATTCAATTTTTTCACGCACAATCCCTCAAACCTTTTTCTATCGCTTGGGAGGCACGGTTAGGCCTGGGGTGATAATTGTAATATTGAATGATATTACACATGTATGTGTTATTTATTTTTTTTGAACAGGATCCGCCACTTATATTAAGGAGCTCGGAGCAAATACAACCAACATGTATGTGTTATGGTTATGTTAATGTACATTTTTTCGTTTGCAACATATGTACTTCTGGATATCTTTGTTTAATAAGAGGAGATATATTTTTCTGGGTTATTCAAAAATTGTTCATAAGACATTTGTAGCATCAATATAATATTAAATAAATGTGACTAAAGTATGATCGAACGGACATTTGTTCAGTTTTTCTGAAACGTACTGTTCCAGCATTGCTCTTGCTTGACGGATGGTAACAATCTAAAGAACGTACTGACATGGACTTTTTTTTTTTATTTACGCTTGTAATATATTTGGCTCAAGGTATATATTAGACGTGCATGGCACGTGCCCTTCTACTAGTTATGAAAACGTGCGTTGCACGTACATGCCAACTAGTTTTTGATAAAACATGAAATCTACTATTTGAACTAACTGGCGATTTTTCGATTAAATTTAACAAACTTACATGAATAAAAATTAAAGAACTTAAAATAAACCATATATCTAGTTCCGCATGCAGCTCCAACCTTGAGGAATTTGGCTACTGCTTGTGGTGGAGGAGGTGGCACCACAATCAGCTTTGGTCTGTAGGAGTTTGGATGGCCGACAATGAGTTGACAGTCATTTATCTTCGCTTTTATTTTGACAAAAGGCCGCTGATATCATTGTGAGAGAACATGAATCAAGATTATCCATCCATCTTCAGAAACCTATGTTGGGTGTTGCGCGATATTTGGGGAATGGTTCGTGGAGACGGGCATTACATAACGACGACTTATTCAGTATGGACAGACGAGGGCATATTGGAAGGTCAGGATGTACCTTTTTTTTTTTTTTTTTGAACAGGATCCGATACTTATATTAGAGAGCTCAGTACAAATTACAACCAGGCCCAGAAGAAACCAAAATTTACAACAAGACCCAGAGAAACTTGCACTCAACACCCCGAAGAAGCAAGAAGAAGCTCAATCGGATCCATCCCACCCCCAAAACCTAGCCTCCGCCGGAGACGCCGTACCACCATTCCCAGGAGAAGAAGCACCTCCAACATTGTAGATGGCTGCAAACCCGGCCGCCGCGCCGCGACGAACACCCAAGACGATGAACGAAACCAGCCTTAGCACTTTCCTCCAAGAACCACCAAGCATCCCGCCGTCGCCGCATCAGCCAGGCCAGCCGCCCAGCACACCCGCACTCCGGACGAACACTCCCCTCGCCGCCACGGCCGGCCAGAGTAAAAGCGCCGCAGAGAGCCACCACCACCACCACGCCAAACAAAACCAGAGCAAGCACCTCTACCTATTTTAATCCTGTTTGGGACACGAATTTTGTTGTATATTCATCAATCATCAAACTATTGGGAGCGATCTAGCGATGGTGGTAAAACTATAAGGGAGGAACAAAATCCATGGCCGTGGATTATTCTTGGATAGGCAAACTGTTGTGACAGGAGTTGTTGGTTTGCACACACCCTAGTAAACGCATGCTTAGTCGATTACTTTTTGCTTCGATTATTTTTGCCTTTTTGTTATGTCTGAAACCTAAAGGTGTTGGTAAAACAAAACCATGCACATGGCGCAGCTAGCACATAACCATTGGTGTCCTTTTCAGAACAAGAGCAAAGTTATTGGAAATTAAAAATGGCAACGACAGATTTAGGAGAATGACACCAAAATGGCAAAAAATTCTAGCTTCGCCCCTGACCATGCACACCTCATGGTCATATGGTCAAAATCACTTCTAAGACGGGACACTTTATCTTGTTCGTCAGGTGATGGACAATTAAATTCGTATCGACTCTCACATTTAATCAAAAACGATAATAGAAGATTAAACTCATATAGAAGTTCACATTTTACAAAAAGAAAGAAAAACGCCTGCTTAGTTGATTAATTTTTGGTTTAGTTATTTGTGCCTTTTTGTTATGTATGAAGCCTGCTGGTAAAGCACAACCATGTGCGCCCCATGGTCATGTGATCAAAATCACTTCTAAGATGTGAACTTTATCTTGTCCGTCAGGTGATGGACGATTAAATTAGTATCGATTTTCACATTTAACCAATAATCACAATACAAGATTAAACTCATACAGAGGTTCACATTTTAGGAAAAGGTAGAAAATCTGGCTCCTGTGAAAACTGCAAAAGAATATTAAACTCATATAGAGGCTCACATTTCACAAAAAAGATAGAAAATGTGTCTACTTCAATTATCTGTGCCTTTTATTAGAATAAATCAGGGTTGTTATATTGTAACCGGATATGCTAACATATAAAGCATATCTCGGAGGTTTCCTTGTGTGTCAAGTTGATCAACAGATCAACTCAAATCCTGTAATATCTCTGTAACCGACATTGGCTTCTGGCCCTATATAACACGCAAGGCATGCCGAGAACAAGGCATCGCTTCCCACAATAATTCTTATATGGTATCAGAGCGGTCTCTTCCGTGACATCGAGAAAAACATCCACCTCAATCCCTACCATGGCGTCCTCATCATCCACCATGTCGCAGGGGCTCGGCAACCCTCCATCGGAGAAGCTGACGAGATCCAATCACCTGCTATGGAAGACCCAGATCATGCCGGCGCTGAGGGGCGCACGGATGCTTGGCCTGCTGGATGGGAAGGAGGCCGCGCCGCCAGAATTCCTGACGACGGAGAAGGAGGGCAAGGAGGTGACAACCAACAACCCGGCATACGATAGCTGGATCGAGAGAGATCAGCGCGTGCTGGCCTACCTCGTCGGCTCTCTGTCGAAGGACATCCTGATCCAAACTGTCGGGATGGAACATGCTGCAGAGGTTTGGGCACTCATCAACTCGATGTTTGCATCCAAATCCAAGGCGAGTAGAACGAGTCTGCGAGGCGGACTCTCCAACACCAAGAAGGAAAACAAGACGGCGGACCAGTACGTTGCTCAGATGCGCGGGTTCGCCACCGAGCTCATCGCCGCCGGTCGCTCCATCGATGATGAAGAACTGGTGGAGTTCATACTGAACGGGCTCGATGAAGAGTACAATGGCCTTGTGTCCGCGGTGAACGCCATGGACTCATGCTCGGTAAGTGATCTGCATGGTTTACTTGCAGCACATGATATGCGACAGGAGATGCTGTCCGGAGGCGGCCCAAAGGAGTTCGATTCCTCGGCCAACGTGGCAAATCGCGCAGGAGATCGCGGTGACCACGGCTACAACAACAAGAAGAAGAACAATCATGATGATGATGGTGATCGTCGTGGTCCGCCGCAAGATGGCGGCGGCTATGGCGGTGATCGTGGCAACTGGCGTGGCCCTGGAGATGGCTACGGCGGTGGTGGCTACGGCGGTGGCGGTGGTGGCTACGGCGGTGGTGATCGTCGTGGTCCACCACAAGGAGGTCCCTGGCGCGGTCCCGGTGGTGATCGCGGTGATCGTGGTGACCGCGCTCCCTCCAAATACGTGAACATCGACTGTCAGATCTGCAAGAAGCATGGCCATCCGGCCAGCGACTGCTGGTGGAGGTATGCCAACGACAACAACAAACGCGATCGGGCGCGTGAGCAAGACCGTGAGCGTGAGCGCGAGCGTGAGAGCGAACGTGAGAAGATTGCCAATGCTGCATATGCCTACGGCATAGACACAAACTGGTACCCCGACACCGGTGCAACTGATCACATCACCGGCAATCTGGAGAAGCTCATGATCCAGAACAAGTACCAGGGCAAGGACAAGGTACTCACGGCCAATGGAGAAGGTATGAAAATTAAGCATATTGGTCATTCATGTATTCAAACCCATAATCGTGATCTTTATCTAGACAATATCCTTCATGTTCCAAGTGCAACTAAAAATTTGCTTTCAGTACACAAACTTGCTCTTGATAATGATGATTTTCTAGAATTTCACCCGTGGTATTTTTTGATAAAGGACCGTGCAACCAGGAGAATTCTTCTTAAAGGGGAATGCAAAGGAGGCCTCTATCCCATTGTGTCAACATCATCACCATCTACTTCCAAGCAAGTTTGTGTCGCCACCAAGCCTTCCATGGAGAGGTGGCATTGTCGATTAGGGCATCCATCAAATATAGTTGTTAAGAAAATTCTCAAGAAATTTAGTCTTCCTTATGAAAAATTGTCTAGCATTGAGTCTATTTGTGATTCCTGTCAAAGGGCTAAGAGCCATCAACTTCCATATCCGATTTCCACAAGTGTGTCTACTTTTCCTTTACAACAAATTTTCTCCGATGTGTGGGGACCGGCCTCTACCTCTGTAGGCCGCCATAATTACTATGTGAGTTTTATAGATGATTTCAGCAAATTCACTTGGATCTATCTACTCAAAAAGAAATCGGATGTGTTTGAAGTTTTTCGTAATTTCATGCATCTCGTTGAGCGAAAATTTGACAGGAAAATTATCACTATGCAAACAGATTGGGGAGGTGAGTATGAAAAACTCCATCCCTTCTTTAATAAACTTGGCATCACACACCATGTCTCATGTCCACATGCACATCAACAAAATGTTCAGCAGAACGGAAGCATCGCCACATTGTTGAAATTGGTATTGCTCTTCTTGCTAATGCCTCCATGCCTTTAAAATTCTGGGATGAAGCTTTTCTCACCGCCACCTCTCTCATCAACCTCATGCCTACCAAGGTTATCAACAACAAAACACCATCCGAACTTCTTCTTGGTTCTCCACCTGAATACAAACATCTTCGTGTTTTTGGTTGTGCATGTTGGCCAAACTTGCGTCCCTACAATAATCGCAAGCTTTCTTTTCGATCCAAACAATGTGCATTCCTTGGATATAGCCAACGGCATAAAGGAGTAAAATGTCTAGATATTTCTACAGGCCGTGTTTACATATCTAGAGATGTAGTTTTTGATGAGAGTATCTTTCCCTTTGCCAAATTACATCCAAATGCCGGAGCCCTTCTTCGAAAAGAAATTTTACTCCTTCCAAAAGACCTTGTTCCCAATCACGAGGGTGAAAATACTAATGATCATATGCCTAGTTTTGTTATGCCATCATCTTCTCCTAGTCATGTGCAGGCCGCAGCAGAAAATCTGGAAGAAAATGATGAAAATTTGAGCTCCAATGATGAAGACACGGATTCGCAAGAGACAAATGATCCAGATTCAGGATGATCATGTGTCAGCTTCGGATGCTGGATCCGATGCAGATCCGGCTAACAACGCTGATCCCGGTGGTGGAGATTCGGCGGCAGACGGTGCAGGCAACTCTGATTCGCCTGCCGAAAGCGCGTCCCGTCTGACGAATCAGAACACGACACCTCATCGCCAAGTCAGCAGTCATCATCACCTGGTCCAGCACCCGGACCCATTGTGTACACGCGTCAGCATGCGACTAGGCGAGCGGCGGGACCAAGCGAGCCGCTCGTGCGTGCCCCTGATCCCGACACAGCGCAGGGTGCAGAGCAAGGATCGTCTGTGCAAACAGATCCTGTAACTAATCCTATGGCAAGAACACGGCTTCAAAAGGGTATTAGAAATCCGAAAGTTGGACTGATGGTTGCGTTCGATATAACTTTTCTGTGAATACTACAGGAGAACCAACAACTTTGCAAGCTGCTCTAGCAAATCCAGAATGGTGCAAGGCTATGGATGAAGAGTATGATGCTCTAATAAAGAACAAGACTTGGCATCTTGTGTCACCTCACATTGGTAGCAAAAATTTGATTGATTGTAAATGGGTCTTCCGCATTAAGAAAAATCCAGATGGTACTGTTGAAAGGTACAAGGCTAGGTTGGTAGCAAAAGGTTTCAAACAAAGGTTTGGTATAGACTATGAGGACTTTTAGTCCAGTTGTCAAAGCTGCAACCATACGACTTGTCTTGTCTATTTCAGTTTGTAGAGGCTGGAGTCTGCGACAACTCGATGTCAAGAACGCGTTTCTGCATGGTGTTCTGGAAGAGGAAGTATATATGAAACAACCTCCTGGGTATGAAGACAAAAATACTCCTCACTATGTTTGCAAGTTGGATAAAGCTTTATATGGTCTAAAACAGGCGCCTAGAGCTTGGTACTCACGGTTGAGCACTAAGCTTCAGGAGTTGGGATTTTTCCCTTCTCAAGGAGATACATCTTTGTTTATCTACAATCAGTCAGGTATCACTATTTATGTCTTAGTCTATGTGGATGATATCATAGTTACTGGTTCTTCAAGCCGAGCAATTTGCACATTAGTAGAAGATCTCAATAAACACTTTGCTATCAAGGATTTGGGTGACTTGCATTTCTTCTTAGGCATAGAAGTAAGGAAAATTCGAGATGGTCTTGTTCTTTCTCAAGCAAAATATGCAGATGAGTTATTAGCAAGAGTTCACAGCCGTCCAATTGTAAAGCTTTTCCTACACCTTTGTCGGCAACAGAACCATTGTCTCTTCATGAAGGAGATCCACTTGGACCCGAGGACAGTACAAGATTTCGAAGCATTGTAGGAGGTCTCCAATACCTAACTTTGACAAGACCGGACATTTCTTTTTCAGTCAATAAAGTGTTTCAATTTTTGCATGCTCCCACCACTGTTCATTGGACGGCTGTGAAAAGAATTCTTCGTTATGTCAAAGATACAATCACTACAGGTATTACCTTTCGGAAATCAATGTCTTCAGACAAACACCTTCAGACACATAACGAAAAGATAGAAAATGCGGCTCTTGCGAAACCGCAGAAGAAGGTTCAACCTCATATAGAGGTTCACATTACACAAAATATAGAAAATGTGTGGCTGCTGGGATTCGAGGCCAGGTCTCCACGGCCACAACGTGGAATTCTCACCACTAAACTACGGCCACTTTTTGAAATTTACGCTCCTTTCGTTTATTTATAGCGTGTACACGTTTAACGGAAGGAAACTCAATCTATGGTACTGTAAAATGTAAACGCGATGGTCAGAGCTTCGTCCTCAAAACATACAGGAAACCAGGGGAGGCAGCACGCTATCTCAACAGTGTGTTTTCATCTAGACATGAGTTTATATTTTTCTCTTTGCCATGAATTCTTGAATGCAAATTCAGTGAGATATACATCATAAGTTCGTTTAAAAACTCATGAAACTGTTTAGGATCGGTGTTCCTTCAACAAAAATCATCTCTGCCAGTACATGTCAGTCGAGCATGCATTTCTTTTTAAAAGTAATAGAACTATTTGGGTTTTCTCAGAGTTCTAGATGAATACCAATACTGCAGAATATGCTAAGTATTACTGAAACCAAAGCAATAAGCGATCCATTCTCGATAAAAAAGCAATAAGCGATCTGAGGCCACTTACTACTGTACAAGATAAAAGTGACTCAACTACAACTAGTTCGTGATAATTACAACTATTAAGGTCTGAGCTCGTATTAGTTCTTCGATGTTCATTACCCGAAAGACAGACGACACACTGCAGATCTTGAACACTGAGATAGCATGCTGCAACAATTTTCGGCAATGGGAGTGTCCTCACATTGCAACACAGTCCGCAACAATGAGAAAGATTTGGGTTCACAATTGCAAGAAGAACCAAATTATAATCGCGTTACATTGAAATTCTTTTTCTTTTTTGGTTGGTTTGAGGTGTCTTATCACGTGTTCCACGCGATATTGAAATTCTACTACAGAGAGAAGGTACCTTGAGATAACGCATTCTCATTACAATCTGCCAGACGAATGAATATGCCACATATAATGATCAGAAGCACTCATCTGATCAGTTTTTTTTTTTTGAAAGCCCACGTATATTCAACAATATACCACGTACAGAGTACAAAGTACAGAAACGAAGAACGCAACATACGTAGGGGATACAGAGCTTGGACAAACCACAGCAAATCCACCGGCGTCGAGGACGAAGACCGCCGTCCCCCTTCTCACCGCGCCCCGAGAGCACCTCTCCTTGTGAAGACCGCCGCAAAGCTCGTCCGCCGCGCAGCGGCGGAACCTAGGCCGATGAACGGGCACGGCGAGTGCCCTCTCCCACCATCTTGACCACCTTGCCGCAGCCGTCTTCGACATCGACGCAGAGAGGAGCCGCCGAGCTTGCCCCGCCCTGAGTTCCAGGCGCCAGATCCTCCGCCAGCACGGATCCGACGCGAAGCCGAAGGACTCGAGCACCACGCCGGGCCTCGAGCCCCCGCAAGTCGAGCGCGACGACGGCGTGCCCCCAGGAGCACCACCGCCGGAGAAGGCCGCCCCGACACCAAACCGCCCGCCGCCAGCCCCACCTCCTCCAAGGCGCCGCCGGCGAGAACTCCCCCCTACCCTACCGTATATACAAGCCGGAACCGGGGATCCCCACCCTCCCGCCGCCGGAGCGGCCGACGGAGGAGGAGAATCCCGCGGCTCGGCGGCGAGCACGGCGGATCGACGGAGACGCCCAAAAATCGCCTCTCCTCCTGATCAGTTTATTGCTAAGTAAGCTATTATAATACTGATAACAAGAAACAAATGATCTGAGATCACTCACTAGAAGAAAAAAATGACTCAACTACAACTATTTGGTGAGAATTTTACATCTGCTTCCTCCCACTTATTAATGTCTGGGTCATAGGAGTGTTCTTCGCCATGTTCGGTACCTGAAAGACAGACGACACACTGCAAATCTTGAGCTCTGGTATAACATTCTGCAGAAAATTTTGCAATCAGGAGCGTCCTGACATTGCAACACATTCCACAATTATTTAAACGATTTGAGTTCAGAGTTATGAAAATAACCAAATTCAATCACGTTACACTGAAATTCTTCTTGATAAAACCACATCATATATATGAGGTAAAAGACTACAGAGACAAGGTACCATGATACAATAGCACATTCTCATTACAGTCCGCCCAACTAGTGAAAGAATGATCAGAACGACTCATCTGATCAGTTTATTTATTAGAATTTCTCTGAGGACTCTTTGGAAGGAACAAAAAAGGCCATTCTTGCAATCCATGAAATACATGGATCTCACTTGTTCTTGGTTGCAATGTAGTTCTCGTAGGCGAGCTGCGCCGCCAAGAGATCGACCACCGCTGTGCCAACGGACTTAAACACAGTGATCTCGTCATCGCTGCGCCGCCCCACCACGATCCCGGCGGCAAGCTCCGTGAGCGTCCCAGCCACGTCCTCCCTCCGCAGCACGCCGCGCTGCACCGCGCCCACCAGCTCCCCGGCCTCCTCCATCGCCGCCTCGAAGTCGATGAAGACCCTGCCCCGACGGAGGGCCTCGTCGTCGCACTCTCGCATCGCCGGCGTGAACGAACCCACCAGGTCCAGGTGCGCCCCGGGCCTCAGCAGCTCCCCACGCACGATCGGGTCCCGCGACCCGTCGCGCAGCTCACGATGTCCGCCGCGGACACCGCCTCGTCCATGCTGTCCACCTCCTCGACGGCGATTCCCGGGTGCGCGTTCCGGATCTTGGCGACAAGCGTGGCGGATTTGGCCTTGGTGCGGTTCCAGACCAAGATGCGGGAGAGCGAGGGGAAGGCGGATAGGTGTGCTTCGGCGAGGTACGGCGCGAGGGCGCCGGCGCCCGCGAGCGCGAGGGTGGTGGGGGCCTAGAGGGGGACACGAGGAGGGAGGCGGCGAGCGCAGACACCGCGGCGGTGCGGAGGAGGGTGAGCGCGGAGCCCTCGACGGAGGCGAGGGGGACACCGGAGGCGGAGCTGAAGAGGGAGACGGCGGCATGGACGGAGGGGAGGCGCGGGGAGTTGGCGGGGAAGGAGGTGACGGCCTTGAGGGCGAGGTAGGGGAGCGAGGGGTGCGCGCACCAGGAAGGCATAAGGAGGAGCGCCGCGGAGGGCGAGGTGGGGAGCGGGAAGGAGACGCGGTGCGGGCAGTGGATGTCCCTGGAGAAGGCGGGGAGGCCGTCGCGGAGGTGGGAGATCAGGGACGGAAAGGGAAGGACGGCGTGGAGCGTCTCGGCGTCGATGTAGACGAACGGGTGCGACGGTGGCGCCGCCATGCTGCCGCGCGCGGTGGCGCTGCTCCTGCTCCGCTCGCGGCGTTGGGGATTGCGGGTTTGGGAATTTGGATCGCGTTGACCGTAGCTTGACTTGGGAGTCGTAGGAAAGGGCGGAGCTAGTATTTCACGGACAAATTTTCTTCTTCTTTTTGTACTCACGCACACGTGGATACACGTGCACACATAGAAATATAATCCACTCAAAATTGATGAAATCTCAGCCGATTTTTGTAGGAAATCATCAAACATGTCTCGCTATGAATGAAACCGTTTCATGGAATACGGTTTTCCACTTCGAATTGGTTAGTGTTGTAACAAGTCTTTTCGCCTCTGCCTCGGACCCTACAAGCCACACTTTGTTGGCTTCTTCCCCGGTGCGGAGGATCTTCGACTCCGGCTAGGGATTTGTTAGAGGAACATGTCCAAGTGGTTCATTCTTGGCGTGTGTTTCGCTACCCCAGCCATCGAGTACGTCGTCGTCCTGTGGTGGAGAAGGACTTGAAGACTGGATTGCTTGTCCTAATTTCTTTCTGGTGTCCTTTCTACAAAACTGAAGGTGTTAAATGTATTTTTCCTTTCCTTTTCCACCTTGATGCAATTTGTATCCCACCACCGATGAATGAGTAGCTTTTGGATCCTTCAGGGTCTGTCTTCGCTAATCAAAAGCCTCTGCCTCGAGCACTGGCAGTCTCAAAGCATGTGTTACCGACATAGAGGATAGCACAAGGTTACATGACATCACTCGCACTTGGAGGTTTTTAGCATTCGAGCGGATGAGGTGAAACCTGAGTTTTTATCCACATACCCACATCTCCACCTGTGTCCGTCATTGTCACAACTAATGGAGTATACATTTTCTCTTTGTCTCCCTTACTTCCACACTTGATGAAGTTTTTTGTTTGGAGTTTGCAATTCTAGTTTACCTCCCGCCTCCCGAGACCCGACGAAGGAATCACTAGAAGAGCTTGCTGGCAAGATGGGGTGTCATGTTGCCGAGGCCCCCTTTGCCCCAGTTGCTTGTACTTCAACATGCTCATGAACTGAATGGAGATGAAAATTCCATGGTAAGCCTGCACATAATGGTTGTTGCAGCTGCCCGCGACATCACAACCGAAGAAGCCTCCGCGGCTGGAGCTCCTAATGTTAATATGGGACTCAACTCCAGTGACATTTGCGTATCAAATCATGCCGAGACTTGGGCCACATATCTTCCATCCAATGTTGATCTAACAGATAGAAATGACCAAGATAAAATCACCCCACACTTTGTCATTCTAGCCTGAAATTTAAGATGGTGTTTAGTTCATAAACCTTATGGCAATTGAACAAAACTTTCCCAATAATGCATAACGTAATAGATGTGATTTACTGAATCTTTTTCAAATTTTTCTTCAAATTTGTATTCCAAAACTTGGGAGATAAACTTAAAATACTATTTATTCATAATCCGGTTGATAAGGTGGTTGGTGGGTGATTTCTAGAGACTCTTCCAAAACCGGACAAGTAAACGTTATAATGGGGATTCTTCGGCATAATCCCCTCCATTTTTTTAGAATACGCTCCGAATACGAGAGGTGTAAACAAGGCCTAATTAATGAAAAGCCAGAGCTCCTGAGTCCTGTCCATGTAAATAAAAAGGTCGAAGGTGAAATCTAGAGTAAGAAACGCATGTGCAATGACGTCGTGGGCATCCAGTTGCGGCCCATTCAGCAATGGTTGCATCCTTCTTGCCTTCGCACGTCGTCTATGGCCCCCTTCTTTTCAGCTTCTAGAATAGATTCTAGCCCAGAATCCACAAAAGCCCAAAAGAAGGGTCCAGCTTCTCTCTAGCTTATTTTCACCGAGAATCTCATTTCCTTCACAGAACCAGAATCGGCCCGAGACCTGCTTCTGGACAGATTCCCGAGCTTCTACGCGAGTGATCGAAACGGTATCCTCAGGTACCCCCTTCGGTTGCCTCTATTTACCAACAATGCCACCGCAGGAAATTGGAGAAAGGAAGAAAAAAAGAATCGCATCGCTCAGCTTCTCTCGCGCTCGCATCGCTCGCGCTCACAACGTCGCCGCCACCACTGCCTGCGCCCGCCAGCCTCCGCCGTCGCCCCGCCAGACCCCCGCCCGCCGCCGCCCGCCGGACCCCCGCCCTCCGCCATGGATCCTCCGGCCGGACCCCCGCCCTCCGTCGCCCCGCCGAACCCCCACCCGCCGCCGCCGACCGACACGAAGGACCGCCGCCGCCGCCCGACGCCAAGGTCCGCCCGCTCCCTCAACCGGCGAGCTCGAGCTCGACCTCGATGCCTCGCCATGGCCTCCTCCGTCTCGCCGGTAGGTCCAACCACCGCCGGATCCCGCCGCCCCGATCCCGCCGCCCCGACCTCGCCATGGATCCTCGCGTCCTCCGACGCCCTCCGCCGCCGACTGCACCCCGCAGGCCGACCTCGCCATGGCCTCCTCCCAGCCGCAGCCGCAGGTTCGAATTTAGGGGTGTTATGGAGATTTCATAATGCAACACATCAAACAATCCAATTTTCAGAAGCCAAAAAGAAGGGTCGGAACCTGATTCTACGAGATTCTCCCCACCACAGATTCTTCACATAATTTGTCAAAAGCTAGCTTCTCTAGAATCACAAGCTGAAAAGAAGGGGGCCTATATCATGCTGTCTACGAACTGAGCCACTGATAGGCAGCCTGACGCTTAACGGGAAAGGACACCGTTACCTTGCAGTTCCAGAGTAAGTAGATAGGTACTTAAGCTGTGTACTCGATGTTGTCTGAAGATTGCCTTATTTACATCAGACACGGTTTGTCAAAAGGGCCATTGAAGATCGCACGGCCGTTCAGTCAGATGGTTAGCAGCAACTTGCTTTTCTGCTGGCTAATTCAGTCGGACACTGGGTACTGTAAACAGATGAAAGTATCAAGTGTGTCGGTTACGACTAATTTGAACAGATGTTTGGATGGCGATACTACACTGCAAGTCTGCAACTGCAGTCGACCGATCCTTGTGTCATGTAAGATGGTCAGTGGTTGGAGCGTCAGGTAAGGCATCAAGTTCAGGGAGCCATGTGTCGATCTCATCCAGTTTATGGGAGCTCGATCACGATCAGGACCGGCACCGGCACTTTGATGGGAGGGAGTGTACTTCCGGAGTAATCGATGAGTCGTTTCAAATCGCACCGAAAAGCTAGCGAGTTAACGTTGGGATCTGCTCCAACGACATGCCTCTTTTCTCGGTTGTTTTGTGTTCTGAAATCTGAAGTAACTATCATCCGGAAGGCATCTCAAAGTCGCTAATGTGTTCGGTTCTGGAACCGCGGGGGACGGAACGGAACCATTCCATTCCGAGGGCATGGAACGGTTCCGACCCCGTGTTCGATTCGAAAAATTCGAGGAACGGAACGGTTCCGACCCGTGTTCGGTTCGGAAAAATTCAAGGAATGGAACGGTTCCGACCCGTGTAATAATAATTATTTTTTTCCTAATCTGAGTGAACAAGCAGCTAATTAATCAAGATTAGGAATAATTAATCAAGATTAGGAATAATTAATCAAGATTAGCGATAATTAATTAAGATTAGCGATAATTAATTAAGTTTAGCCATAATTAATCAAGATTACTTTTTTCGTTAGCGAGCCGTTCCACGCCGTCCGGCCGATTTGGCCGGATGACTTGGTTCCGCATATCGTAGGAATATTCCGTTCCGAGGAACCACTCGGTTCCATTCCTTTCGCCCAACCGAACACAGGAACGGGTCCTAGGGACGGAACCGACCCGTTCCGTTCCTCCTAATTCTGAAACCGAACGCATCAGCACCCCGTCGCAAATCAGCACCCACACTTCGCATCCCGGTGATCACCAAACTCACAGGCCTCGCTTCCACGGCTCGGTGTCCGCGGCCAGCAGCCATGACAGCCCCGCCGCCCCCGAGGAAGCTATCGCCGCCCGCCACACGGACGCGGCCCATGGGCAAGCCACCCCCGCCGCGCCGCGTCCCCCATCCCGGCCATCCATACCCCCCGCCTCACCCTCGGCCGCGGCCGCCGACTCCGACGCCGCAGCGCCAACACCTCCACGGGCAGCAGCACAAGCAGCAGGCGGCCGCTCCGTCGTCGCCCGCGTGGAGCCTCGGCTTCCTAACCCCCGTGCTCGGCCTCCGCGGCTGGGTCCTCGTCGCCGCAGCCGCCACCGCGCTCGCCCTCGCCGTCCTCCTGCTCACCGTCTTCGTCTGCCGCTGCCAGCGCCGCCGTCGTCGGTGCCCTCGTGTCGCCCCGAGCCTGCACCACGGGGGCGCCTCCAGGCCTATGAAGCACCACGTGCGTCAGGCGATGGCGGAGAAGGACGCCGTGGCGGAAGAGCCCGTCCGCTGGCACGCGCCGCCTCCGCCGTTCCAGCCGCCGATCGAGGTCATCAAGGCGGAGCAGAAGGCCCCGCTGATCGCTGCGGAGTCCGCGCGGACCAGCCCCGAGACGGCGGCCAGCGGCGCTGCCAGCGACGCGGAGCCCGAGCCGTCGCGGGGCGGATGGGGCCGGAGGTACACGCGCCGGGAGCTGGAGGAGGCCACCAACGGGCTCGCCGCCGAGAACGTGCTCGGGGAGGGCGGCTACGGGGTTGTCTACAGGGGCGTGCTCAGGGACTCCACCGCCGTCGCCATTAAGAATCTGCACAACAACAGGTAAAATCCTGGTTTCGGATACCCGAAATCTGTCGGCATCTTCTCGAGTTTTTTTCAACTGTATTCCCGGAAATTCTTCATCCATTCGAATTTCGTTTTTTTTTTAATTTCATTGTTCGGTTGGCCCTCTAGATTGGATTAGAAACGCGAAATGGTGTTTGCTTTTGATTTCGTTACGATGTATAATTTCGAAAACCTTCAGTTGTCTGCTAGTATTTCAGATTTATTACAGTTGGATTCAGAATCTAGAGTGACCCTTAATGCAAAACCACAATTCAGACGTCATATTATTCTGTTTTGTTTTCCTATGTTTGCCCGTTTCCACGCAGAGAATTATCGGAATTCCCGAGAGTCATGTGATCAGGAGAAGCATTCTTCACATTCCGATGAACATGTGCGAAACAACTCGTGCAGTTGTCACATTTGAATTTCAGTTCACGAGTAGTAACTGCTTCTAGCGACCTCCTGGGACCCAAGATGTTCAAATTTCAAAACACAGATCACACCAACTGCTCCGTCCTTCGTTTCAGGGGCCAGGCCGAGAAAGATTTCAGGGTGGAGGTCGCCACGATCGGGCGCGTCCGGCACAAGAACCTGGTCAGTTTGCTCGGCTACTGCAGCGAGGGACCCTGCAGGTAAGGACCAGTGCAATGTTTTCGTACGCCCATTTCTTCAGTTAGGTACCTCTGCTCATCGCATTGCTGTCAGGATGCTGGTTTACGAGTATATGGAGAACAGTAACCTGGATAAGTGGCTCCACCATGACGATGGTGAAATTAGCCAGCTGAGCTGGGATACAAGGATGCACATACTTCTCGGGACAGCTAAAGGGTAATAATTCTTCCTTTTCGGGTTATCTAAAACTATTTTGCATATGAAGTTATTCAGCAGATAGTGGACTGTAATTAAGTACATCCATTAGGAGGACAAAAGAACTATGGTGCATAGGATATCTGGATAATCCATTTTACTCTCACAAACATCACTCTGCTAGTTGGCATGTTAGGCAAGTCTGAATTCTGAAACAAAAACACTCCAATGCTTTGCTTAAACGGCACATGTCGTTGAATGCTGAAAGTCTGAAACACAAGTGTACACTAGCTAGCTCTGATAGGCATCTTGTACCTGTTCTTCAGGTTGGCGTACCTTCACGAAGGATTGGAGCCGAAGATTGTTCACCGAGATGTCAAATCCAGCAACATTCTTCTGGACAGACAGTGGAACGCCAGGGTGTCGGATTTCGGGCTCGCCAAGCTCCTCTGCTCCGAGAGGCCCTACGTTACGACTCGCGTCATGGGAACATTCGGGTCAGCTTCAAATCCCATGGATTCTTTCATAAAAATTACTGTTATGTTATATACAACCAAGCTAAGCTGCAGCTAGCATTCATATATATGCAGGTATGTGGCACCGGAGTACGCAAGAACCGGGATGCTGAATGAGAGGAGCGACGTGTACAGCTTCGGCGTGCTCGTCATGGAGATGATAACCGGCAGAACTCCGGTGGATTATACCAGGCCAACCGCAGAGGTCAGCCATCCTCGAATGTCGTTTCTACGGCACTCACTTGGACATTAAAACCTTTCATCCATGGTGGTGCGAACAATTATATTCAGGTGCATTTGGTCGAGTGGCTGAAGAGCATGGTGGCGGAGAGGAGGGTGGAGGAGGTGGTGGACCTGAAGATGCCGGAGGCGCCGCCCTCCAAGGTGCTGAAGCGCGCCGTCCTCGCCGCGCTCCGGTGCGTCGACCCCGACGGACGCCAGCGGCCCACCATGGGGCACGTGGTACACATGCTCGAGGACGACCTGAGATTCAGAGACGTACGTCGTCGTTCGTTTGTCGTGCTCAGTGCTCACACACTGACCTGCAACTCCTCATTTCTTCCTCCCGCTGCGTTTTGATGTCGTCCATTGCAACCGTATGCTGTATGCAGGAACTCCAGCTCGCGCGGGATCTGTCGCCTCACGCGTCGGCGTCGTCGTCGGACAGCTACGAACACGAGGAGTACTGAACGCCATGGCTCGTTGCGGGGCAGAGGGAGTTTGTATGGACACCGTGTTTTTTTCCCCTTCGCATAGACAGATTATAACAAAATGCTCTTGTAGAAGCTAGTCTCTTTTCTTCTCCGGTTGTGTTTCTTTGCATGATATTCACATAGCAGGTATTCGGCGCCGTCAGTGAAGACCAGCATTAGTACGCGTGCCTAAATCTAAAACTAGTATGAGTATCCACTTGGGATGTAGGTCCAAATCCGTTCAAAAGATTATGCCCGGTTTGAAAAAATCTTACGGATAAGCATGTCCGATTCTGAGTTGGCAGTGGTACGGCATATGAAATGGTATGTAAAATAGCATCCATATATGGATTACCAAAAATTAATTAGGATTATCCGATGATTAAAACCAACAACCTTTTTCAACTGAGAAGGCTAATTTTCTTAAACATAGTTAGTAGCTGATGAATTCCCTAGTTCGTCCATTAAATAATAATTCACTTACATAGTCATTGTACAGACTATTTAGTACAACTTTCTTAGCCTACATTGCTATTGAAAGAAACCCCAAAAGGTTTGTGTGGATGACACCCTTACATTTGCTTCATTTTTTTAGAGGAAAGAAACCCCAAAAGGGCCCCCAATTTCACTTGAAATTTGTCAAGTCTGATAAGATTTATGACAACACAAAGGTAAAACTGACAGATTCAGCAGGACAACCCCTTGTTGTTGTTGTTGTTGTTGGAAAAGCACAATAGAACCGTAACAAACATAAACAAGAACATGATTCAGAATAAATCTAGAGAGTTCCAAATAAACTAAAACTAGGACACGAAGAGCAAAAGTACGCTGATATGAGCTCCGCTTCGCTGCACATCAAACCAGGACATGATCCCATCGCGCATCACCAACGAAGAAGGGCTAGACAAAATACTAGTTTTACGCCGCAATGCTTTCTCCTCACGGTATTCTAGGCGTGTCTCTGTCCGAATACCTCCTGTGCCACATGTGCCATCCTCCAAAGCCCTGAAGCAGAAGATGTCGAAACCGGTTTCTCGAGAAGTTTTGGCCAAGTGTTAATGAAGTAAGGGCACGTACAATGTAGGCGCTTGTCCACCGGCGCTAGGAATATTTTCCCAATCGATTGGCAGTTGGGTCGAGCCATCCCGGCTTGTGGGCGCTTAAATATAGGAGTCGACGCCAAACGTTGCGCTAGGTGCTTCATACGAATTTGGCTTGCTACGTGAAAAACCGATCAGAGTTAGTTGGAGAGATAAGCGCTTCAAACTGGAGACAGCGTTGGAGATCTGGATTCTTGTCTCGTACGCTAGGATTAATTGCCCTTTTTTTCTACTCAAGCGCTCGCACAAGCGCTCACCGTTTCATTTTCCCTAACAAGCAAACAAAATAACCCAGGTAGGATCCTTAGGACTAATTCTTTGAAAACAAGATTGTTTCTTGCTTTCCAAATGGCTCTGAAAATAGCTGCTTACCAATCATAACAGATTTCCTATCTCTACCCAAAAAAGTATCAAACCAACCTTCATACTAATCTCTAAACAAATAGGTACAAAAAGAATGCCTAAGAAAATGTTGACCACATTCCATCAAGATATACTTCACTAAGTGACAGGAAAAAAACAACTGGTCAATAGTTTTGGCTCGTCACAAAAATCATGCATCTCCACTTTTTTAGCCCCTTTTAAGCATGGTTTGTTTGGTCAGAATTCGGTTTCTTATCACTAACCAGCAGAAGACCTTAACACTTCTCATCACCCTCAATTACCCCTTTCTCCTGAAAATTCTGGATATTTTACTCTTACGTGTACGACCAATAATCTCAGGGCCGCTCTAACGAATAACTGGGCCTGGGGCGAATCAAAATAAATAAAATTTATACTTAATTTTTATACTTATTCAGATATTATTTTATTAGCTTGTTATAGTATTACAAATATAATTTTCCATTTGTTTACAATGTTAGCCACACATGTGGCAATGTTACTAAATATTAGTCATGTGCTTTTTGTTTGTCTTGAATACCAATGGAAGATTTAAACTTTATTTGTACTCCCTGCGTCCCCAAACAGGTGGCTTATAAATTGAGTTAAAAAGTCACGGTTTTCTAACTTTGACCAAGTATATATAAAAAATATGAAGATTTACAATTTCAAATCAAAAGCAGTATATTTACCATAAGAAATATTTTCATAATATATTTATTTCACATTTTAATTGTCAATATATTTATATTTATATTTGGTTAAACATAGAAATTGTTAACTTTTTAAGTGAGTTTATACGCCACCTAAATAGGGACGGAGGGAGTAACAAAAATCTATTCTAGAACTATTTTTTCTATGCTGCATAACATATATAAAATTTATACATATATATATGGTCCCTAAAGAGTACAATCTAACAATATCTCAATATCGGTTTATAGCAAATGATTAAGTAAAATATTTATAGAAATTTCTAGAGTAGCTGAACAAATGCCATTATGGTTTATTCCTTTTTCGTAGTCAAAATTGTCTTGCAAGTCGAATTTTTACAAAGCGTGCATACATTCTACTTGGTATTGAAATAACATTGCATAGAATAATCACCAATAAACCTAAAATGGTGTGGATTCTAACACGTTTGCATATGTAACTTTTATTATTTAATATTCTCATATGTTATTTGCATGTTATCATTTGGTGTGTACAGACCCCCCGCCACTTTAAGAAATAAAAATGTCTTGCACAGAATCAAATATGGAAATCTATTCACGTAGATTTCTGTAAAACCTGCAGGACTTGCCACAAGAAAGAGAATAGCATTGTAACTAAGCTCGTTGGTGCTGCTCACAATTAATTGTTTGATTCACCTGCATGGGTTAATTTCCAAACCAAAGTAACTTTTACATTTTAGTTTAGAATTGGAGTTTGGACAATAGCATCAGCAATGTGAGGTGTAAACAAGGTTCGGATTAAATCTGAATTCCAAGCCTTTTGGTTGGGTATTTTAGGCTTGTTTGGTTTAGCTCTCCATATGGAAGTGTCATGGTGTGATACTTTGCTTTGAGAATCAAGGCAAGTTGACTTTGAGGTTCTTTTGCCAGTCTCCAAGCCACCGACAGAATAAGCCATTGGTTCATCGTCTACAAGTTTCTAACTCCTAGGCCACCAACTTTATTTTCTATACAAATATCAGCCCATGCTCTATGGCATAAGCGCTTTGTAGTTCATTCATCCTTGACACCCGTCCACCAGAAATTCCTTATGATAGCAGTGAGTTCTGTAAGAAATTTCTTTGAAAAAAATGTTTGACATATAGTAGACAGGTATAGGGTCAAAGACAAATTTAATAAGAGTGAGCCTAGCTGCATGAGATAGCCTATTTGCTTTGTAGGCTATTTGTTTACAAAATTTAACCATTTTATTATGTTAAGATGCCCTTTCGTCTCAAAATGTAAGGTGCACGTGATTTTCACCATTTTTAATTCATACTTTTACCACTAATATACACTGGAGTGTATGGATTGAGATTGTATAAATGACATCATTGCATTTTGCCTTTTGAAATAATTTATTTCATAAGTATTTATACTATTCTTTTAGACATATTATAAGTGAAAATCATAGTAAAAGTTGTACGGTTTTTATCAGAAAAAGTAATTCATGATTTAATTTTTTTACGAAGAGATTCTTAAATAGTTATTTTTGGTGTAGTAGATAATAGCATACGACTACTATATACATTACCATTTTGGCCCGACTCTATTTGGGGTTCAGCCGTTCAGGGTGGTTGCCCTTCTTGCCCAACCTATGGTCCGGCCTTGTAGCTTTGACCATAAAGTATATTTCGTATTACAATCCCTTTCTAGCAAGCGGAAATCCACTTTGGCACCCGGGTACATAAGCTCCTGTTATAGTTTTCAAAATTTTAAAAATATAAAAACATTTCAAATTTTTTCACAAACATATGCAAATTTTTAACATTGGTGCAAAATTTCGGATGAAAATGACACTTTATGTGGTCTGTGCAAAAAAACAACAATCTGTGACCGAAATGAGATTTAAAAATACATTTTTTTAAAGCACAGATTTTGTCTTTTTGGCACAGACCGCAGAAAATGTTATTTGCTTCCAAAATTTATTTTCTTCTAGCAAGTCTCTTTCCTTAGCCTTTGTAACCATTTAACGTCTTCCTCCCTAAGATTAAGATTAGGTTTATTTTGTAAGAAACGTCTGGACATTCAGAGTCAGCAGCAGTAAGCCCTTCATGTTCACTGTTTTTATCCAGCCCGTCCAACTGTTTGGAAATGCTATCCCTTTCTCCTATAATTACCTTCAAATTACATCCTTTTAAATTTTAAACAAGAGTGCCACCTATCAAGATTATTTCTATCTTTCTTAGTAGACAACCAAAATTTAGCTACTAAATCAGTTAAATCTGCTCTCAGAAACCAACATAGTTCAAACAAGGCATATGAACTACAGGATGATGTATACCAGTATCCAAGAGTAAAGCCACATGATCATAAACGAGTAAAGCCACATTTATGTTAGTGCATTCGTATTGATCTGATTTTGTTCGTGCGGCCATGTTAGTTTTATTTAATTTAACATGTTACCATTATTTATTCTATGAGTGTTTCGCTAAACTCATTTTACCAGTTATTTTTTCTTGTATGGTTATCGATGTAAATGTGCGCAGAATTCGCTCCGCTTCCGAACCGCATTCTGATAATCGCATTCGAATCCACAATCTGTCATTATCCGCTCCGCTCATCATCAGACGCAAATATGGTACTCTAAAGGAATAATTATGATTCGTTTAAATCCACCATTTAACACTTAACAACTTCTTTATTTATATAATCAACATAATGGACGTACCATCTATATTTTTTCTCCCCGTACTACTCTGGTTTGATCTATGCTTCCTTTAGTTGTTGGATTTTGCCTATGATAAAGCATGTCGGTCCAGCTCAATGCTTGCGTGGATGGCACGTCGTTCCGGCTCAACGCTTGCCCTCTCGCTTAAGACATCTCTACTCGCGCCCACCAAAACGCGTCCAAATTTGAGCCGGCGCGAGTGAAAGGACAAGGATGTCGCCTAAGGGGGGGTGAATAGGCGATTTAAAACTTTTCCGGTTTAGTCTTGATAAATGCGGAATAAAATTAGGTGTTTTAATTGAACAAGTATACAACCTAAATATACTAGGTTCACCTATGTGCACCAACAACTTATGCTAAGCAAGACAAGTAACAAGGTGATAGCAAGATATAGACTTCAAGCACGAAGGCTATCACAATGTAAATTGCATAAGTAAAGAGCTCGGGTATAGAAATAACCGAGGCACGCGGAGACGATGATGTATTCCCGAGTTCCTCCTTTTGAGGGGAGTACGTCTCGTTGGAGGGGTGTGAGTTTCAAACTCAAGACGCCACAAATGGCCTCACCCTATTCTCCGATGAACCTTGCCCAAAATCTCGGTTCACCTTCCACTATTGATTTCCTTTTGGGCGGAAATCGAGTCCCTTACAACGATTTTGAGGCACAACCCACAAAAGATTGGGAGCTCCCAAGTGACCACAAAAGGTCCCAACTAGGTACAAAAGGCCTTGACCACAAAAGGTCACAAGAACACCATCTAGGGTCCAACGACCCAAGAGTAACAAGCTCACGAACTTTCACTTCCATGAATTTCGTGGAGAGAGCAAACCGATGCAACAAAATGCAATGGCAAGAACACAAGAAGTGCTCAAGTCCTTCACTCTCAAATTCCAACAAAGCAACAAATGTTTATGGGGGAATAAGAGAGGAAGCACAATGGAGGAGAAACACCAAGAACTCTAAGATCAAGATCTACTAGGTTCCCCTCACTTAGAGAGAGATGGATCGGTGGAATTGTAGATCTAGATCTCCTCTCACTTTTTCCTCAAAGATATGCAAGAATCATGGGAGGGATTGAGAGGAAGCCAAGCTTTTCCAAAGGTCAACAATGGAGGAGAGAGAGGTGGAAAACGAGCTCAAGAAATTGGAAAATTGTTGGGGAAGAAGACCTATATATAGGGCAAGATAAAATTTGCCCGTTACACAGTTTTCACACTTTCCGGTGCAAGATCTGGAATATTCCGGAACCAATTACGGGTTAAAAAAAAACGCTAATGGATCCGCCTGGAAACACCCGGTTCTCACCCGGAAATATTTCCGGACCGACCCGGTGCCAGATCCGGAATAAATTCCGGATTTGAAACTGAGGCAAAATAGGAAAACTACTCAATACGAAAACTACAATAAGTTTTGCATCCGGACTTCGTTTTCGATGTTCGTGGGCTCGTTGGAATCACCACAACGAGCATGACAAGCTTATGCAGAGAAACATCATAGTCCAAAGATGGAGGATAAAACCAAATATAGAAAGGTAAAACCTCTCTAGAAAAGAACGACCGGTAAAACCTCCAACATAAAAAACGCAACAAGATATTCATATGAAATCCGTTTTTGATGAACTAGAGCTTGGTATGGAGATGAACACAAGCTCTAAATTCTCACATGGATAAAAACCAAATAAGAACCAAGAAAGATGATATGCCAAGATGCAAAGGTTTGAGCTCTCCACAAAGATGCCATCTAGTTACTCACTTGAGAGCCCCTCTTGATAGTACGATATCTATCGTATAACCCGGTCTCCGAACTAACAACATGAGACTGGTAAATAGAAATCTTATCAAGATCATACTTTGCCTTGCGCATTCCATTTGAGTTAGATGATGACGATCTTGACTCTCTCAAATTGGAACACCTTTCTTGATCATGCTTGCTAGCACATGCTTGATGAGGACATCTCCAAATACCCTCCCATACCCCATTATGGGAGAGTCTCGTTTAGCTCTGTCTTCATGTATCCATTGCAAGCTTCAATCAAATGATATCTTCTGAGATGGATCATATTGAACTTGCACTTCATCTTCTTCTCTTGACATATAGGATGACTTGGAGATAAACATGAATGTTCCCTCAATCTTCTTTTCCAAGCCATACTTTACCATGTAAGCTTCTAGAGTCCAACACATGAACTCCTTTATTTTCCTATGGACAAGATCTACAAGGATATCTTAATGCAAACATTAGTCCATAAGGATTGTCATTAATTGCCAAAACCACGCATGGGGGCAACATGCACTTTCATTCTCCCCCATTTTGGTAATTGATGACAATCCCTTTTACTAGGGTTTATATAACGAATTTAAGCAACCATGCAACACAAATATAAGGATGCAAGAATAAAGCCAAGTTCCCTAACCCTCTAATTTCTCCCCCATTGGCATCCATTGCCTAAATGGGTGAAAAATTAAGAAGGCCAATATAATAAAAGCTCCCCCATAATGTGTGCATTTCTCATGATATGAGTGAAATCAAATGCACATATCAATGACAAATAGATGGAGGAAGATCAAACTATATCGAGGATCCAAAAAAAATTGCAAAAGAAATCAAATTGAAAGATACTTCGACAAGAGAAGTAACCAATAAAAGGATCTGAAAACCAATTGAACATAAGAATATATTCAACCAAGTGTTCTAATAATCAAGAGGGAACTCCCCAAGGTACGTGCACAATAAGGATTTGTATTTCAATATAGTGTGCACAACATGGAATCCTCACTCCCTCCTAGATAATGTAGAACACAAGCCAAAAAAGATGTAGCAAATAGGTTCACAAGCTTATTAAGATGCAAAAAGGGATATCAAAAGAAAAAAAAAGCTTGTGCCTTTTAGAAACCACCAAAGAATCAAAAGCAATAAAAGGCGGTCACTAAAGAATTGGAATACCAATTAAGATGTAACTATTCCCATGTGTATAAGTTTCTATAGGCACCAATCATGAAGATATAAGTCCACAAAGAAACATGCACACACAAAATAGGTACAAAGTTAGAGAACATGATATCCAAGAGGAAGTCATAAATACACCAATAAGATCTTTACTTAAAAGCATAGCACAAAGCTCAATTTTATCTTAAAGGATATAGATGAACTTCCACCATACACTCATCATAGCATCAAAAATATCCACAAGGGATAAGGTGATAAATGGGATGCTCCAAGAAAGATAACAAGTATCGCAAAAGGCAAATGATTTAAAAAAACATCAATATTGCATATGTGGGACATAGAGTAGAAAGTGCTAGATTAACATATTTGGGATTGGTGAATCATGAAAATGATTATATATTCCCCTTGATATGTAATCATCCCGACGTGCCCACATTTGCAATAAAGTTGTTTTGCAAGAACCAAATGAATTGCAACAAAAGAGATTCATGCCAAGAAACAACCTACACAAGGTTGAAAGATAGAAATGTATGCATGAGGTAGATACTTGTTACCGAGGTAGCATTGGGTGATGTAGAAGATAAGAGTTCATGATCATCCAAGCTTGGCTCCAATAAGCACATGGTGACAACACATTCCTTGTAGATGAGACAAGCTTCCAATACATTTTCAATGTACCTAAAACAAATTCAAGTACAACATGGTACCCAAACTCTTCATCAGGCGCCAGATAGTAGTTCTGGCTACCGCGGGAGCGGTAGAACCACTTATCATCAATATGGATCACATTGTACATCTCTTTAAAAACTGGATGCTCCGGGATTGTAATCTCACCAAGCATTGACAAACAAAACCGTATTCTGGCTACCTTGTTATCATCGGTCAATGTAGATTTGATGGCGTTTGTGTGACGCCCGAACAAGCCCTCCTTCAAACGTCGCCATAATGTTGTCTTCGCCATCTGCAGCTCATTAGCTAAATCCTTAAGAGTTGTTCTTTTCCTCAAGTCCACCTGTTTGATAACCTCCAGATCGAAGGAGATCCTCTTGCGGCCACAGTTTTTCGCCCTTTTATTTTCCAGTCCATGTATTCCACCGGCTTCCTTGCATATCTTCCACTAGTTCTGCACGGTCTTATCAGGTACACCTGTTAACAGAGAGACTTCTTCGGACACTCCTTGAGTCAGTACCCCTGGCTTCGTCCTCTCTAGAAGCATTGCGTACACAGCTTGCTTCTCCTGGAGTTGGTACCATCTTCTTTTCATCCTCAATGCACCTGCACATTAAAGTGAAGAAGTTTAGAGACTGCAAACTGATGGACTACACTTTCGAATCAGAGTTAGAAATATTATAAACATGATGAACTAACAGTTTATAAGTTCTGCAAAAATGACTTTACCTGATGCTCCTCCAGTCCCCTCGCCTTGGTCATTGGTGTCTACCTCTATTTCAACTTCTACATGCTCCTCAGAGTCACCACGCCCACCATTTTCATTCGTGTCTACAAGCATTACTTTGGATTACAAAATCATCTACTGTATCACAGTGATTATTTCTACAGATGAAGAACTACTGCATCTAATCAGGATAACAAAATCGTCTAGAAATGAAGAGCTACTGGCGATCAACTACTTTTACAGACATGATAAATTATTGCTATACTCGTGTTGCATATAATCAGGAGTACAAACGAACTACTGCTATACTCGCGTTGCATACATACGTGATGAACTAGTCCAACATGATGAACTACTGCTTGTAATCAGGAGTACAAATGATGAATGACACATGAACTTAGGTTACCTTGAGTTGGATGAAGTCTAGGCCATCTTGTCACCGGATTAGGGCCACGCCTTGAACCCGAAAGTCCAAGACGGCAACGAACGCATGGCTGGAGGTAGCCGATGCCGCCGGCAAGGTCAGCGTTTTCACCCGCCATGGCTCGGTCTACGATTGAGCGTACCCGGTGAGCATTCTCTGGGATACGGACAGTATGACCTGATGGTCCAGCGCTTCCACGTCGGACTTCCGCGGTCGAAGCTCTCACTCCGCCAGCCAGGCCGAGCCTTCATCCACGCCTCTGACCGGAACTCTCCGACCCTTCTTCGTCTATCACAAAACCAATACTAAATCAGCTACAGATTGTGAAAACGATCAGTATAACTAGTGAATCAAGGATAAAAAACCTGGTTCGGATACGATCCACTCGTAGTTGTAGTTCAACTCGCCCGCATCCTCCTCGACCTCGTCCCCGATGGCATCCCAGTTAATCCACCCACCTAGCCCAGCCATTGGAGATGGCGACCAGGGTCCAGGAGAGAGAGATGGGAGATCGGGAGAGAGAGGCGCCAAGACGAGACGTAGAGAGAGATGACGAGCGAGAGAATGGTGAGATGGCGATGGGGAGGGGAGTAATTTATAGCTCCATCCCCGCAAATTCGAAAACGAAAATTTTCGGTCTTTGCCCCATTGTTATTCCGCTGTGTGCTGAAATTTTTCAAACAACAAGAATTTTGGCGTAGGCTTTTGCCTCTAGCTGCGCGGAAGAGAGGAAAGAAGGCGCGACATTGCGCTAGAGGAAAACATCAGCGCTTGAGCGGGCCAGGATACCGATCGGGGGAGAGTTAATGAGAGAGAAAATCATGGGATTGTGTACGAGCTAGTTTAGGAAGGAGTCCGATCGGGAGAAAGAGGATCCCAGGTTTCCATATTTCCACCAAGCCGCACGTAGTTCTGCTAGGGGTATCAACGTCCAAAAGCAACTTAATTTGCCCTCCCAGCCCCTGCGTTAATATTCATGCAAAAAACTATACACCTTACTTCAAGGAACGGAGGGAGCATTAAATACCCAAATCAACACATGATTTAAGATACCAAGTTGAAAAACATACCAAATGAAAATAGGTTCAAGGAATGAATCAAACCCTCTACACTTTTCATGATGGCACAAAGTACCAAGACGAAAAATGCTTGTCTTCCAAAGAGACATATCATCGGGATCAAAAACCAATTGAAAACAAATAGTGTTATAAAACATATAGGATAGCTCCCACAAGATTTGTGCATTATTTATGATCTTGCATTTGAATACAAAATGCACACAAATGGGGTCATCACTCTCCATATATTTTATCCAACACTAGTCATGTTCAAGAAAAGCCATAAGATACAAAACCAATTTAAAGAATGGTGTTCTACTCAATGTAGGATAGCTTCCCGGAATAGTGCATTATCTAGAAGTATGACTTTGAATGTCAATGCACAAGAATGGGATCATTGCTTTTCCTATCTCAAGAAAGCATAAAACAAATATGAGTAGAGCACAAGGGATCCAAAAAGATAGAAGGAAGACAAAAAAGAGTTAGATCAAAACAAGCATTGGCAATAAATAAGGCAAATTTCGAGCAAGAGCCAATGTAAATATGATCAATATATTTACCACAAATATGATTATCACTTGTCAAAAGACAAGTAATGTATGGAGATATTTCTCGGTGGTGGATTGCAAAGATATATTCAAGATCATATTCACAAAACATAAGCATGAGCAAAAGATAGGAATTGAAAAACATGCTTAGATAGAGATTCTTGATGGCTTCAATTAATCAACGATCATGCAAAGCACCAAGAAACTCTCTCACAAACAAGATACCAAAAGATGGGAGACAAGAAGCAATTAAGCAAATATGGAACTTGTTTGAGCAACATGCCACATAGGAACAAGATAAATAACAATATCAATTCTAGGTGGCAAAACCTCACATGTTCACATTTTCTAGGCTTGTAATATGCACAAAGCTTATTACTCCCCATAATGTGATAATCCATTTCTTTCAAACAAGAGGCAAACAAAACAACTAGAGATAATTAATGGACATTATAGAATTTGAATTTCTCATGAGCATGACATACCACATAGAGAATAGATATAGATATATCATCACTAAGTGGTATTCCTCATGTACACACATTTTTAGGATTGTGAAGTGCACGCATATCACTCTCCCAAAATGGATAGTCCATTAATCTCTCAAAGAGAGCCAACAAGATAAGATAGCAAATAAAAGCAATAAGGCTCAAAACAAGTAAATGGTGTGCAAACCAACATACACATACTTGATTTCTCAAGATAAGTAAGTAGAGAGCACAACACATACACACTAGCAAGGTACAAAACCAAACACATGCAAGGGTGCAAGCAACTTTCAATGTATATATGATATAAGCACAAGTTACCGCAAGGAGGAACATTGGATATAAGATAGAACAATATAACCAAATGACTTGGCTTGAGAGAATATAATTGATGAAGTCCCTTAATTCTTCATGATGTAGCCAAGTCTCCAATGCCCTCACAACACCTATTGATCAAGTTTTAGCTTGTTGGTCCCCAACCAAGTTGGGTCCTAAGAGGTTAGTCACAATAGGCTTGGCAACCCAAATGGTTCTTTTCTTGACACCACTTTGAGTACCAACATATTTGGCAAACACATTGCCAACCTTATCCTTCCGAAGAGAATAAACATCATCAATTATAATGGGGTTGGATAAGGTACCATTAGTGCATGAAGAAGCAAAGTGGCCCTTCTCACGGCATAAGTAGCAACATTGGCTTCCTCCTTCTTCTTAGTTGGAATCTCGACTTGAGGAGGGTAGCTTGATTCTTCTTGGGAAGTGGCCGTTCTTCAACTTGAGTTTGAGCTTGAGGCCTCTTCCCTTGTTGCTTCTCACTAAGAGCTTCTTCTTCAAAGGGCAAGATCTAACATGGTGCCCTTCAACTTTGCACTTGAAGCAAACAATCTTGGCCGAATCTTTACTTGTTCTTGGCCCTTTTTCTTCTTGTTATACTTGGACTTGTTCTTGTTATTGGAGTTGAATCCAAGTCCACTCTTGTCATTGGGGCGTCTTTGAACACTCAACATATTGTCAAGTGTAGACTTCCCAACATGACGCTTTTCCAAGTCTTTCTTCAAAGAAGTGACTTGGGCCTTGAGCTCATTTAATTCCTCTACATGGTTAGTATCAACACAAATACTAGAGGAAGTAGATGCTTCATTGTTAGAGCAACAAGGCAAGGAAAGTAATTCATCACAAGATGTAGCAATATTGTGAGTGGATGAATCACTAGGACTAGCACGGCAATATAGCATTTAGAGTAGAAGTTGTGCCTTTGTCCACATGAGGCTCACAAGATGTTACCTTTGTAGAGATAGCCTCATGAGCTAACTTTAGCCTTGCATGGGATGCTAGAAGATCCTCATTAGAGCTAGAGAGCTTTTCATGACTTTCTTCCAATTTCCCATACTTGCTAGTTAGCAACTCAAGTTGAGCCCTTAGCTCAACATTCTCCTTCAAAATAGATGCTTCACAAGAGTGGAGTTAGTAGCACAAGCATCATTAATATTAGAAATGGAAGAAGACAACTTGGCAAGCTCATCATTCAACCTAGCATTTTCCTCAATAATATTAGCATGATTACAAGAGGAAGTAGAGGAGCTAGGCACAACAATTTTAGATAGTTGAGTTTGGAGTTGATCATGAGACTTGGTAAGGAGAGTGTTCACTTTCCAAAGCCTTATGAGCTTTGTCAAGTCTCTCTATTCCTCAATTAGTCTAGCATTGCCAACACCAAATTCAACTTTTCCTTTTTAAGCACTTTATATTTAGCAAGAGCATGATCTCTTTCCTTAATGATTTTAGCAATAATTAGATCATTTGTTTCATCAAGAGATTCAAGTTTCTCCTCAAGAGACACTCGAAGCTCATGTTCTTCCTCAAGAGCATTTTCTAAGGATGCTTTTTCCATAGCATCCTCTCTTTCAATCCTTCCCTTTTCTTCAATGATTTCCTTGCACTTAATAGAAAAGTCAAAATTTCATACAAATAAGAGCAAGCTTTACTACCTTTAGGGAGAGCACAAAAATATCACTCTTTCCTTTAAGGAGTCAATATCATTCTCTTTTAATCCATAATAATCTCATCCTCATCACAAGAGTAGAGGGTTCCAAAGGTGAGATACCTTTGAATCCTAGCCATAAGGCAAAAGTGAGTAATGGACGATGATGATGAAGAATACTTGAAGCACCATTGAGGTCCATGTCTTGTTCCAACAAATGTTGGGTTCCTCTACATTGTTAGCAACAAGTACTAGAGGATATGGAAGCATTATTTTCATGACAACAAGACATAGAGAGCATATCATCATGAGATTTAGTTAAGCAACTATTACATGATATGCAAGGACTATCAACACTAGCATGTAAGACATTTGAGGTGCTAGAAGTGTTTAAGTCCAAAGATAGAACATTGCAATGAGATAGAGATGACGTATAGTCAATAGTGGATTCAATATCAACAATGCAATTTCTATCACCACTCACCATCATTACCTTGTGACAAATCACATGTTGGTGAAGTGGAAGAATAAGTGAGCTCATCACGGCCGAGGTGGAGGGACAACAATCATCCTCAATAATGTTGGACACTTCATATTTATCTTGAAGCTTGGTCCAAAGCTCATGAGCGTTCCGGAAAGGCATGATTGAAGCAAGAACTACATCGCTCAAAACACATATAAGGCCATTAGATACTTGAGTATCGAGATGAGAGTTTTCCTCATCCTCTAAAGATAATTCTTGGGAATCCTTTGGAGGAGAAAAACCCACATCTACAATACTCATATATAATTTGGACCCATGGCCCTAAAAAGATTAAGCATGCGAATTTTCCATACATCATAATTGTGCCATCGAATTTAAAAGTGGGATTGTGCACTAATTCTCTAAACGACATCTTTACTCTCTAGGCGGTAAAGCCCAATAAAGAGAGCCAGGCTCTGATACCAATTGAAAGGACAAGGATGTCGCCTAGAGGGGGGGGTGAATAGGCGATTTAAAACTTTTCCGGTTTAGGCTTGATAAATGCGGAATAAAACTAGGTGTTTTAATTTAACAAGCATACAACCTAAATATACTAGGTTCACCTATGTGCACCAACAACTTATGCTAAGCAAGACAAGTAACAAGGTGATAGCAAGATATAGACTTCAAGCACGAAGGCTATCACAATGTAAATTGCATAAGTAAAGAGCTCGGGTATAGAAATAACCGAGGCACGGGAGACGATGATGTATTCCCGAGTTCTCCTTTTAGGGGAGTACGTCTCGTTGGAGGGGTGTGAGTTTCAAACTCAAGACGCCACAAATGGCCTCACCCTATTCTCCGATGAACCTTGCCCAAAAGCTCGGTTCACCTTCCACTATTGATTTCCTTTTGGGCGGAAATCGAGTCCCTTACAACAATCTTGAGGCACAACCCACAAAAGGATTGGGAGCTCCCAAGTGACCACAAAAGGTCCCAACTAGCCACAAAAGGCCTTGACCACAAAAGGTCACAAGAACACCGTCTAGGGTCCAACGACCCAAGAGTAACAAGCTCACGAACTTTCACTTCCACGAATTCTCGTGGAGAGAGCAAACCGATGCAACAAAATGAAATGGCAAGAACACAAGAAGTGCTCAAGTCATTCACTCTCAAATTCCAACAAAGCAACAAATGCTTATGGGGAATAAGAGAGGAAGAACAATGGAGAAGAAACACCAAGAACTCCAAGATCAAGATCTACTAGGTTCCCCTCACTTAGAGGAGAGATGAATCGGTGGAATTATTGATCTAGATCTCCTCTCACTTTTCCCTCAAAGATATGCAAGAATCATGGGAGGGATTGAGAGAAAGGCAAGGTTTTCCAAAAGTCAACAGTGGAGGTGAGAGAGGGGAAAACGAGCTCAAGAAATTAGAAAATTGTTGGGGAAGAAGACCTATATATAGGGCAAGATAAAATCTGCCCGTTACACAGTTTTCACACTTTCCGGTGCCAGATCCGGAATATTCCGGAACCAATTCCGGGTTAAAAAAAACGCTAATGGATCCGCCTGGAAACACCCGGTTCTCACCCGGAAATATTTCCGGACCGACCCGGTGCCAGATCCGGGATGAATTCCGGAGTTGAAACTGAGGCAAAACAGGAAAACTACTCAATACGAAAACTGCAATAAGTTTTGCATCCGGACTCCGTTTTCGATGTTCTTGGGCTCGTTGGAATCACCACAACGAGCATGACAAGCTTATGCAGAGAAACATCATAGTCCAAAGATGGAGGCAACATGCACTTTCAGCGAGCACTTTGGGGGCGTCTGGACCAAAAGGCGCGTTTGGGCGCACCCTCTCCCCACTCGTCGCCCTCAAACACACTCCACAAAGCAATTTTTTTGCAAATTCAAATTGTGAAAATTGATCAAAAGTCTTGGCAACACAAATTCAAAGTCTATGCCACACAATAGCTAGGCCGCACACAAGTTCAAAGTCTAGGCCATCACAAAAAAGAGGCGCATGGTGCACGGCGCCCTCGCCGGGAGCGAAATCAGGCGGTTATGTCGATGTTGGAGCCGTCGAGGAAGCCCTCGCCTTCGCCTTCGGTTTCGGTGGCGCGCGCGGCGGAGCCAGGACGGCAAGGACGGCGGGAAAGGGGAGGGAAAATGGCAGATCTGGCAAAAACGGAGGGAGGGGAAAGGGAAAAAAGACCTATTTTGACGTGCTTTTGTGTTATCTTTTTGACAAGACGGGCCGTGCACGTTTTGGGTTTCGTCCGACGCTATCAAAACGAACCCCACGATACGAGGTTGGGCTGATAGCGCCGGATGAAATATGGATCGACTCCGGACGAAACACGCCTTTGGCACGCGAGTGGAAGCCGTTTTGGCTCGGCGCGCCAAAGGCCTTGGGCTTCGACGAGTACCAAGACGCAACAGATATTTTTTTGAGGCGCCGGTCCACGTGCCACCCAATCCAGGAACACACCGAAAACGGGCTCTTCTCATGGCGATAACGCCGATAAGGCTATTACCACGAGAGGACAGCAGCTCGTCGTCTCCTACCGATCCACCGGCGGCGCCATGACCGCCTTGCTCCACCAAGCGGCTCTCCAGCCACCTCACCCCACCCCAAATCCGCATCATCTATGCACGCCCAGGTCCGCCGCCACATCCATCCTCTCGCCTCCTCACGCAGCGCCCTCCAAGCGACGACGAGCCCCAGCCCGGCGGCTACGCGCAGCCGGTAACGGCACATCAGCCACGGACAGCGGAAGCACGAGCTCCAAGAAGACGAGCCGCAAGGAGAAGCAGAGGCAACAGCTGCGGCTGCGGGAGCGGGAGGAGCAGCAGCAGCTGCTCCTGAAGGAGTCGCTCGTGGAGGCCGCCCGCGAGGAGGAAGGCGGCGGCGGCAAGGACGACGACGACGAGATACCGCAGACGGTGTTCGACCGCATCCTCCAGCGGATCCTGTTCACGGTGGGCATCCCGATGGCGTCGGGGGTGGCCCTCCTCAACGTGTACGACGCGCTCAAGCGCGGGCGCGGGGTGGAGGTGCCGTCGTGGGTGCAGCTGCTCACCATCCTCCTCTCCTTCGGCACGTCGGCGCTCGGGATCGCCTACGGCACGCTGTCGGCGAGCTGGGACCCGGACAAGGAAGGCTCGTTGCTCGGCTTCGACGAGGCCCGGACCAACTGGCCCGAGCTATGGAAGGAAGAGGCCGAGAAGGATGACAAGAACTGATTGCTGCCGGCGACATGGATGCTACAAACTGAAACTGTCAGTTTGCAATCGTGTAATCTAATCCTTCAGAAGTTCACTGTGTCAAATATTAGACTAGGTTCTCCACTGGAGATAGCACGCCACAAGCGTGTTGTTGACCCAATGACACTGGATACTCATACAGGCTACAGTAGCAAAACTATGAAACAATTCACGGTGGCTCTGCAACGGAATGGCCAACATTGAACATTCGCCAAGAGAAAGGAGAAGAAAACTGGGACAAACCCAAAGCATGCCATAATACAACGCTGTGTCAGTTGTTTGATTCTCCTAAAGCAGATGGATCATTGATCAATCGAGCCACCTGGTGACACCATCTTCTTCGCTCACGGCTGCGAGGATCTCGATGTAGACCTCCAATACAGCCTACACACAGTTTAAACCATCCGGAAATAAAAATACTAGTAGCAACAAAATTGTCTATTATGCAGTTAGTCATGACGGTGGAATTTCCTGGTACAGAACATGAATGGGTCCTACTTTGTGATGTAATTAGAGATAGCTACTACTCCATTCTGAAATCTTGCTGTCATGTGCATAAAATGGTGTAAATAAGTGGGGGCGTACCGAAGGATTTCTGTGGTTGACCAGTCTGCAACATTCCAGTAAAGATCCTTCTAGCGTCCAGCTCTCCCAAACATCAAAAGCATGATTGGCAAAAACAAGCTCTGTCTTCTTATTAACCTGAAGACAGTTCAAAGACAGTTAAAGATAGTAGTTCAGAAATCCATGTAAAACTTTTCACTTCAAACAATGTAAATTATACAGGGGTCGTGGAACGTAAGAACAAATAGGAGATTCAATTTACGAACTTCCCAAAACTCCTGAAATGGAATAGAGCATGAAATGGACACTTTTGTTTTTTGAAATAAGTTTTTTAAAAATCAAAATATAAGGGGCACAGCCTCAGCCTTTTCATTCAGATTTAAGCCCTAGCCAAAACCGCCGCCCCTATGTCTTCCTCCCTGCCTTGCTGCCGGCAAAGACCGCAAGCGGCTGGCGAAGGTGGGATCTACTGGTCCTCGTGGTGGTGAACGCAAGGCGGTTCTTCGCGGCGGCCATGTCTTAGCTGGCGGTGCTACGGCGTTTAGTGGCATGTGCCGCTTGCGGCAGTTGGGCAGCAAAGTGGGTTGCGTGCGGCGGTGCCTGGCCCGCCGCAGGGCTGGTTACGACAGCGGTGCTTGGCAGCGCGGTCGTCTCCTCTGTAGCGTCGGATGGCCTACAGCATGGCACTGATGTGCGGCTTGGGCGTTAGAGCAGAGCTTGGCAGCTACGAGGCCCTGTTCTGGCATGTCAGCGGCCTACTTGCGATCTGCCGGTGGCGTTGCCCGCAGTAGACTGCGATCTGCTCATCAAGGTGACGGCTGCTGCGTGTCAGTTACGTCGTATGGGCAGGCGGCATGTCATGGCAGCAGATGCCCTAACCCCATTGCGGCGCAGAAGTTTCGGAATATGGGGGGCAGACCGGCTTCTTCGACAGCAGCGGCCACTATGGCCGTCTGGACGACACAAGGGCCGGATCTTGGGATGGTGATGGCCTTCAGCTCCGTGTTGTGATGTTTTTGAGGTTGACGGCGGTATGAGACGCCCTCTTCTTGGACAGCAAAGCTTACAAGGCCGGCAGTGGTATGGGACGCCCCTTTACCTCCAGATCGAGTTCAATCCGACTCGGCAGGTGCTACGCTTGGTATCTGTTGCATTGGGGTCAAGTTATTGACGGCAGGTGCTATGAGACATCAAGGCAGATGCTATGCACGGTGTCTCTTGCGGAGGCGTCAAGCCATGCATAATGTTACTGGATCAAAGGTGGTGCGACAGTGACTAGAATCGAGGTGGTATGTGACGTCCACGGCGTCCAGTATCTCCTCCAGCGATATCCGGCTAGCAAGGTGCCGTTAGCCGGCCAAGTGATGATGGTAGAGGCAGCTTCAACAGCGAGAATGCGCACTCTCGTGGAAACACAAGATCAAGCAATGTCGACGTGGCCTACATTGTGCCCTTGTTTAAGGTGGTGGCTCAAAATACGGCTTCGGGGATGGAAATTCCGAGATCAGCCTACGGTTGGACTCAACATCATCCGCGCACGTGCAGTAATCCCTTCTTGAAGGCTTCGCCTAGGAGTTGTGTCTTTTACCATAGGGTTAGTGGTAGCCTCATTGAGTTACTACCGCGAGGAATATGGCCTCGAGGTTTTTTTGGGGGTCAACTTGTTTGGCTTCGATTCCTAGCTTTGTGTCACTTTGGATAATGAATAATATATGGTTGTGTGCATCAAACGATGCAGATGCAATTCAGAGGCCGGGGGGTTATCCTCCTTTTCAAGAAAAAAAAGAACCAGATAATAGCATAAGACTTAGTTTAAGCATAGCATGCATCAAGTTGGTAACTTTGAACACAGAGCAAGGAATGGGGCAAATGCGCGTGAAGAATGACATGAGCAACTGAGCATAGATGTTATATTGCATCTACCGAGCAGTTTAACTACGCAGACTATAATCTTAATTTCAGTAATACTATATTCAGCTGTGTATCTTCAGGGAATGAGAGTCCCAACTGAAAATGGGTATTATTACCTGCAACAGTTTTCCCCCAGCAACGAAAGATCGCAACCCCATCGTATCCTGAAAATTGTAAATCCTACCATAAGTACATGCATCTGCAGTTATACAATATCCAAGCAAACTAGCTGACAGGTTAAGGAACAGCAAAGCAAACAGACTTTAGGAAATTAAGTACCACCTTATTCTTGAATGTGATCAGGAACTGAGCAGCAGGATCCCTCTTTGTAGCATTTGACACAACATCAAGATACCAGCCACCACCAGTAACTCTTTCTCTCGAAACATGAAAACCCGAATTATCTCTTGTCCTTAGGGCAACAACAAAGCCATCTTTAAGCCTCTCAGTAGGCTTTCTACCAAGCCCTGCAGATAACTTATGTTCAGAAATTATTTCCATTGGAGATTCAGCAGAAGACCTGAGCTTATTTTTGGAGTCCTCAGGCGAAGCAAATCTTGAGCTGGAACTTAACACTTGATCCCTGCCACTCATTATGGTATCATCATCTCTACGTGACGAATAATTACTTCCACTCTCCACAGTTGACAATTCATCCATTTTCTGTTGTGATCTGCGCCGTGCAGGTCTCTTTTTCCCTTTCTTCCCAGATCGGCTTCGTCTTCCTTCTGATCTGGACCCTATATTTTGGAACTGCCCTGAAGCTTCAGGGACTTCAGGCTTGGAGATGGCTCTTCTCTTCTCACACTCTAGAGTTAGTTGGCTTTCATCTGTCTCCTGTTCACCATCACCGACTCGCAAAGAGTGTTCATTTGCATGCTTATATAGCTGATCATCTTCACATCCAGCTTCACTTATTTCTTCATCATCATCGGAAATAGCATTGTTTGGAACAAGGCCATCAAAGAAAAAGGACTGTAATATTGCGATTGCTTTCTCTCTGATTTCCATCCACACTTCTTCACTGTAGTCTGCACTTCGAGGAAGAATTAATACATTTGGCATCTCGTGTACCTATTAGTGGCCAACAGAAACTTCTTTAGTGCTTAATCATTCTTTTTATGTGCAATAAAACATGTCTTCTACATATAATCATCTTGGTGAGGTAAATAATATAGCAACCATACTACATGCGTAGGCAACAAAAAGATGCATCGCATGTGTATCTTTTGGAAACAGGCAGGTCAACAGGTTGACTGTATAATCTATACCTCTATGAAGTAGAAAACTACTTGCAGTTCAAAAACCAAGTTTCCTATCCTATCCTCATTGAGGTCTGTAATTATGGCAACACAGAGTACCTTCTATGGGAAAGAAACTGAATCTTTGTGAATTGAAAACTTAGCACGGTGTCACGACGACATATGTTAGAACAACTGAAATCTTTTTATGGGGAAGAAACTGAATCTCAAAGAAGGTCTACTGGAAAGAAGAACAGATCAACATATAGGTGACATTGTTTGACAATGTTTCATCTAACGGGCCTTAAAACAAAATTTGATTGTAGCCAGCTCTAAATTCCATACCCATGCTTCCATCCATTGTGGACCTTCAGCACCATCCAATGCACATCCCGCTATAGTGCCATCAAGCAAGAGTTGTTTGAGTGCACAGTCATCTATCAGCTGGCAGCTACTGGTATTGACAATAAAAGCTCCTGCAGAACTCAAAATATAGTAAATCAGTGTGTGCTATACTATGAACTAAGAAAAAAGGTAAACATGTGAAAGGCAAAATAGAGAAGGAAAACAGAAAAATGGAGAAGGGCAAGAAACTATCTTACCAGGTTTTATGTGCTGCAGGCGCTTGGCACTAAGTATGTTTGTCGTATCATTCGTTAACGCACAGTGGAGTGAAACAAGGTCACTTGCTGCCAATAAATCATTCAGAGTATCCATTCTTCTGGCAGCAGAAGGAAATACAATAGAAGGCCGCTTTGTTTTGCCAGCACCCTTCACAGAATGTTTAACAGTCAGAAATCAGAATGGTGCTTTAACTCTGTTACATACTTATAAATGGGTTACAATCTGTTCTATGATTAAGAAACATAATCAAAGCTAAGAAATTCCTTGTGTGAGTACCAACTTGAGAACATACAAACTGTATTTGAACAGATAGTAGATAATTTAGGCATAAAAATTTACAACACAGCAAATCTAATCGAATGCGATCATTTTAACACTAATTACTGCCCAGCCAGCTTGTTGAGATTAATAAAATGATTTATTAGCCCTCAAGTCGAGGAGATCAGACCATTCACCCTAAAAGGGCATGCAGAATATCAAGAAATTCCGGACAGTCTAATCATCTTTACTGAATCTTATATCGAAAGATTACTAACCAACAAATACACGCAATGATTTAGCTTAAGCACAAAAGGATGGAACGATATTCTTGCAAGACTTACAAGGCATAACTAGCAGGAGGCTAGAACACACTAGATGGCAAAGAAACTGATTACATATAAACTATAAAACAAATGTAGCAAATATTCGAACAATTAGCTATTACAGTATCTCTTTAAAATCGCCTAAAGTAGCAACGTGCACATGACACACGGAACAATCCTAAAATTACCAAATTTAAAGGCAGAAAACCAAGTTGAAAGTGCAATTTAAGAGTAAAAGGATAGCAGATCACGGGTTATAAGCGCACAAATAGCGGATCCGGCACCTCGTAGAGCGGATCGAAGTAGAGCACGCTCATGCGAAAGGCGAGGCTGCGGGTGGCGAGGCATCGCGCGGCGGCGTTGACGCCGACGATGCCGAGTACGAGCCCACGGCAGCGCCGCATGCCGCGGCACAGGGCTGGACGGAGCCGAGCCACCCGGCGGACGGCGTGGAGGAGGACGCGTGTCCAGACAGCAGGTGGGTGCGGCGGAGGAGGCCGAGGAAGAGCGCCATGACCGTGTCAGCGACCTCCTCGGCGCGGTTGGCGTCGACGTGGACGAGGCGGAGGCCGAGCTCAGCGGCCGCGGCGGCGTCCGCGGCCCGGTCGGGGGATCCCAGACAGAGCAGCAGCTGCCAGGGCCGGAGCCGGCGCTGCGCGGCGCGCGGGAGGAAGGCGAGCGAGGTGAGGAGCACGACTGCGGCGGCCTCGACGTGGCCCGAGGAGAGCGCGGAGAGCGGCACGTGTTCCACGGACGCCGCGCCGGCCAGCGCGTCCCGCTCCACCGACGGGTCCTCGAGGCAGTTGAGCGTCACCACCAGCGGCTGCCCGCCGGCGGCGGCGGCGGCGGTCGCCGGCATGGGATGGGCCGGGCCTCGCATCATGTTTGGGCCGCTCGGCTGCAGAGTGGCTCGTGTCTCGGATCAGAACGTGGAGCTGTGGAGCAGAGGGCACCCACCACTGACCACACTCACTGGAGTCACTGCACACTGGGGCGTTTTGTGCTCCGTGTCCGCGGTTTGCGCTGCACGCCTGCACGCGTAGAATGCGGTATTTCGTCCAAACGCACGAGCAAATTGGTGAACTGCTTGCTTGGCAACGGCCCGTGCTGCTATCCGTCGTAGTCTTGGCTATCCGCAATTTTTTCTTCTCGATATATCCTTAAGCCCGCCCAGCAGTTATAGACAACTTAATCAATGTTGTTCATCATCACACTATGGTAGAACTTTACTGATAAACCATTCCGTTTTCCAAATCTCAAAATGGTCTTATTTATTTCCACATGTAAAACGGCCTTTTGTTTATAAACCAGTTCATATGGTGTTACATTTGTCGCACAATGCGTTGAAATCCTATAGCATGCAATGCTTCGAATAACATTTAATGCCATCGTCCGAATGATATGAAATCTTCTTCTCGATGAGTCAAGGTAATATCTTGTTATTTGACTCGGCATGTTCATTGACGTGTGCATAGTATGGAGATGAGAGCATGTCAATATCATATGATTCGGCAAACTGTCTCACCTCCTTCGTCGTAAAGGATGTGGCTTGATCTGTTGCTAAGGTTCGCGGTATGCTGAATCGGTGAAAGGTGTGCTATGTTATGAATTGCATCACATCCTTCTAGATCACTATACACCACTTAATAAAATAATCATTAACTACTAGCATGGACTGATACCCTCGTGATGAAGTCGGGTGAATCGTGACGAAAAAATTGAGCCCCCAATATCTAAACAGCACGATTTTATGATATGTGATTAAGCATAACAGTTGGAGACGTGAATATTTCCAAACGATTTCGCAGGCATCACACCCCTTGTACAAGCTGAAACACACGACCCTGGTCGCGACATTCACTTCATTTTGTGGGTCGGCTGATGAGTTCTGCATAAACCGGCGTGTACCTCTCACATGGAGACTAGAGCTTGGTCTTCATCTAAGCATTTCAGAAGAAGATTGTCGGCTATATGGCGATAAAGTTCACCATCAACCAATATATATTTAGGTTCAAGCCGATGGACAGTAACGTTTTTGTTTTCTGAACTGGATTCTGTTGATAAAAAAATGGATTCCTCCGGTCGGTTTCCTGACTTGTACTCAATTCTTCATCATTGGCTGACTTTTTTTATTTGGTCCAACATAAGTCGGCACTTCTAAGAATTGACTATTCTGAGTAGCGTTGACTCTCTCGTCCTGGATGAGGGGGTGGTTGTTTGTGTTACCCAACACGACGCACGAATTTTCATGAACACCTTCACGGACACGGTAGAGTCAGGAGTGACTCTTCCGCATCCGCCTAGTCCAATGTGAATTTGGTCCGAGGGATGCATGTACTGAAGATCAAATCTGCTAGAATCCCTTTCCGAGCTCTACGCAAAATAGATCTTTACTATTAAACTGAAGTTGGTGGTTTTAGATCTTTCCGAGTTCTACACAAAATCAATGGTCAGCTACTCATCACTACCACCAAGTAGCTGCAGATCATTTGTCACCATCTTACGCGGTCATTTTTTGATACGTCCAAAACGTATCTATAATTTTTTATGTTCCATGCCTGTTATATATTGATTACCACATGTTTATCTTACACTTTATATCATTTTTATGCATTTTCTGGGACTAACCTATTAACAAGATGCCACAGTGCCAGTTCTTATTTTCTGCTGTCTTTTTGTTTTAGAAATTCTATTCTGGAAATATTCTCGGAATCGGACGCCAATTTAACTGATTTATTTCTGGACCGAGACGGAGCAGCAGCCCAAAGGACGAAGCTGGGGGCCACACCAGGGAGGCCGGCGGGCCCACGGCGTGGCCAAGGGTGGGACCGCGCCCCTAGGCCGCCGCCCCACCTCGGCTGGCCACCGACGTCGCCCTTTCGCCTATAAATTGCATCTATTCGGGAAACCCTAGACACCCGAGCGAAAATCCACGAAAAGTTCTGACGCCGCCGTCGTCTTCAACCCTAGTTCGGGAGGGTTTCTGCAGTTCTTCCCGGCACCTTGCCGGAGGGGAAATCATCACCGGAGGGCTCTACATCGCCATGCTGCCTCCGGAGTGATGCGTGAGTAGTTCTTCACGGGACTACGGGTCCATAGCAGTAGCTAGTTGGTAGTCTCTCCACCTTGTGCTATCATGTTTAGATCTTGTGAGCTGCCTAACATGATCAAGATCATCTTTATGTAATGCTACATGTTGTGTTTGCTGAGATCCGATGAATTGTGAAGTTATGATCAAGTTTGTTCATCTATCTATATTATGTTTTATCTATGTTCATGCATGCTCTCGTTGTTAGTAGATGCTAGTGACTTCAAGAGAGGGTATTTATGCTAGATAGTGGGTTCATGCTCTAGAAGCCTGGGCTTGATAGACAGAAACAACTAAGCTGTAGATGTGCTGTTGCCACTAGGGATAAAATAACCGATGCTTAGCTTAAGGGTACTGCTGTTAAGTCTAATGCGTTTGTTTACATTACACACTTTGCTTAATGCTATAATCTGTTGCTTGCAACTTAATACTCATGGGAGACCCGGAAGCTATCTTGTGAGTGGATTATGAGTCATAGATGCAGCTAGTAAGCGGTCTATGTATATTGTTGTAATGCCCAATAGATATAACAATGAACATGTGCTTGTCATATATTGCATTGTCATGCGTTTGCAATTTATCAATTGCCCAGCTGTAATTCGTTCACCCAACATGTATGTTTATTTGTCTTATGGAGAGACACCACTAGTGAACTGTGGACCCCGGTCCTTTATTCCACACTGATACAAACACCGTTTTCACCACGCTCTACGTTACTTCCTGCTGCTACTTTTGTGTTCATCATCATATTCCACACCATACGTTTAATCCTTTGTATTCAGCAAGCCGGGGAGATTGACAACCTTCCTGTTTCGTTGGGGCAAAGTACTTTGATTGTGTGTGTGTGCAGATCCACGTCAGTGATCGGGTAACGGCGCGCTGACACCTTTCTGAAGCTCTTCCAATTCCTACTGGATCTGACAACCTTGGTTTTGTAATCAAGGGAAAACTTTGCTGCTGACTACATCATACCTTCCTCTTGGGGTTTCCCAGCGAACGTGTTCCACGTCATCAAGCAACTTTTTCTGGCGCCGTTGCGGGGAATTGGAAGCTACAGCAAGGGGAGTTACACATCACCATTCTCTTTACTTTGTTTTTGTCTTGCTTAGTTTATTTTTTTATCTTGTTTGCTTTTAAAATCGAAAAACACAAAAAAATAGTTCTAGTTTTATTTCCTGTTTTTACTTATCAAAATGAGTTCTCTTGAAAATACCAAGTTGTGTGACTTCACTAGCACAAACAATAATGACTTTATTTGCACACCTATTGCTCCACCTGCTTCCAAAGCAGAGTCCTATGAAATTAAACCTGCTTTACTAAATCTTGTTATGAGGGAGCAATTTTCTGGTGTTAGCGGATGATGCTGCCTCTCACCTTAATAATTTTGTCGAATTATGTGATATGCAGAAGTACAAAGAGGTAGAAGGTGACATTATTAAACTGAAACTATTCCCTTTCTCTTTAAGAGGAAAAGCTAAAGAATGGTTATTATCCTTGCCTAGGAATAGCATTGATTCATGGACTAAATGTAAAGATGCTTTCATAGGAAAATACTACCCTCCTGCTAAAATTATATCATTGAGAAGTGGCATTATGAATTTTAAGCAATATGATAATGAGCATGTTGCCCAAGCTTGGGAAAGATGAAAAGCTTGGTTAAAAATTGTCCCACACATGGACTGACTTCTTGGATGATTATTCAAACCTTTTATGCAGGATTAAACTTTTCTTCAAGGAATTTGTTGGATTCGGCCGCTGGAGGGACCTTCATGTCCATCACTTTGGGTGCAGCAACAAAACTCCTAGATGAGATGATGGTAAATTATTCCCAATGGCATACTGAAAGGGCACCAACAGGTAAAAAGGTAAACTTTGTTGAGGAAATTTCTTCATTGAATGATAAGGTTGATGCTATTATGTCCATGCTTTCTGGTAATCAAGTGCCTGTTGATCCAAACAATGTTCCCTTGCTTCATTGGTTGCTCAAGAAGAGCATGTTGATGTGAACTTCATTAAAAACAACAATTTCAACAACAATGCTTATAGGAACAATTTTGGTAATAACAATTATAAACCTATCCTTCCAATAGTGGCAATGCTTATGGTAATACTTATGGTAACACTTTTGGTAATCCACGAATGCTTAGTGATGAGAAGGTGATAGAGATAGAAAAGGCTACTAAAGATTTTATGCATGCCCAGTATGAACAAAACAAAGTCTTTTCAAGAACTATGGATGAACATTCTTCTATGTTGAAAAATTAAGTCATCAACTGATAGTTTGAATAAGGAGATTTCGAATTTGCAAACTAGGCTATCTCATACTGAAACTTGCATTTCGAATGTGTCTGAAGCTCAAGCCTCCCTGATAAATAAAATGGCAGCTAAACCTGAAACATCTGAAATAACACTTTTGGGTCTGTAATGCTATAGTTGCCACTATTTTCACCAATGAAGATGTTAAAACTTTGAGCACTAGTGAATTACCTACAGGTCCTAATCATACTAGTAACAAGAAAATTAAAATTGGAGAAGGTCCCACTTCTGTTGAGAAGGGTCCAAGTCACTTAATGACACTAAAGTTACTCCTGAGAAAATGCTGAAATTTTTCGTGTTGTTAGGAATGATACTCCTATTTCTTTTGATGATAATGAGTTTGATTTTGATAGTTGCAACCTTACTGAAGTTATTAAGTTCTTACAAAAGCTTGCTCAAACTCCTAATGCTAGTGAAATAAACATGGCTTTCACTAAGCACATCACTAATGCTCTTATGAAGGCTAGGGAGGAGAAACTTAAACGTGAGGCATCTATTCCTATAAAGTTAGAAGATGTTTATGAACCTACTGTTAAAATGAGAGTAAATGATTTTGATTGCAATGCTTTGTGTGATCTTGGTGCTAGTGTCTCTGTTATGCCTAAGAAACTTTATGAAATTCTTGATTTAGCACCATTAGAGGATTGTCACTTGAATGTTCATTTTGCTGATTCTACTATGAAGAAACCTGTGGGTAGAGTGAATAATGTTCTTATAATGGTTAACAACAATTATGTCCCTGTAGATTTCATTATTTTGGATATTGAATGTAAGGCTTCTGTCCTATTGTTTTGGGAAGACCTTTTCTTAGAACTGTTGGTGCCATTATTGACATGAAAGAAGGAACTGTCAAATATCAGTTTCCACTCCAAGGGGATGGAACACTTTCCTAGAAAGAAGATGAAACAACCTTTTGAGTCTATTGTTAGAACAAGTTATGCTTTCAATGCTACTCTTGATAATACTTGATCTTTTTGCTACTGCGCCTAGCTGAAAGGCGTTAAAGAAAAGCGCTTGTTGGGAGACAACCCAATTTTATTTCCTGTTATTTTTTGTTTTCTTGAGTCAAGGAGGTTTTTACTTCTGTAACAACTCCTTTGTATCTTTTATTTTCGTTTTTGTTGTGCCAAGAAAAGCCTCTAATGCAAGAGGGTGGTAAAGTTTTATTTGCTGTCCAGAAACAGATTTCTGTACCTCACGGTAAAAATTCGTGAAAAATCACGGATTACTATTTTAATCTGTAAATTTTTAGCAGAAGCCTGAACTTATTACCTATCTTTCGTTAGTTAACCGTTTTCTGATTTGAGCATCGGAAGTGCCTCGAAAAAATTCGTCTTTACGGACTGTTCTGGTTTTGACAGATTCTGTTTTGTTTTGCATTGTCTCTTTTGCAAGTATAGATTCACGTTCTTCGGGGGGAGATCACGATCTTGCTTAGTAACAGTAGCTAATGTTTGAACTAAAGTATGCAATGTGTTTTTACAGAACCAAGTGAGTTTATGTTTTGATGCACTAACCCCTCTAATGAAGTTTGCGAGTTATCTTTGTGTGAAGAAGTTTTCAAGTATTAGGAGAGGAGGATGATATAAGAAGATCAAGAAGAGAGAAAAGCTTAAGCTTGGGGAGGCTCCCTTGGATCTCCCCAGCATATATCAAGAAGACTCAAGCGTCTAAGCTTGGGGATGCCCAAGGCATCCCCTTCTTCATCAACAAATTATCAGGTCACCTCTAGTGAGACTATATTTTTATTGCTTCACATATTGTGTGCTGTTCTTGGAGCGTCTGTGTGTTTTATTTTCTGTTTTGTTTTTGTTTTGTTTTCTGATCATAACTTAGTTGGATCCTAGCACTCTTGTTTGGGAGAGAGACACGCTCCGCTTTTGCTTAGAATACTCTGTTCTTCACTTATACTTGTTGAGTATTCTTGTTTAGCACTGCTATGCTATTAGCTCTTGTTTTTCATGTATCTCTTTTAGAGCTATTAGTTCTTTTATAGAAAGTACTCTCTTGCTTCACTTATATTTGTTTGGAGAGTTGTATAATTGGCGTCTGGTTGGAACAGAAAATGCTAAAGTGTGTGGTAGTTGTATAATGGAAAAACTTGCATAGTCTTGTAGATCATTGAACTTTGATAACTTGATTCCTTGCAAATGTTTTGAGATATTAAGAAATTAGATGTTAAATGCTTGCTGGTTAATTAAAGCTAAAATCTGATTAGTGGTTGTGTTATTAAAGCTTGTACCGTACTACAAACTCTTAAAATTGCTGAAGGTGTAGTTGGACTTGATAGCTTCTCATGTCTGAAGGTTTTTGGAAACAACATAGTTGCGTGCTAAGGTCGAGGGATCTAGCGGGGTACTTGTGCCTCCGTGAACGGCCCTCCTTGGGGTAAATTTAATCATGCTCTTAATGTTGAACCTGCTAGTTGTTTGCAATAAACTTGTGAGTTCTTTTTGACTAATGTTGAGCTACGGTTTTTGGCACTTCCACCATCCATATTTTGCTAGCCTCTTCGGTGTTGTGCATTGCCTTCTGCTCACATTGAGAGTTGTGCATACTTCGCCAGTACATCCAACCCCGTGGGAGAACTTCATCTTGTTCTCCTACACATAAGCCAAACATCTTCCTCAAAACAGCCACCATAACTACCTATCACAGCATTTCCATAGCTGTTCCGAGATATATTGCCATGCAACTTCCACCTTACATTACATGACTTGTTGTCATTCATCATTGTTATATATTGCTTTGCATGATTCTATACAGCTGATGTGTGGTTTTACCCATGTTACGCTAGATCATTGCACATCCTGCTACACTGGCAGAGGCATACAGTTTTATACATCATGTTTTGTTCATTATGAGTTATTTGTACCAAAAAGTGTGTTGTCATATTAGAGTGTTGCCCCTACAGTGAGGGAGAGAAAAGTGAAAAAGCCACGGAGGCCATGAAAAGAGAAACAGAAAAAAAAAAAAAAAAAAAAATAAAGAGAGAGGGGCAACATTACTATCCTTTATCCACACTTGTGCTCATGTTTAGCACCAGTTTTATAGTCATCATTTGTGCTAGTAGCACCTATGCTTCATATGAGAGAGTTTCATGTTTCATTAGTATAACTATGTGGGGAATTTACGTTATAGAACTTGGGTTGTATATTCCAATGATGAGCCTCCTCAAAAGTGCTCTAGGTCTTCATGAGCAACCAAGTTGGATGCACCCCCACTAGTTCCATTGGAGAGCTTTCATACACTTATAGCTCTATGTGCATCCGTTGCATGGCAATCACTACTCCTTGCATAGCTTCGATTATAAGACTTCCTCTTGTCTAATGATCATTATAGCTTTGTGAGCCTTTCTTCCATTGGCCTTCCAAACCCCCATTATTATTCTCTTTGCCATAACATCCTGGTGCCAATACCAAATGCTTACGCTCACCGGTTGAGTAAAACTTCTAACCAGTGAATTCATTACGTTTGTGATACTTTTGCTTGACTGGATCCTTTCTATGTTTGTGAAGATTGCTGATGCTTGAGTAGAAGGATAACTTCTATACTGAATGCTTAAAACATCTATAATGAACTTTGTACGGTTTCATGTCTTTATAGCATCTTCCATGAAAGGTTTTTACTTGTTTAATTGTCTTGCTTTATTCATCTATGTGTTTAATATCAAACATAGACTTTTGCTTTGAATGATTTGATCTCAGCTCACATGCTTTACATTACTATATGATCAAGATTATGTTGGTAGCATGTCACCTCAAAAATTATCTTTGTGTTATCGTTTACCTACTCGAGGACGAGTAGGAACTAAGCTTGGGGATGCTTGATACGTCCAAAACGTATCTATAATTTTTGATGTTCCATGCCTATTATATATTGATTACCACATGTTTATCTTACACTTTATATCATTTTTATGCATTTTCTGGGACTAACCTATTAACAAGATGCCACAGTGCCAGTTCCTGTTTTCTGCTGTCTTTTTGTTTCAGAAAATCTATTCTGGAAATATTCTCGGAATCGGACGCCAATTTAACTGATTTATTTCTGGACCGAGACGGAGCAGCAGCCAGAAGACGAAGCCGGGGCACACCAGGAGGCCGGCGGGCCCACGGCGTGGCCAGGGGGGGCCGCGCCCTAGGCCGCCGCCCCACCTCGGTGCCCACCGACGTCGCCCTTTCGCCTATAAATTGCATCTATTCGGGAAACCCTAGACACCGCGAAAATCCACGAAAAGTTCCGACGCCGCCGTCGTCTTCAACCCTAGTTCGGGAGGGTTTCTGCAGTTCTTCCCGCACCTTGCCGGAGGGGAAATCATCACCGGAGGGCTCTACATCGCCATGCCTGCCTCCGGAGTGATGTGTGAGTAGTTCTCACGGGACTACGGGTCCATAGCAGTAGCTAGTTGGTAGTCTCTCCACCTTGTGCTATCATGTTTAGATCTTGTGAGCTGCCTAACATGATCAAGATCATCTTTATGTAATGCTACATGTTGTGTTTGCTGGATCCGATGAATTGTGAAGTTATGATCAAGTTTGTTCATCTATCTATATTATGTTTTATCTATGTTCTGCATGCTCTTCGTTGTTAGTAGATGCTGGTGACTTCAAGAGAGGGTATTTATGCTAGATAGTGGGTTCATGCCTCTAGAAGCCTGGGCTTGATAGACAGAAACAACTAAGCTGTAGATGTGCTGTTGCCACTAGGGATAAAATAACCGATGCTTAGCTTAAGGGTACTGCTGTTAAGTCTAATGCGTTTGTTTACATTACACACTTTGCTTAATGCTATAATGTGTTGCTTGCAACTTAATACTCATGGGAGACCCGGAAGCTATCTTGTGAGTGGATTATGAGTCATAGATGCAGCTAGTAAGCGGTCTATGTATATTGTTGTAATGCCCAATAGATATAACAATGAACATGTGCTTGTCATATATTGCATTGTCATGCGTTTGCAATTTGTCAATTCCCAGTGTAATTCGTTCACCAACATGTATGTTTATTTATGGAGAGACACCACTAGTGAACTGTGGACCCCGGTCCTTTATTCCACACTGATACAAACACCGTTTTCACCACGTCTACGTTACTTCCTGCTACTTTTGTGTTCATCATCATATTCCACACCATACGTTTAATCCTTTGTATTCAGCAAGCCGGGGAGATTGACAACCTTCTGTTTCGTTGGGGTAAAGTACTTTGATTGTGTGTGTGCAGGTCCACGTCAGTGATCGGGTAACGGTGCCGCTGACACCTTTCTGAAGCTCTTCCAATTCCTACTGGATCTGACAATCTTGGTTTTGTAATCAAGGGAAAACTTTGCTGCTGACTACATCATACCTTCCTCTTGGGGTTTCCCAGCGAACGTGTGTTCCACGTCATCAGTTGTCACCATCACCAAACCGTACCCTCAACTCTTTCCGCCAATGATGCGTAGATAGGATTTCCTTCATAATACAACTGGGAACGGGAAAAAAAAAAGAGGCGGCGTCAGGGTTCAACCCTAGTCGTCACCGTCCTTGTCATATGTTCTTCTCCGCTTTCTTCGGTCGTGAATTGATGGGTCCCAAACTTCTTTGTGTTGCTTCTCTGACCGTGAATCGGCCATGAAAAGAGTTTGGTTTTTGTCTTCCTAGCGGCATTGACGAGGTGGTGGCAATGATGGTTCATTGGAACAAGGTCTCTCCGGCCTCTCCCTACCTCGTCAACGTTTGTAGCGTTGGTGAAGGGCCAGCGGTACAGGGTTGCGTGTACGGTAAATTAAAAATTTCCGTCTAACATGCTACACAACAACAAGATCTACTATGAAGATACATATGAATACGAAGATCCGAAGATCTAGACGGGGTACGTTACCAACAACGTTGAAGCGGAAGAAGTGTCGGTGATGTAGTCGATATAGCATGTCGAAGATTTCCCTCAACCAAGCCTGGTCGAGAGAACGTAGCCTTTTCCTCCTCGCGCCTTGTCCTTCTTGATCCAGCAGAGTGAGAGTCAACCGTTGGTGATCCAACGACAGACCCCTCTGACAGTTCGCACACGTCCGCCGGAACTAGTTCGGTAGGGTTTCGCCGTCCAAGCCTGAAGCTCTACTGGTGTATATGAAGGTGGAGTTCTCAACATATGAGATTAGAGAGAGAGAGAGAGAGAGATTAGATCTAGTCTAATTGGAGAAGGCCCGTCTAATTAGAGGATTCCTCAATCCAATTAGACAAGTTCTAAACTTGAGAGAAACTTGTCTCAACTTGTGTGTCTCCAAAAGAGCAAGGGTGGGGTTTATAGGTGGCCAAAGGGGATGGGTGCTTGGAGGGGGGCAACCCCTCCCCACCGCCGGCTGCACCAAGAGGGGTAGGAGTCTTCCTCTTGGTCCAACTCGGATTGGACTTAGGGGGGACTCCTCCCACTTTCGATCCGTACTCCCCATGGGCCGAAGCCCATTAGGGTTCGGGTGAGGGGGGGAACTCCCCCCTCTCGGGTGGGCTCCTTTTTTATTTAATATTTTTCCAAATAATTAATTAATTACTATTTTTGTCTAATTAAGTCCCAATTAAAATTGTCCTCTTACAGAAAATTCCTGGAATTAATTACTTATCATATAAACCTATTTATATGATCTGGGACACCCAGTGTCCGTCGATAAAAACTCCGGATAAATATTTCCCTATTATATAAACCCCGGAATAAATCTGACAATAATAGAAACAATTCCTATTATCCCGAGACATCCAATGTCTACCAATTTAATCTCTCCGATATACAATATATCTATCACACGGAAAATACTAATTCCAGTGATACACTCTCAATATCCAGACCAGCCATAATACACAACTAACTAGTCCTACTTTAAGTGTGTGACCCTACAGGTTCGATAACAGGTAGTTGTGATTGGAAATACATATCCAATCACCGATCAAGGTGACCGAGGACGTCCTGAATGACCACTATTTTATGCAAAGAACACTCTGTTGAGCCTGTTGTTATAATATATCAATCCCATTACTCGCGATACTGAACTTCGCCCGAGATGTAGATCCCTTTGATAATTCCCATGAGTCAAACTTGACTCACCATATCATTGTCAATCTCGTTAACCGACAAGTTTCCTTTTACTTGTTTCCCGTATTACGATATCCCACGCGATGAAACTTCATCGTGCATTGTCTGCAGAACATATTGGATATCTCTCATACCGAGTGGTCCCAGGAAGTATCTCTCTTTTAATGGAGGAGTAATATCCCATCTTGGAACATTAAGATATATGCATACCCTCAGTGTCTCCCAGTGTCTGCCGTTATGATCACCCAATTAAGGCCGTGACGGTTGACAGAACCAAAGGAGCACCTCGTGTAAAACATAACCTCATGGTCTACGGATAGTTATAAAATAACTTTTTTTGATAAGATACCAAGGACAAAAGACAATGTAATGGATTCTCTTAGTATATCAATAATTTGGATCTACCCAGCCATATTGTTTGACCAACAATATGCATTCTGTTAATGCTGACATATACAATATCCATGACCAAGAGAGTACAATCATCATGCATTCAACAGAATAGTCTGTGTACAAGACTAGGGTTTGTGTTTCCTGTTCATGTTTACCACACGTGCGTATGAGATTTCCTCTGAATCTCACATTCTGGAGCCACAACAGTTGTAGCATAGAAACATGAAACATAATATGAATCAGATGTATAAAATCATTGCCTTTTGGGCATACATCCAACAAGCGGCGGGGGGGGGGGGGGGGGGGGGGGGGGGGGAGAGGAGGAGGTGCTACAAGATCGGTTAGATTCCTTTGAATCTTGACAGCCGGTATGTCATTCTAGGGGAGTTGTTGGCTGGTCTGTGGTGGGACTTCTTCGATCTCTTCATTCCTTTGTGTTTGCGGAAAGGTTCGATTTCTCCAACATATGGATTGGTGGTTAAGGATTACAAGTCTGTGATGATTGGGTGTATCCCCAGCCGATGTTCCTTTAACGGTTATTCGATCTCGTCGTTGTCGTTCGAGTGGCTATTGCGGCATTCAAAGCCTTGGGTGGTGAGGGCGTTTGCAAGTGTCTCTGTATTTTGCTGCTTGTTTAGTACATGTTTGAAGCGTCGGCAGACGTCAAACAATCTACGGAAGAAGACGTCCGATATGTTTTTCAGTGTATGTATCGGTTGTTGTTTTTCTTGATAAATATCAGATATAAAATGCCTTAAGATGTCTTTTCTCAGAAAAAAAAGGGAACCAGTGAATAGGCAGTTGCTGCCATTCCATCACGCGACACAGTAGGGATTGCGATTGGCGGGGTGGCGACAACAACGAGGTGGTGGTTCACTGGTTTGGCTCGAGACGTGACATCATCGTTGCGTTTTTCTATGACACTGCACCCACCTGGGGCTAGGGTTCAGTGTCAACCTGAGCGTGTGGGCGGTGGGGTCTCATGGGAGTTTGTGGAGTCGACGTAGGATCCGAAGATGTCGGCGCCACCGCAACACTGGAGGGCGGCCAACTGCCGGAATCAGCGAGGCCGGTCTTGGGAGAGGAGGCTGTTGGGTTGTGTCCATGCTATGCAGTGGGAGATGTGGCGGCATGGTGAGGAGGGTGACCATGAAAGAGAGGTTGTATGAGTAGGCGATTGGAGCCGTGGAAAAGCATGAGCAAGGCGGCAATGCTGAACCGTGGGAAAATAAGATGGGGTATGAAGATTGGGAGAAGTAGTGTCAGGAGAAATGTGCAACGTGTAAGGTTCTTTCTGTTGGATGCTCTGTTAATGAGATTTTGGTGAAGGTGTGCGTCCGTAAGGCATCTCTAATAGATTACACTTTTTTTTTATAAAGACCTGGTCCAACCACTTTGCACAGTGGGTGTTCGATGTTCCACGAGGTAAAAAATGTATTTAGTACACTTGATCAAGAATCATGCAAATGAAGCTTAAGACAACATCGTAGTCGTTGTAAAATAATTCTAGAGTGTGTTACAGAGTAGATATTAGTTAATAAAAGATAATTAGTTGGGTTTCTATTTCATATGCTTACAACTTCAAATTATACAATTTATCGAAATACATTTCAAGTGAGTGAAATATATATCCTTAGAGTGATAACATGCATTATACATGGCTATATTTTTAATTACAACTGAATGATAACATGCATTATATTAACAAATGTTGCGAGGACAAAAAGAGGGACCGCGTCAACGTAGGGGAATTCAACTAGTAAATAATAAAGATAGTCTTTTGTGCACATACTTCCTAGATCTTAGCAAAACCATATTTGTAGGTTTACTAAAGATTTGAAAAAAAATAAAACACATAAATGACGTTGAAACTTATACATGTAAGTTTCGTCAAATAATACTAACATTTACTACTTTATGAAATGAGAAAATAAGTTCGTATATCCAAAACTTACAGTAATTTTTCTAAGTTTATAGGTAAGTTTAAACTTGGCCATTGTGAGACATAAGTTTGACGTACGTTGTTAGGGGTGTTTGGTTACACTTACTTTTGTTTGTTGGATTTTGGCTTATATCTAAAAAAATCATCTAAATATGAGTATGGTTTCTAGCATCGTGCAACATTCTCCGGTCATAATCTCAAAACAAAAGTGAGAAGCGCCTATTTAAGTGTTCTTTTCTTCGTCTTATAAGACAAAGTCCAAAAAGTCAAAAGTAAGTCTAATCGAACGCCCCTAAGACCCATCGGTATCAAATTGGTCCATGGTTGGTATCGTCAAAACAATCGTCAATGGATTCTGAATCGCTCTGTAAAAATACTCTCTCAAACTGGTGCAAAGTGATACATGTCTATGGGCCTCTTTGACTCAAAGGATTTTGATGAAAATTTTGGAGGATGGGAGTCCTCAGAAATTTTTCATATGTTGGTTGTTTGATTCATATATTCAATCCTATGCGATTTTTTCTAATAATTTGTGTACTATATTCGATAGGAAATTTTACATCCACTCAACATCTTTTGAAAGAGTTTCTTTGTTTTTGGGCGACACGATCAAACAAACCAAAATCCTGTATGAGTTAAATGCACATGATATTGCAATCCTATGTTTTGTGTTTATGCATTTTCATAATTATGTGAATCGAAGAGGTCAACATGTGCACTGTGAAATTTATTTGAGTAAATGGCACTACGATCAAAAGTGGTTGCGTGTGGACTTAGGTCACTGTACTTGAAAAACTGTGGAACCGTCACTAAGCTTGGAAAACTAAGAAACCTGTCACTGAACTCGACAAACGTGTGCACTTTGGTCAACAAGTGTGACTGAACTCGAAAACTGATGAACCTGTCACTGAACTTGAAAACCGATCAACAAGCCCGCCCGTGACAAAGTGCACACTTTCGAGTTCGGTGGCGGGTTCGTCAGTTCCCAGTTTAGTGAATTAAGTGCACCACAAAACCACTTGTGAGACCTTCACTCAATTTATGTCTAAAAGGGAGACATGCTCTGCCTCAGCACGCAAGGCATTGATGCACCAGCACCAATGGCACGCACATCTTTTAAGCGAACGCGAACCCTGTACTTGCGCGTTGATTTCGATCGATCGGCGCCATTTTCGTGTCTCTGCAGCTGCCCCGCGGGGCAAAAGCTAGCTATAGCACCATCCATCTGGATCTGACTATAATTTCGACCGTTTCCTTTTCTACTCGACTAAACCGCCACCAACGAAGAGTCTAGCCCCGCGGGAATCACGGCGGATTGATTGGCTTTGCTTTGCCCCTTGCCCGTTCTTATCGGCTCGCCTTGAGCGTGTCCTCCGTGCACCAACGGCTAAAAGCAATATGTAGAAAGTCAGAGAGAGAAGAGAACCAGACTGGGTTTCTTTCCCTTTCGTACCATCACCGCTTAATTTCTGGCAAATCAAAGCAACTTTTCAAATCAATCAAGGACTTCCCCGAACCTGAAAAATGTCCCTGACTCGTCCGTTTCAATCGTTTGTACAAGCTACAGATAGAGTACGTAAAGGCGATGAAATTAAGGAATGCACCAAGAAATAAATAAACTCACCAAACCCTACTACTACCTCCGATCCATATTAGTGGGCACAACTTTGTCTAGATACACATGTATCTAGTCTAAATACTTAACTAGATACATATGAATTTAGACAAATCTATGCCCACTAATATGGATCGGAGGGAGTAGTAAAATTTAAACCTTGTCCCAATCAAAACGGAAAATGGACGATTGGGATGGATCGACGGAGGCTAACATGCACCGCGCAATACCATGGCTGGGATGATAGCCCACTTGTCAGCGGACGGAGCTGACTGCGACTTGTTCCCGTGGGAGCCGTTTCATGCCGTACTGGGAGTGGGAGACGAGCTGGAAGTCCGGCGCGCGCTCGTAGCCGGAGAAGACCTCCTCCCAGATCTCGGCGAAGGCGCGGAGGATGAGGTGGTGGTGGTGCGGCGAGTTGAGGGACAGGAACCGGTGGAGGAGCTCCCGCAGCTCGGCGCCGCCCACGATCTCCTTCTCCACGATCATCTGCAGCATCGACCGCCGGAAGTCGGCAAGCGGGTCGGCCGACTCCTTCACCACCGCCACGCTCTCCTCGATCCTTCTCGCTCCGGCGCCGCCTCCGCCCTCGCTCGAAGTCCGCCTGTGCCGCCTGCCGACGCCTTCGGCGGTGGCTCCCTGCAGCGAGCGGACGGTGCGCTCGAGCTCGCCGAGCTGGCGCAGGAGCGCGGCGACGCTGGGCGTGCTCCCCACGCTGGTGTCGGCGTCGTCCGTGGAGGAGGCCGAGAACGAGGAGGACGCCGGCGCGGTGGAGATCATCGACGCCGTCTTGCTGTTCCCTGCCCTCCTCGTCGCCGTTGTGGCCGTGGACATGGTAGTGGTGGTGGTGGTGGCAGTCGATGTGTTGGTGGGTGGCGTGGCCATGGGGACTGCTTCTCGGAGCCGTCGGAGATGGAGACGGCCTTGGAGCCTCCGCAGCCGCACATGAAGCCGCGGCCCTTCCTCTTGATGCGCAGCCCGCCACCGGCGCCGCGGCGGCGCAGTATCATCGCCTTCATCGATCGAAAGCCTCCTCCTTTCCTTCTCGGTTCGGTTGCGAGCGTGCGGTGCGGGCGCGCGGGGCGAGGAGGCTGTGCTAGTGTCAAGAGCTGGTGGTGGTGTGTGGAGTGAATGAAGAGAAAAATGAGAAAACCCACCACGGTTTATAACGAGGCAGCTGGCCGCCTTGCAAAAGTCAAACGGCTATATTAGTTTTTTGCGTGGCGGCAATCGGATCTTGGTGAAATGGTCAGTTGAAAACTAAGCACGAACTTATCGGCATTTAACCATGCACCATACTATTGTACTTGTCGCAAATCAAATCGGACTTGTGCTCGATAATTTGATACTACCAACATCACATGGAAAATTCGCTATAAGACATCAGAACGATATAACTTTCTAATTATAGACGTTGGTTATTTGTAATTTACTACTCGTTAGGGATGTAAATGGATAGGATATTTTCCGCACTGAATCCACCGCCAAAATCCGTTTTGAAGAATTCGAATCCGGTTTCAAAGAATTCGACGGATAAGGATATCTGATTCTGAACTAAACACTAGAATACGGTATAGGATATGGTATGTAAAATAGCATCCAAATAGGATTACACACAAAATAATTAAGATTATCCGATGGGTATAATCCAAATAATCCGTTTTTCTACCAAAATGTCTAAACAATAGATCACAATTTGTAGTTAATGAGTTGTGGAGTTCATCCGTTAAAGAACGACTCACTTACATGGTCATTGTACAAACTATGGAGTACAACTTTGTTAGGTTATTGGTTTTTGAGCGATTATTTTTGGTTCTGTGGGTTGACTATGTACATATGCGCGTACCGATCTGATTAATTTTATTTTCGCTCCGTTTCTGTTCTGAATCCGTGATTATATATATCCGCCACCGAATCCGCAACCGTTCATTGTCCGATCCGATCCGAGAAAAAATGTGATAAAGGATATGGTAGAGACAAATTTCGATACGATCCGATCCGTTTACATCCTACTACTCATACATTTTTAGCAGCCCTTAATTGTCATTGACGTGTTAAAAGAATTCACCGAATTTGGGTGTCATTCAAATGTTTCTCCTCAATATTTCCCCGCACAAGTCAATTTAAGGAATATTAAGGGCTGTTTTAGTGATCATAGTAAACTTGTGAAATGTTTCTCCGTAAAAATTCCTGAGTGCATGTACTTGTTGAAAACATTCCAGATTTGAGTGTGATTCAAACGTTTCTCCTTCAACATTAATTCCTACACAAGTTGATTTAAGGATATTGGCTGCTTTAGTGATTGTAGTAAACTTGGGAAATGTTTCTCCCGATATATCCCCAAGTGCATGTACTTATTGGAAATTATTTCCACAAAACTTAGTGGAAACTTGTAAAGAAACACATTTTACGACGTAATTTTATATTTATCTTGTAAATCAGGACACATATTTAAACCCTTTGTTCTGATTATATCATAAACACGGAGCTAAAACAATAAATAAATGCCGGTTAACTGGATGAAAATAGTGAAGCCGCATAAGAGTCAAATACGTGTTTTGGAAAATAGTTATCTATTGTCTTAACTGTTTTTGTATCATGGCTAAAGTACTATCTAATTCTATATATAGATGATTGCTTTGTTCGACCATGTTAAATGTATGTGCTCCAAGAGGGGCTTAGCAAGAAAGTTCAGCCCTTTCCTACGAACTTGTTCATACTTTACATTATTTGACTTCTTTTTCATATGTGCTTTTTTTTATAATTGATATCGACGGATTAGTATTAAAAAACACTTCTCACGGCTGTATCAAGTAGTTTACGTAAAATTGAACTTGTCGTTGTATGAAGTTAAATCTCCAAATATACAGTGTCTTCTATTTCTAGACACAAGTGGTATTTGCAATTACAAACTAATCCTCTATTTTCTAAATAGTTGAAAATTGCAGCTTCTAACAGATTAGATATAATTAATTTCGTAGGGCTCTTAACTGCATGCACGTTTCTTAGTACATTGGCATTAGCAACGCCGCACAAAAGTTGACATTTCTTAAAGTTGCATACCTGCCTATGCCCACTTACTGAAGAAGTGAGTAAAATATCAGCTCCGAGGCGACCAGCAAGATGGGACAAGCTAGCCGAAAATTCTAGGTTAGCTAGGTGTAAGTAATGGTTAGAAATAAGAAAGTTAGCAAACGAATGGTCCTACACACTAACAAATCTTATTTTAATTTGATCGACGGGCCGAGCTAAGAACCATTGATGCCTTGATGGAGATGCTTTTTGGAATGAAAGGAAAAGGGAACTTGGTAGATGCATTACGTCTACGTAGGATCGATAGCTGGAGGGATTAGTTTTTGTCCCATTGCAATAGCTGTTGATACATTTACATCACTCTGAGGCTCGATCAGCTCTAGGTAGGGTGTCAATGGTCTTTCGAAAGGTGACGTCGTTGATTAAAATAAGTTTACTTCATTAACGCTTCTGAATTTTCTGTTTATTAACCTTGCATGAACAAGACACCACATAATTTGCGGCAGATAATGCTGCTACTTTGTTAATTTGTGCATGCATGCATGCATGCTTTGTGGTTGACCAATTAACGAAAACGAAAAATAATTATATGGTTCTTCTGTGGTCTGAGCTGACATGTGCTGATGCCTGCAAAATACGATTTTAATCATCAAATATTTATCATACAATATTTTGACTGTGAGTCAATTTAACGGATTCATCAAATGTTTTCATTCATGTATGGATAAATAAGAGTAGTGTGACATTCTTAGATGCGTGCGTACTCCATTTGGCTATGGATATCCCTGAATAATGTCGCTCTGTTATTACGGGTTGGAGTATCACATCATCTTATTTAATCGCGCATACAAATTAGGTTTGAGCACCACTATAAAAACACGTAGCCTGTACTCAAGGGTGTACTACAAACAATTGTTTATGGTTCAACTATGTTTTGTTTAGCAAAATAAATGCTTAATTTGGAGAGTGTGCATATTTAACGTCTGGATCGAAATCATGTCAGCCATCTAATCAAGTACTACTCCTAATACTCAAGTGGGGATAGATGGACAAACCCTAAACCCTAAGCAAGAAGCAACCCCAAAAAGGATAGAAGGTTGGAGGGAGCATTATAATTATGTGCATGCCGCGATGATTACAAATTGATGTCACCCCCTTTGCCATAAAGGAGCCAAAAAGAAGGGGAACATTTCGACGACCAACCTAAAGATCCTCTTCTGCCTCCCGGGTCGCTCCGCTCGAGCGGCTCCGGGGGCTACCCAAACCCTAGAAAAAGCCCCACCAACCGCGCTCCATTGGCCGTCGTCGCCGGCGGCGGTGGCGGCGCCCGGCTCGCCAAAGGCGGAGGGCTGTTGAAGGCGGCCGCGGCACCGTTCCCGTGAACGGAGGGAGCGACGCCGGCTCAGTCGCGGGCGGAGGGCCCCTGGAGGAGCGGGAGGGCTGCGGCGTGGACGTGGACGGGCTGGTGGAGCTGGTGGTGTGCGACAACGGCGGCGCCGGTGCTGGGGGAGTCGGCGGCGCCCGGGCCCGATTTGGGCCCATCTGGGCCCGATCTGGGTTGGCGGGCCGCGGTGCTTCTTGCGGGTCTCGTCTTCCAGCGACCGCTCGGGGGACCGGTGCTGTGCGGCTGGGTGACGAGGCCTTCTTCTTCGCCCGGTCGCTGTTCGGAGTGGCTGCTGCCTGCTGGGGCTGGAGGTCCGGATGGTTGGTTGCCGGCGTGCGGTGGTGCTCGGGTGGTCGGCAGCAGCGCCCCTGCAAGGCTTGATGCTCCTAGCGCTTCACGGCCGGGTCAAGATCCGGGCGAAAGTCCAGCACCGGCTTCGGTTTGTGCCGACGACGGCGGCGCCTTTCGGGCGTCGTTCTCCTTCTTGTTCGCGTCGTCGAGGAGATTGATTCGATCCGACGCATTGGTGGCAAGATCTCCGGGTGAAAACCTAAACTCCTTCGGAGTGGGCGGCGGTGACGAACGCGTCATTACCTTGTTGGAGGCGTCGCCTTGGAGCTCTTGGCCCCCGCGGTGCGCTGGCTTCGCGACGGCAAGGCGGGATGGCTCTGCGGTCGGGGGAAGCGGATGCCGGGGTGGCGACCCCGGACGGTGGTGGTATTTCGAGGCGGCGGCCTCGGTCCCCTCTACAGCGACGGTCCTATGGGGCAGGGCCATCTCCTGGCGAGGTCTGGGTGGCGATCTGGTGCTGCACGGGCAGCAAGTGTGTCGACCCGGCTGGTTCGGCTCCGGGCAATGCGGAGTTTGATCTGGTTGCTACGCCGGGGCGGCGGCCCCAGTTTTGGCGCGACGTTGAGGTCTGCGGGCGGTCGTCTTTAGCGAGGGTAGCAAGCGCTACGAGACGATTGGGTCGTGCGGCGTTGTGGCTCGTGTGCGGCTTTGGTGCCGAGTGGTGTATGTCGGGGCGGCGGCCCCGGGGTTGGTGGCGTGTTTTGTGGCGTTCGGTGGACTAGCGTCGTGTGGGCGGCGGTCCCCTCGTCTGTGCGGTTTTTTGGCCCTGTTTTCCTCATAAACAGGACATTTGTACGGTTTTTAGGCTCGGTTTTCCTTATAAACTGGGTCAATTCTTTCTTCTATACGAATTGCAGGAACGCACTGCACTCTTCGAGAGGTTACTCGAAAAAACAAATTAATGTCACCTAAAATGCGGATGAGATCGCATAAACATATGGTTAGCTAGCTCTGCTTACAGAGGGCCGGGTGGTAGTACGTCTACTCGCGGCTTGGAAGTACGTAGCCCATCCGCGAGTGGGTGCAATAATTCTGTATACGATCGACACTAGACATCATTTGGCCGGTTGGGCGACGTCTTTCATCGCCATTTGGACGGCACGGCTGCTCCGCTTTTCCCAGCAACGATGCTTTCCTCTCTGGCACAGGCCTTTTTCTCGTGTGTATCAGTGTGTGTGCGTGCAGTGAGGTCTGTGAGTGTGAGACTAGGACTGTCTCTCACGCTTTCCGGCCGTGCTCGAGTAACCTGGCCAGCCGTGGTCTATTCTCATTCCAGTCTGATGTTTCAGCCTGCATGAATGATAAGGATTCTGGATTCGAATCATGGAGTAGTAGAATTGCGATGCTGCCATGTTGGGCCCGACTGCCCAGCTCCGACGGCTTTAGCGGCAATCTCTTTGCTGCGGTCGTCGGCTGAGATTCGAGGTGCCCATCGGACTTCGACTTGACGTGGCGCCCGGATGCCAAGGCGGCTACCCCGGATGGCGGTACTCTTCTTCGCGCCGAGTTAGGAGGTGGCTTCGCGGAAGACGAAGCTGGGTCTCGACAAACAACTTCGTCTATGGCTTCATAAAGAGCGTGTGGGGCTGGCGATTTACGTGCGGGGATGTGGTGGCGGTTCGGGCAGTCCCAGTTGGGCGGGTCTGTAGTTTACGACTCATCGTCGGGTGAAAGATGTGTCTTGGTTTCCGGATGGGACCGACGAAAACCCTTTGGCGTCGTGTCCTTTTTGAAGGCGTCGTCGTGGTGTTGATCTCGCACCTCCACCCGGGAAACCCCAGATCCCTCTCGGGATCGGGCGAGGGCGGCTCTTGCGTCCCTTACCTCTTGGGGCTTCGCCTTGGTAGTCGCGCCGACTGAAGGGACTAATGGAGGAGTTGGTGGTTGGCGGCGGCGAGCTGATAGGCAATCTCGGCTGCGGCGGACATGCGGACACGACATTGGGCTTGGTGAGCTACTGGTGAAAACCCTGCAACGGACTCGGTTGATGCCGGCGATGGCAACGCTCCCGGTCGTTGCTCTCCTCCTTGGAGGCATCCTTGTGGAGTCCCTCACCTCTCGTGTCGGTGTCTGGTCTGCTTATCTGGTCGGCATTGTGCTTCTTTTGTCATCGGCTAGGCGGTGCGCGGTCTTAGGGACAGAGTTGACGTCGAAGCAGCGGATCCGGATGTTCGCCTCCACCATTTTGCGTTGAGTTGTTATACTGACGATCTTGGTTGCTCGGGCAAATTGCTCGTCGGATGTTCTAGGCATGACCTTGGGGCCCTCATGGATATCGGAGTCGTGGCTCCGGATTCACCTCCGCCGTGTTGCGTTGAGTATTTATGTGTCAGCCTTAACTTTTTGGGCAACTTGGTCGTTGCGGGTCTATGGTCGGTCCGTGACCCCTTTGGGTGATCTCGGATCTTTCATTCAGAGTCTGAAGGTGTGAAAAAAGAAAGCTAATTCCCAGTTCACAATGCCAGCTTTTAGAATGTTACTCGTGTGGGGGCGTGGCCTGAGGATCAGCGTGGTGTGTTTGAGTTGTATCTCTTCTCTCCTTTTATTTTTGCCTTTTATCTTTTAGGTTTGTCTTCCTGTTTAATTATACTTTATTAATGCTATTTAATGGCAAAAAACTTTTGGCTTGTTTGAAAAAATGAAAAACGTGCAGGTGGCAGCTCACTCCGTATGCTGGCACTACCGTTGCACACGGTCGGTGTAAAATGCTTGCATTGGACATTTGCGAACCGAAGGGGGCCGGAAATAAGACCCACTGGCCCATTCAAAACGTATAGGTTGGGCTAGTGACTTGCGAGTTGCGTCCTCCATGGTTGAGCTTCTTTACATGTTCTCATTTTCCTTTTAGCACGAGAGGCCCATTCTCCACGCCCCTGTCCGCTCTTTGCAGGTAACACGAGCGCTATATATCGCTATTTGCGAGCTGTAGCACGGGACCGCCCATGCCGTTTTTAGACCGAGAACGCACATTTAGGATTTTGTTTTTTTGTTAATTTTTCTATTTATTTTTATTTTTTCCTGTTACTTCCATTCTTCTGTTTACTTTTTTCTTTGTTATCCTTCTTTTGCTTTTTTTTTTTCTTCTGTTATATTTTTTTGTAGTTTTTTTATTTTTCGGCTAATACATGAATATTTTTCTGAACGAGCAAACATTTTTTTAAACTCGTTTGAATTCTTTTGTGCACATAAATATTTTTTATCCTCGGGAACAATATTTTGAACCCACGAACATACCATTTTGAAATCGTGGCCATTTTTCCAAACATGTGATGTTTTTCAAAAATACATTAACATTAGCTTTTGAAGCGTGTACATTTTTTGAACCCACAAACATAGTTTATCGATATTGTGAACATTGACGGATGAACATTTTTCAGACATGTGAACATTTAAAAAAAATGTTAAATATTTGAATCGTGCGTACTTTTAGAAAACCTCTGAAACTTTTTAAAAAAAAATGAACATTTTTTCATACTCGTACCTTTTCTTAAACCGGTGGTCATTTTTAAAATACGTGGTTTTATTTATTGGGGGAACAATTTACATCTGAATATTTTTCATGTTCTTAAAAACGAATATCTCTCATAATTCTTAAATTTTTCATATAATGTTTTCTATTTTATTATATCTCGAATTATTTTGTCAGATAAATAAAAATAATAACACCATACATATACAAGGGGTGCGTATGTAGGCGAGGCAGGTGTGTACCACGATCCGCGCGCCATGCAAGGAGCACCCGTTCAGCACAGGCCGTTGTCTACATGGGTCTTCGGTTAGGAGCATGCTGCGTGAAGCGAGAGGAGGATACCAACTCGCTAAAAGCGAGACATAGGGCGACCCGCAAGACAGTGGGTCGAGACGCAAGCAACGTAGATGCTGGCCACCACACACACAAGCCCAATAATAACATGTAAGTATGCTTTACTACCTACAAAAATGAATTAAGGGAAGTTTACGAGATTGATGCGATGAACTACATTTGCCATGAATATTTTAATGAGTAGATTCCCTCCTTATGCTTCTTATGTGATGGACCTTATCATCGACAAGGGTCATGGTGTCCACAACATGTTTGAGATGGTTCCTCATGAGACCGTAAATCTTAGACTGAAGAAGCCCAAGGTTGTTTGTGAAGCTTTTTAAAGAGCACATACCCAGTCTTTGTTTTTTATTGTGTGCATCTTAGTCATGTAGAGATTGGGTGTAACTCTTTTACATCTTGACGTGAACTTTTAGCTAATGAAATATGTCTTTTAGCCAATAAAACATATTCCCTCCGATCCACTAAAAGTGTCGTAGGAAATGAACTTGTCTAGTATAGTTCTTTAGCTATACTTGCGACACCTTTTGTGGACCGGAGGGAGTAGGAGTCTCGGAGGACGTGAAGGCCAAACGTCACCCACTTGGAGGAAAGAAGAAGAGAACAACTATTTGGCCTTCACTGGCTTCACTTTCCCTGTCAATTCCATCACCCCTTGCTTACGTGACGCTCTCAGCTCCCAGTCGCTTCGACCTTTATTTACTGCTTCCTTCTTCTCTGGGCATCTAATCCCACACACCTCCTCAACCCCACCATTATTCTCTTCTATCCGTTAATCCGTTGCATCCTGCCGCCCTCTCTTCACCGAGCATCCGCCGGCTGGTCTGTGCTGGATCAGCTCGCATATGGGGGACATGTCCAAGGTTCGTGCTAGCTAGATTCTGTTCTGAAATCTTTACGCGTACGTACATCGCGGTACTTGCGGATGTAAAGCTGGTTGCCTTTCCAAGTTTCCAGGGTCTTGATCTAGTTAGGATCTTACTTTAGAATCCAAGAACAATTCCTTTTTTCACGCCCTCTTATACTCTGCCTTTTTTAGGGTTAATTATACTCTTCATTTTGCTCTGTACTTCACATATCCTAACCTGTTAGAGCTTCAAATTTGGTACAGAAAATTGTGGTGAAGCTGGAATTGCACGATAAGAAGGACAAGCAGAAGGCCATGAAGGCCGTTTCGGCGCTCGTCGGTACGAACTGCAGAGCTCATTTTGTTTGATTGATTTTTTCTTGGCATATAGTATACGGGTACATCCAATGGGAAGATGAACTAGAAGCAAGCGTTGTATTCTTCTGTTTCGCGTGTAGGCATCGATGCTGTGTCCATTGACATGGCGACACGCAAGATGACGGTGATCGGCATGGTGGACCCGGTGGACGTGGTGAGCAAGCTGCGCAAGACGTGGGCGGCGTCCATCGATTCCGTTGGCCCGGCCAAGGAGCCGGAGAAGAAGAAAGAGGAGAACGGCAAGAAGGAGGGCGCCGCCGACTCGAAGAAGGAAGGCGAAGGAGCCAAGAAGGAAGGCGACGGCAAGGACAAGAAGGAGGGCGACGGCAAGGACGAGGCCAAGAAGGAGGACGGCGAGAAGAAGCCACCGCAGCCGACGGAGCAGCAGCTCATTGCCGAGCTCATGAACCAGTACAGATCGGCTTATGCTTATCACAACCCGTACATGAACAACCACTACGTCGTGGAGAGCATGGAGGAGAACCCCAACTCCTGCGCCATCTGCTAGGCAAGCAAGCAACCCCTGCATGTGGTAATTATGCAAACTAGGTACGAAACGAAGATGATGTGCTTGCTGTTCTGGTGTATGTGTCGTCTCTGTCAGAAGCAATTCTGAGCAGGGTGACATGTATGTCGAAACTTTGCTATCTGGGACTACTATAACTGTAATGACGTGTGACTGCAATTTTGGTTTTGTCCATATGTATATTAAGAATATAAGCGCCATGCATGTGTTTAAATCTTCTGATTTGCTGTTTGCGACGTCAAACTGCAAAAAAAATGGATGAGTATTGCGTTCACAGCTACCACTCTAGTGGTGTTTAAATCAGACAATTAATAGTTTTTGGCCTAGCTAACCATGTTACGTCTGAAAACTGGTTAAAAATGCAGTGGGGAAACCCACTGTTTCGCTTCAAAAAAAAAAAAAACTGGATACTCGTATCTTAAAATGCCATATAATGTCTTTATCGAATAAAAAATGCCCTGCAATGCCAACCAAGAAAGAAAGAGTTCTAAATGACCTCTCATCTATGACATGAGAGCAAGAATGTATGTTCATAATCAGGACAAAGAAACAAAACAAATATATGTTAAAAGAAACCACTAGGAACAAATTGCCAAGCCGACACAATTGACAGATCTCACTCGTGGATAAGCACAGCTAGCATTCTAAATTTAATGTTTAGCTCAAGTTGCACCTTCGTAGAGCTAACTACGTCACTACACAATCTTTCGTTAGCACAGTCGTTAGCACAAGAAGGATTGATCCAGTAGAGTTAACCGCGCCAAAGCAGCATTAGACTACCATAAGTGACCTAACTAATGCTGCATTTAGTTAGCACACTCGTTCGGAACCAAATTCACATTGGCCACTCACACTTTCACACACTCCATTTGCAACGACCTTACTTAAAGTTATCCATCATAGCCATAGTTTAAACGGCAAAAACCAGGGACTTCCGGCAACAATCCAAAGCCAGACTCACCTGCTTCTTCCTACATGAAGCGAGACAAATCCATGAGATCACCTGTTCTGGAAGCATCAGGTCAGATACATCTGATTTTTTTTTTCGAGAATGGATACATCTTTCTGAACTCTGAAGAACAGGCTGGAGATTTTTAGCACGCAACTTGTAAACACCTATCATTTGCCAGGTCCAGTTTTCTTCGGATAATTACATCCACGGAATAGAACGCAGGCGTGGCAATGACGGCTATCAGGAATGTTTTGGCCAAAGCCATTTGTCTTCTTGCCTCGAAGTTTTGTGCGTCCATGAGTCAGATGACCACGACGTTTTAGGCCTATATGCTCTGTAAACTAGCACAATGCGCAGCTAAATTCTGGTCTGACAAATTATCTGGAAAAAAAATTCTGGAAGGACATGCACAAAAGTTCGAATGATGCCGTCTAGATCCTACAACCAGCAATGCCTGGGTTCAGAATTCGGACCCTAACGAACCTACCCGCGAATGGATCTGTGCGCACGACTACTGCAATGCCACTGAGATATCGTGTCTTTTTATTTTTTTGCGAAATTCCGCCGATCTATTAATAAACATCAATAGCGGTACAAAGAACCAAAAGGTAAAAAAGATTACAAATAGGTCCATGGACCGCCTAGCGACGACTACAAGCACGAATGCGAGCCGAAGGCGCGCCGTTATCCTTGCCCCTCAATCACCGGAGTCGGGCAAAACTTGTCATTGTAGAGCTTGTTGCAGTTGACAGACGGAAAGTCGTCGTGCTAAGGCCTCAAAGACCAGCGCACCAGACTAGCAACCATCGTCAAAGATGAGAACCGTAGATCGGAAGAGACAGACCTGCAACCACACCAACGAACACGAAAACCTACCGGATCCCAGGAGATCCGCTGGACACAAAACTCCATGCGCCCTCCGCCGGCACTAGGCGCACCACCGGAGCGAGAATAGGGCGGGGACACTACTAGGAAACTGCCTTTCTATGGATCACTTTTTGTGGCGCACCAAGTAGCCATGCGCCACAAAAAAAAAATCTGTGGCGCACCTGGCCATGTGCGCCACAGAAATGTGACTTTCTGTGGCGCATGGGGAGTGTGCTTTCTGTGGCGCACATGGCCAGGTGCGCCACAGAAATGTGACTTTCTGTGGCGCATGGTGCTGGGTGCGCCACAGAAAGTCACATGACCAGGTGCGCCACAGATTTTTTTTTTTCCAGATCACACCCCCCGTGGATCGCCTTTTCAGTTCTATAAACAAGAAAAGGAAATGATACAAATTTCAAAAAATAAAATCTTTTGACATGTAGTTTCGTTTTAGTGTCTAGTTGGTATAGAAATTTTGAAATATGAATTTTGACCTTTTTTGCAAAAAACAGAAAAAAAAACTTTGCAGGGGCATAACTTTTGCATACGATGTCGAAAAAATACGTTTAATATATCAAAAAAATCGTGAGAAAAAAGGAGCTCGATTTCACCTGGGTTTACCCGGTGAACTTTTCTCAGATTCGGCAAATTCCAAAAGAGTAAAAAGTTATTTCAAACAGAAGATTTTTTTCTACAAAATCAAAAAAAAAAATTGAAAAAAAAATTGTGGCGCACGGTGGCGGGTGCGCCACAGAATTGTTGGGCGGGATTCGAAATTTGAATCCCGCCCAAGCTCTTCTCTCCTCTCTTTTCTCCTTCTCCCTCTCTTTTCTCCTTCTCTCCTCCACTTCTCCACTTCTCCTCTCCCTTCTCCTCTCCTCCCCTTCTCCTCTCCCCTTCTCCTCCACTTCTCTTCTCCTTCTCCTCTCCTCTCCTCCACTTCTTCTCTCCTCCTCCTCCTCCTACACCACCCCGGCGATCTCCTCCTCCACCCCGGCGACCACTACACCACGGTAGAACCTTGCCAACACACTTCTGTAGGCAAAGGTGTACCTATACCCACATGCGATCTGTCGGCGTAGCTTTAGAGATACGCCAACACATACTTTGTTGGCCCAACTGTACGTACGACAACAGAACATCTGTCGGTGTTGATATATCTGTTGGCATAGACATTACTACAGCACATCTGTCGGCAGAAGTGCTTAGAGACAGAAAAAGTGTCGGCGGAAGTTTCCACGTGGCGGATAGCGAGCGAAGCGGGAGAATTGGACGGGCGAGCGCGGAAATTTTCGGCCCGAAATCGCATAGGTCCAATTATTCTCTTCTCTACAGACCGAGAGTACCCATCTCTCTCTCTCTCCATTCTATCCCCAACAAGCATCTCCTCCCCAAAGCTCACAACATCTTTACCCTAGCCGCCGCCACTGCATAGCTCTGCTCCGTTCGCTGGCTCCTCACCTCCGACCACCGCATCTCTGGCTTATCTCCACACCTCTGGTTGCCGCTGCCACCACCCCGATCTACCTCGTCGTCTACGCCTCCCGTGCCCACTGAAACCGCCGCCGCCTCCAACCTGTACCTTGGCCGTAGTGCTACCCATCTAGGATCTCCAGCCTGCTACACCCACAAATCCAACCCCGCCAGGCCGTTCTCGAGCCTCCCCTACCATCGTGTTTACCATTCCTTGAATCAGGTCGCTGCGTCCCCATGTTTTCTCCTTTATGATGTTTCATTCTTTGTGCAGATTGATTTGTAGAACTGAAATTTGGGGCATCTGAGTGGACGATGTGAATCGATCTGTGGTCGGCTTGATCTGCTCTTGCTTCCTTGATTCTTGGGCAGGAGCTATTAGATTCATGTGGAAGTTTGCTTCCTGGAAGGTACAGTCTGATTTTTGTCCATCTTCTCTCATTCATCGAAAAGATTGAATACATCGCTTTATTTACTGCCATGAAGAGTTGCACAGCTGAATATGAGAGAATATCCATCCCGTGGTTGTTTCCAGATCTGAAGCCACTGTAGTTGTATGTGGACGTGTATATCTCTTGCGACGAATCTGTCCATGGAGAAGTTCGTTGAAAATTTGTGTGAAGTTTGATAAATAATTTATTTTTGTTTTTATTATACTAGTATATCTAATGAAATTTTGAGGTTAGCTGTTGGAGTGGGAGTACGAGTTTTTTCTGGTCGATTCATTAATTCCATAGTGAACCAAAAGTGAAAGTGTAAGCATTTTCTTCTTGAAATACTTAGTTGCATGCATATTATTAATGCAATAGCTGTCTTGTGTGACCACTTGTTGTATGTATCTTTTTTAGTCTTTTAGACGTTGTTATCAGCAAGATTTTGAGTTTTGTGTGTGTTTTATGATAGTGTGATTGCTTAATATGGTTTGGCTCTTCCGTAAGCAAGAAATAATTATACGGACATAATGGCTTCTCTTGCTAACCACCATGTGTGATATTGATATTGCAACAGCTCGCTACATGTAGATTATATGCCATAGAAAAGATCAAAAGAACCAGTGTGTGTACTGTATTTAATTTCTTGAAATCGTTACTTCTTTGGATTCTTCTGTGAAACAAATAGCAAGAGGAATTATGCCTAGATGTCTGTTGTTTTTATGTAGCAAGTTTTATTTATCTAGTTCAGTCTTTTGTGTTCCTATACTAGTAAAATAAAAAATACTTGTGATGTAGTTGTCCACATTTGAGTCATCACATGATGTTCTAGATAGTGCTGGCATACTTTGGACTGATTGAATCAAATTAGAAACTTTTGTATAACATGCACTGCTACTCATGGTAAAATCTTCACTCAATGGTTGGTTACCGTCTTAACTAATGATAGCGCTTGTGAATGGGACAACACTACAATCTACAATTATAACAAGCTCAGTTTTATTTTTATCCTATGCAGGCCAGAAGAAATGACCACATAAAAGATAAACATGCTATGACTGCTACAATGATAGCCCTTGTTCTTTTCCTTCATTGGTGTAAACTGAGCTTGAAATAATCAAAATTCTTTTTTCGTTTCTTTGTTTGCAAATATGATTGATATGTTGTGCTAATCAATAAGTAAGAGGTACCCATTTTACAAGCAAAGTATGACTTATTCAGTTTATTTCTTGCACTCAGAATTTCCTATGTTATGTTTCATCCTTAGCACACAGCCAATTAGAAGCTAAACTGGTATTTGCGATTTGGTTACCTTTGGTAATCTGTTTCTGCGTTTGTTATGATATCTAATAAGGAGACCATTTGTTGTCATATATAGTTTTTTTTTATCTTACCATTCTTGAAAGCATCAGAGCATGACAATCCATGTGCCAATTTTTCAGGTACTTAGGCACCTCATGCACATGGACGAGATGCCTTTGAAGTGTTTTGTACCATTCGGATTTTGAAGTGCCCTGGAACAGCAACCTGGTTCTTGTGGTTGTGACGAGCAGAAATCTTCTGTTGTATTTTTCTTATCCATTGGCCAAAAACGTTCAGCTATATATATGTGTATATTGTAAGTAGGCCAAAACAGTAGCTATTTCAAGTGGATGTTTTTGTACTTCTGATCAATATATACTGATGATATATATGGATGTGTGTACTTGTTCTTGTGCAATGTGTGTTGGTCTAGTAAATTATAATCTGTTAATGATATATGGATTTTGTGAACAATTGATATTTATATTGTAGCATTGTATGTATAGAAATAAGTATTTGGTCGTATATTGGTGTAGCAACCCAATAAGTGTTGGCAAAGGTATACCTACATTACAAGTGTCGGCATAGCCATGCTGTCTCTGGACTGAAAATGTGTCGGTATAGGTAGGGGCATGCCAACAGGAACTGTGTCGGCGTAGGTAGGGTGTTTCAAGACAGGAAAAGTGTCGGCAAAGGTTAGGGTACACCTACAGAAAAAGTGTCGGCAAAGATAACTTGTGTCGGCAAAACTTTTGCTGACTGCTTTTGTCCCGACTCTTTATCTTCTGTCGGCATATGTCTTGCCATCTGAAAAATGTCGGCAAAGGTACCCTACGCCGACAGATGCTTCTGTCGGCAAGTTTATACCGTGGTGTAGTGGACGTCTCCTCCGGCGACCTCCACCTCCGGCGATCTCCTCCTCCACCTCCACCTCCGGCGACACCCTCCTCCACTCCGGCGACCCCCTCCTCCACCCCGGTGACCTCTCCTCCGGCGACACCCTCCTCCACTCCGGCGACCCCCTCCTCCACCCCGGCGACGTCTCCTTCGGCGACCTCTCCTCCGGCGACCTCTGGCGACATCCTGCTCCTCCTCCACCATCTCCGGTGACCCCCATCCTCCACTCACCCACCTATGGCCATGGCCACGGGCAACACGGCCTCCGATAAAATTCCGACGAAATTCCGGCGGCCAGATCTAGATCCAGATTTGGATCTAGATCTGGCCGCCATTTTCTTTTTAAATTCAAAAAACAATTTTGTGGCGCATGGTGCTGGGTGCGCCACAGAAATATTTCTGTGGCGCACCAAGTAACCATGCGCCACAAAATCTGGGTATTTCTGTGGCGCACGGTGGGGTGCGCCACAGAATTAATATTTTTGTGGCGAGTATTCTGTGGCGCACCCACCATGCGCCACAGAATCCTTTTTTGGTGCGCCACTAAAAGGCATTCTCCTACTAGTGGGAGGACCTTATTCTGACTTCTAGATGTCGCCGCCACCTCACCATCCCAAAGAAGACACTAAAACTCCAAAAAGGAATAACAAAAATCCTCCCGCCAGCGAGAGGCCGTGGTCCGCCGCACCTCCAAGGCCTTAAGGCCGCCGGAGGCGAGGCGGACCGTCGGCGTCGCCGGCGAGGGAGACGAAACCCTAGATCGCTTTGTGGTCTTCTCCGCTCAGTTCCGTACGTAAGAGATACCGTGTCTTGTGTTGGGATGTCTCCAACTCGTCATCTATCTGACTGAACAATCATGTTCTGTTTACAGTGTGTTGCATGACCAGTGCTGCTACATTGTGTATATGTACTCTCTCTACCCGCAAATAAGTGTAGCAAATACGGATGTGTGCTAGATACGTATATGTACTCTCTCTACCCGCAAATAAGTGTAGCAAATACGGATGTGTGCTAGATACATCCGTATTCATGCTAGATACATCCATATCCGCGACACTTATTTCTCGACGGAGGGAGTATATAATAGTTCGCGAAGGCTGTGATCTGAACTCGGTCTTCTTTCCTTGTAAGGATATAGGGTCGTGAGTTTTCTTTTTTTTGAAGGGAGGGTGGTGAGTTCTCATTGCTGGTGAAATTATTCTCGCGTAAAATCTTGACGTTTCCGTAGTGCCTAACTGCATCAGTTTGGTTCCCATACTTATGTGGCTATGCTCCTGCTGTATTTTAAATTTTTAGTAGAGGAGTCAGGTACAAGTTGGATCTATGGGTCGTACACGAACTCTCGTACTATCAAAGAATACGTGATTCCGGCCCAGATCACGAGAAATTGTATCACGGCCCAGCATGCAAGAAAGCCTTTTTACCCGGCCGAAGTATAGTGGATCAGGCAAGCTCAAACTGATGGAGTATCTTTATTTTCCATTTTTTCTCAAAAAAAATCTTTATTTTCTATTTTTTCACCAGGTTTCGCAATTTTGAATTTTCGATGATCAACTCGCATTGGGTTGCACTAGCAAAACACCTAATTTTTAAAAGGTCTGGGTTCTGCCCATGCTGACATGTGTCACACACCATACACCGGAGCGTCTCGCGCGAACAAAAAGTGTTTTTCTTTTTTTTTTCAATTTTTGGAATTACACAGTACAGTACAAAAAAATCTCATAAAGTACAAAAAGTGCGCGAAGTACAAAGTACAAGTATAATAATATTGAAGTACGAAAATATAAATATACTAAGAACCTAAGTATAAAGTTGATAAAAATATCAAGTACAAATATATTACGACTGAAAGTCAAAATCCAAAGTATAAAATTTATTAAGAGTGAAGTATAAATAAAATATACTAACCAAAGTACCACGAAGTAAGAGTTTACTAAAAACCGAAATACAAAATATACTAAAATCCCAAGTACAAATAACACGAAAGTACAATGAAGTACAAGTATGTTAGTTTTGAATTCAGTTCACCGTCTCTTTCAACTGGCGACTAATAACTCTGGCGCCAACTGCCGTACGTATGCCCAAGTGGTTACGCCGCCACCTAAATCCAGGAATAATCCGACGCCGGTTCGAGCTTTACACTGACGCTGACGCATAGTCAGTTGAACGTAGAGGTGCAGGATACACAAGACCACACGGCCGGCCGGGGCTCTGGATTCCGGCACCTGCTCACCTACACGATCTGCCCGTCTCAGCTCACCTACACGACACCGGCCGATCACGGCACGACGTTCCCCTACTCTGCCCTCGATTGATTCAGGTTACTTGTTAATTCGTAATTGTGCACTGGGCTGGGAGCTACCCTTAATTTGCACTACTTTCTGTGACGATATTTTACTTTATCGGTAAGCTACTTATGTAAGTAAAAAATGATTTCAGACGACCAAACTAGATACAGGGACGTTGGCACGAAAGTGGCTTTGGCACGAGTGGGTGGACGACACTAAGCCATGGATTGGCCTCGGAAATCCTTGCAATAATAAAGATAAACACCTTTTTGCGACTTTCACGATCGTCTCAATTGGAAATGGAGAGAAGGCTGAATTTTGAAACTCTCCATGGCTCAATGGCTTGCGCCCCAAAGATATTTCCCCAAAGCTATATGAGGGATCCAAGAGAAAGAAGTTAAAAAAGGGCTTGAAGACAATGCTTGACCACCTCCAACAATTTGTCTCGCTTTGGGAATAACTCTCCGATGTCACCCTCTCCCATGACGCCACCGACACGATCCGTTGTAAATTCACAAATGATGTTTCTTACACCGCCAAGTCGGCCTACATGATGCAATTCGAGGGCATTATATCCACCTCTCTTAATGCCACGGTTTGGCGTCCTTGGGCGCCCCCAAATGCAATTTTTCGCTTGGTTGGTCTTACAAAATAGGATAGGACGGCGGACAGCCTTCATCATCGAGGGTGGCCCAGTTTTGGCTATTGCCCTCTTTGCAAACAAGTTCAATCATCGGTGGATCACCTCCTCTACAAATGTCGGTACAACACCAGGATATGGAAGGAGATTCTTGCTTGGTGTGGATGTCATGACATTGTTCCCGCTAGTTGGGCAAGTGAAGATTTCGTTAATGCTAGATGGACTAATGTCCTTCTTGACCACAATGTTGCAAGAAAGGCGATGTCCTCCTTGACCATGCTAATCTCTTGGCAGGTTTGGAATGAGCGCAATGCTAGGGTGTTCCGACATGTGGCTTCGCCGGCGACCTTGGTTATTTCTAAGATTAAAGATGATGCGAGGGCTTGGTGTCTAGCCGGAGCTAAATTTTTGGGCAATGTAATCTCTTTTTGCGAAGTCGCAGGGCTTGTCGTACGTAAACATGTCTAAACTTATTCTTAATTAATGAAAATGGAAAATCTTTTGCCTTGCTTTAAAAACTGTGATTTCGCATCTCTCTCAAGGCTGGCCTCTATTTTACTACAGTGGAAGCAAAAAAAATAGAAATAAGTACGGCTTGTCACCTTAAACAATTCAGTCTGATTTCTTCTCACCATTAATACTATTACTCGCACAGTGAGCAGCATATACTGTACTCCCTCCGTCCTCAAATAAGTGGACATCTAGAAATTTTAAGACAAATTATGAAGAGTAGTAGAAAATGCATTGGGAAAATGCAAGCCACCATCTCTCCTCTTTAATTATCCCACCTCCAATGAGCTAAGTGCATGTAGAAAAAAAGGAGACCATGTGTTGAATGTTATTGGGGTTGATTCCCGTGCGATGAGAGAGAAGCATTATTATCTAATTTTAAGTGCATTGGGAAGGTAGAAGTACACTCTTTTGTGGAAAAATTTGAATGCTAAGGCCTTGTTTGATTCACAGGATTTTGGTAGGAAAAACGTAGGATTCTTATTCCTATAGGATTTTGTACTGTAGCATCGTTTGAATCAAAGGATTGCACTAAAGGAAATCTGAGGGAAATTTTCCTTTGCAACCAGATTCATAGGAAATACAAGGGAAACCAACAATGAAGTCTGACCTCATTTTTTCATTCCTTTGAGAGGAACGAGGCAACAGAAGCCACTTAAAGCTGCTGCTCCTACTTATTACATAGGCTAATCAAGTTGCTTAACAAATAGGTTAAGATTCCTCTACTTTTCCTTTCCTGTATATCAAACGACCACTAAAGGAAGTATTCCTACAATCTCCAATCCTTTGTTTTCCCGTTACATTCCTTCACCGTTCCTATCCCTATTCCTATTCCTGCACTTTGTGATCCTTTAAATCAAACAAGGCCTAAATGTCCACTTATTCGAGGACGGAGGGAGTACAGCCTACTGTACAAATGTAGTGTATCTGTATGGTCCATGGCTTGAAAAAGTGCAGAGTACTGCAAATTTTCTTGGGTTGCTCGGTCGAATTTGAAAGCCCAACCGGCGCGGTACCAGTTGGCCGGTGTCACGTGTCAGTGGTGTTAGCCCTGATGGGTTCACCAACCACCAACCCCTGCGCTTTAATGCGCTTCGCCATCAATTCACTTGTCACGCGCCTCGCAGCTCAGCTCAGCTGCGGAGCTGCCTCCTCTTCTACTGCTAGATAGGAGGGAGGAGTAGCTTTTACCACCACCGCCACCCTCTGCCCCATTGCTAACTTCTCCGAGCTGCTAGATTGGCGGTGGCAGCGCACAGATTACACGTACCGATGACCGCGGCGCGGTCGGCGTTGGCGTCTGCCGGCCGTGCGACGAATGAGGCCGTCAGCTTCGTGGTGTTCATGCTGCTGGACGTGCTTGAGGTAGTGCTCTGCCTCGTGTACAAGGTGGCCGACTACGTGGCTGAGGGCGCCTGGCGGCCTTGCTACTGCTCGTCGTCGGCCGAGGCGGCGGCGCCCGGGAAGATCGTTGTGTCCGAGCGCGGCGGGTCCAAGGTTGTCAGCATGCTGTCTTCCACCAAGCTGCACCTCGAGGACATCTCCGACACGCTCTACACGCGCCCCTCCGTGCTCGCCAGCGCCGTTGCTGCGTCTTCGCCGCCCTCCTACTCCCCGTGCAGCAGCAACGTGAGGGCGTCGGCCACCACGGTCACCGTGCACTCCGCCATCGTGCAGATCCTGCGGGGCAAGGGCGACGGCGAGCACAAGCCGTACCCCTCGCCGCGCTGGTCCGACTGCCACTGCGCCAACTGCAATCCTGCCGACGCTGACCGGCTCTTCGTCCACGTCGAGGGCCCTCCAGGTACGTACGTGCCCACACCACACCACGATCGATCCGCCATTACCATTAATACGGAAGCAAGATTCGCTTGTCTCACCACCGTCACTGCATTTGCTCCGTGCCAATATTTAATTAAAGACGGCGGCGCCACGGAGGAGGACGTGCTGTTCATCCACGGATTCATATCCTCGTCGGGGTTCTGGACGGAGACGGTGCTGCCGCACGTGAGCCGGGAGGCGCGCGCGCGGCGGCGGCTGTTCGCCGTGGACCTCCTCGGGTTCGGGCGCAGCCCCAAGCCGGCCGACTCGCTGTACACGCTCCGTGAGCACGTGGAGATGATCGAGCGCTCCGTTATCGAGAGGTACAAGGTCGGGCCGTTCCACATCGTCGCGCACTCGCTCGGCTCCATCCTCGCGCTCGCCCTCGCCGTCAAGTACCCGCCGCCGTCAAGTCCATCACCCTCGTTGCGCCGGTACGCAACATCGCCACATCATCTACTGGTAAAATGTTTCCGCGTGCTTGCGTCGCTATAATTAACGTTTGGGCTTGATCTGCAGCCATACTTCCCGGTGCCCAAGGGTGAGACGGGGACGCAGCACGTGCTGCGCGCGGTGGCGCCGCGGCGGGTGTGGCCGGCGATAGCGTTCGGTGCGTCGGTGGCGTGCTGGTACGAGCACCTCGGCCGCACCGTCAGCATCGTGCTCTGCAAGCACCACCGCCTCTGGGAGCTCGCCTTCCGCGTCTTCACCTTGTACAGGTAAGAAAAAGGAACCATTATCTTCTTCCTCGCGCAGCTTGACCTCGACCCTGGGTGGTTTAGAATTAGCTCAACAACATTTCTTCCTGATCCAATGGGATTCTGGGGTTGGGTGGCTGCGTTGACCAACTGAATTTAAGCAAGGACGTAGACGAAGTCGTCATCAATACGACCTGAGCTAGCTCCCGATCGAGCCGAAGCAGAGGTAAGTGCAGGAGCATTTATATGGATGCCGATCGGGTCCGCCCCGCTGCATCATCGCTGCATGCTGATGTGATGTGGCCGATGGACGATGAGATGAGTTAATAGGCGACATATGAAGTTATGAACTCAGTTTGACCCCGGTCAATCGTTTACTCCAGTGGTACCGTGTGGCGACATGCGACCATCTTTCACCGCTGATCTTTGCCTGATGGACCACCCGGCTGTCCCGGTCTGTTTTGCTCATTGCTTTAGCTTTGGTCAATCTCACCGGTTGACAAAATCTGATAGATTTGGAGATTTGAATATATATATGCATATTCACATTCACACTTTTATCTTTTTTATGTAGTTCAAGAATATAAAGTATTTAAAAAAAGTTTTTGCACGTTATTGAAATACATTGGCTACATCTGAGTTTTTTTTTTCAAATTATTTTGAAACTCCTAAATATTTTTTCTATTTTTTTAAAATATCAGATCACTGGAGGTCAGGAGCACAAATCTCCTTTCACCTGAGACAAGCTATCTTGCTAAACATATGTATACCTATCCACCGCTCAAGCATGCCTTTTTTGAATATGATCCTGCCGGATAATGTATCCATGCCTTAGCTTATGTTGTACTCACCCCATTCCTAATTATGCCATGTTTTAGTTATTTTGACGTGGACTACATACGAAGTAAAATGGCTGAACATAGACACTAAAATGCGTCTAAGTACATACGAATCTGAAAAAAGTTAAAATATCTTATATTTAGTAACAGTGTGATCAGTTCTACTTATTTATCCTGAAATGTTGCTTTGAGAAGGTTTACTTTGCACTGTATTTTGATCTAGTCAGCACCATGTTACATAAGTTCTGTATTGACAAATCCATGTACCAATGACTGCATAGTAGGTGAAAACCATATACCTTTGGGTGATCGAGGGGCTCGGTGCATGGAACTGCTAATGTAGTTGCATTTTAGAAGGGTGCAGATTTATGATTCTTGGGCTTCAGTGATCCCTATATTCTAATAAATAATAATCAAAAATCATATTTATAAGTTTTTAAAATCTGAAAAAAATCTTATATGTTGTCAATGACGTATACAAAAAACATGCAAAATCTCAGTTTGAATTGCTTTATATTTAGACCTACACATAAATAACAAACGTGTGGATTTGAACATACACACTTTCAAATCTATAAAATATAGACGATTTTGTCGTTTTCGTGTAGCACATGATACAACAAATTTCGTATTGTCATTTTGCATCCTTGTAGGATGCATCACTAGCTATATCCAGAATTTTATTTCATATTTTTGTAAACTTCTAATTTTTTTTGAATTTTTTTAAAAATAAAGATATCATAGCAAGTCTGGAGCCAAAATGACTTTTAGCATTTTGGAAGCCTTGTGTTGTTGAGATAGTACGAGTTATATGCTTTCACGCAAAGTCCCGCTAAATATTCATGACCGAACATGTCTGTATATCGATTCATAATTTCATATCCATGACAAAAAATATCCAACTATCATCATCACACTCCCAACAACGTGCTGCAGGGTGAGGACATACCTGATGGACGGCTTCTTCTGCCACACCCACATCGCTTCATGGCACACGCTCCACAACATCATCTGCGGCAGCGCCGGCAAGATCGACAAGTGCCTCGAGGTGGTCCGGGACCAGCTCACCTGCGGCGTCACCGTCTACCACGGCAGCGACGACGAGCTCCTCCCCGTGGGCTGCAGCTACGCAGTGCAGGCCAAGATCCCGCGCGCCGACGTCAAGGTGATCGACGGCAGGGACCACGTCACCATTGTCGTCGGGCGCCAGAAGGAGCTCGCCAGGGAGCTGGAGGAGATCTGGGATACGAAACGGCCGTGACATGAGTGAGCGAGATACACAGGGTAAAGAAAACAGAGGGTGTTGAATGGGCGCACCTCGGAGTTGACTGAAGGTTGTGCCTTCGATCGAAGACGAAGAACAGGGCTGCTACAGGTTTGCACGAAATGAAGAGCAGATTTCTGAATGCAGCAGGAGGCGCATGCATCGGCCAAGCTAGCAAGATCGTGGAGAGATGTGAAGAAGATTACCTTGATTATTAAATCTTACTATTTTTTTTCCTTCTCGAGTTTTCATATTGAAGGCTGAGAGAAAACTCTTGCCTGGTCCTGTGTATAATTGTGATAAGTGATGAATCGTCTCGGTTGCAATCGTTTGGACAGAGAGGGCATGACATGGTCAGTTTGCCAAGTTCGTAGCCACTCTGTTCCTCTGCTTAAGCCCACTTTCCCTTCTTTCATGCCATCTCCTTGTCCGTAAAGTGTATAGAATTGCTGCAGTAGGCAGTTATCCCAAAAGTTTGAAGTGCTATGCAATATATTACTACTCCCTCCATTCATAAAAGGATGTCTCAACTAACTCTAAATTTAGATGTATCTAGACATAATTTAGTGTGTAGATACATTTAAATTTAAAGTTAGTTGAAACATTCTCTTGTGAACGGAGATTTTGCACTAAAACATGTCTAGATACATATGTGTACAAACTAGGTAGAGAGTCTTATATTTTAGTACGGAGTGAGTATATCTTAACACTCCTTGTCTGTAAAATGCACCGGGAGTGTAAAATCAGTAAAACCGTTTTATTGCACCTGCAAACTCACCTCACACCCATGCAGACATGCCGCGACTGCAAGTTGCTGAGCTCCAGTCTGGACTCGATAGAAGAGATAAAATTCCACGGCACCTGCAGAGATTTGAAGGCAAGGCCACGATATCTATCACATACTGCTCGTGACTTGCATGGGCCCACACGTCCTCACGGCATAAAACCAATACATGTCCTTCTATCTTAGTACTACAGTACCTACCGTTCAACTGTTCGATCGATTCTCCATGGCAATAAAGGTTGCATTGTCGACAGCTAGGTGGATTTTTGCAGTTGACTGAAGAACAGATAATCCTTAACAGCAGTGCCATAACTAGTTACCAACCTTCCCTTGTGTTTATGTACGCACTGCTTCCTCTCCTGATCAAGAAATTTGTCCAAAACCTACAAGTGGAACTATTTTCGTTTCACTTATTTTGAATGTTGTTATCTTAAGTTTATGAACTAACGTGCCAGTTGAGATAGCTAGCGTAGGTGTTAGTTTTCTAAGAACTAGCTTAGTTGGGGCGATGCTATTCTTTAGCCGAGCGAGCGTTTCGCCGGTTTCCAACAAGGAAAACGACAAGACACCCCACAGAAATCGCCGCCTGTCCCCCGCCGCCCGTGGCCACCTCACCGTCCCGCGCTACTCAAATCACGGCCTCCGCTGCCCCAGACCATCCCTCTAACCTTCCACCACACCCTCTTCTTCTTCAGCTCCGGCGCCGTACTCCACACCCCTCCCCCCTCCTCCAAAGTTAAGTCCATTGCTTGGCTGCCGCCTCGCTCCGACCTCATCGGCACCTTCTCCGCCACAGCTCCCTGCCGGTCGCAGTTTGGGGTGGGCGGTGGGGAAGAGAGGGATGACTTAACGTTGGAGGGGGGGGGGGGGGGGGGGGGGGGGGGGGGAGAGAGCATCGCACGCGCGAGATCGAGCGAGGGCTCAATCGCTCGAAACAAACTAGTTTCAGCATAGTTGTTATGTCCTCGTTCACCATGTAACAAAAATTGAAATGAAGGATTAAAAATTATAATGTGGACGTGATGAAATCTCCGCAGGCAATTAAAGTACTCTCCCACAGTCATATCCATCCCCTCAGTTCGCACACGGGATCACGTCGTAAAGAGCTCGGAGAATTAACGCCCGTGGAAAAACAAGCACGGAAGTGAGCTGCTAGCATTTAGAATGCAGGGCCGGCCCATAGGGCGGGGCGGCGGGGCGACCGCCCTGGCCCCCAGGAGGCAGGGGCCCCAACCCAGGTAATACATCTTTCTGCCTTAGGTCCACGAAAAAGAAAAAAAGTAGAATGGCCCAAGGAGCAGAATATCAAGCCCACTACGCACTTGGATAATGGAGATGGGAGCGACTAATCGGCTAAAAATAATAATTAACCGCCAGGCATGTCAATCGCCAGCATACCCAAATTATCAATCATAGAAAACAGCGCCCCCGACCCCGTCCCGTGCCTTTCCGTTTCCAAGGTCGCGGCAACAGTTAATAGAGACCAAAGGTGCAATTTCGTTCCCAAATATCTCTCTTTCCTTTTCTCAATGGTTCTATATCGATCAGATATGAAGGATAGAAGACACACCCCATCGACCCTTATCCTCTCGCTACAGTAGCGGAGGCGATTTCTTGGAACTCTCCGGCGAAACCACCGTGTGCGGCGGCGATCCGCGGGATTTCTTCGCCTCCGGCGGCTGCTCCGGCAGCGGGAGGCGGGGAATCCCCGGATCCCGTCTTGTATATAGCGTAGGTTTGGTAGGAGGCCTAGCCGGCGGCGCCTTGGAGGTGGAGGTGCGGTCGGTGGCGGTTTTGGCGGCGGCGTGTTTCCCCTCTGTTGCAGGTGCTCCTCGGAGGCCCGCGGCGGCGCGCATGTCGTTCTGGAGGTCGCGGATCTTCGGATTCCTCGAGGCTCCAGGCCCCTGCATCTGGTTGGCGGGTCGGCGCCGCAGATCTGGTGCGCCGGGGTTCTGGTCCCTGGGCTTCTTCGCCGTTGCGTCGCCGCTTCCTCCGGCGGTGGTGCAGAGCCTGGGTGGTGGTGTGAAGGAGCTAGAAGCGGCGTTCGCGAGGAGGCTCTGCTGGCTTCGCCGGACTTGGTGGCTGGCGGAAGGTGGTGCGGCAGGCGGAGGAGGGCACTGGCTGTGTTCGTTTATCGAGCAAGGCTTCGTCACTGAGTGGCGGACGGATTCTGCAGCCCTTTCCATGCGGAGGTGCTCTCGGATGGAGGTAAGAAGGTGGTTCGGCTTCTTCGTCTCCGGCGTCGACAGCGGCGTTTTCCTCCTCGTAGCTTTGCTTCCTGCGTATGCTGTGCTGTATTTCTCGAGTCTCTGTACTCGTTCTTGATGTATGCATATGCAGTTCTCAAAAAAATATATCGATCAGATATGGTGCGCCTCTGTCCTCCCCCTGATCCAGCTCCTCAATACGATTTACCTAAAAAAGCTCTGCTCCTCGGTCGACTACTCTGCTCTCCTGTGGCACTGGAGAAGTTTTATTCCGTGAAGATGGTGATGGAGTGAAGAGCACAGCAGATTGGCGAAGGATGGAAACTAATGAAAGTTCATGCCCATGGCCTGTTCGTCCATTTACATCATACGGTTCATACCCCACGCTAATACAGAATCCTTAAATATTAATCAGTTTTGACAATGTTATTTGTACATGATTATCTCCTTGTCACACTTTGAAAAGTGAACTTTTGTAGAACTATATTGTTTACTGGCATTATGTAGTCACTCAATTATTGCAAATATTTCGTTTGTGGTTTTATAATTCAAAGAATACAGATCTGCTAGGTACTCAATTATTATTTTCACAAGTAATAGCTTTTGAAATAGTTCTGTACATTCTAGGAGTAGAAAAAGTCAACAAGTCCACAAGGGCCCTTTCTCTTCGTCTTGCCCCGGGCCCCCAATAGGGTATGGACCGGCCCTGTTAGAATGATCAATGTAATAAGTAGCTATGTATCGGTTTGCCTCCTGACTTATGCATGGAATGGAAAGGGAAATGGGAAGAAATGTTCATGATCTACATGGCCTGTAGTCAGGAGCGGGAGACCGGTGCGCAGCAGCAGCACATGGACCATTGACTTACTACATGGTATTTCGAACAGGTTGAGTAGCCAGGCATAGTTGGACACCCAAGATATAGCGGCACCCCAGGATTTGTTGCCCATCAAATACAAGGTGCCCACCACGAACTACGCATCTACAGATTTGGTTCAATAATATGAATCCGAAAACTCTGTACGCCCAGTTAACCATCACTGACGAATGCAACAGCAGGTTCAACAACCATCAACACATTTCTACGGAGAGCTCAAGGGGATCAATGAATTAACAAGTAATCAACAAGCTTACCAGAGCAATTCCGTAAACCCAAACTTGTCATCAAAGTTTTATTAGCTGCAGTCCATGAACCGGGATGGGCAGCATTTACATTCAGTGTTTCCACTCCAAAAATGTGATTACTCAATATTTGATGTTTCACAATGCTGTACTTCATTTCTTGATACTACAAAACAGGTCCTCTATGAGGAGCAACATCTCGATCCTCTCAAACACACTACAAACAGGCCCTTGAAGCCATGAAGCAGGTCATGCATGCCCATTTAGATGTGCCAGGTACAAATGATGCAGCCTAGCTCAAACATTTTCTTGCTCAAAGACCCTTGTTTAGGCAAAGGCAAGTGCACAACATGGAGATTTTCAAGCATCATTCACCTTCCCTTTCTCCTGTCCTTTTCTCTATCTCTGCTCCTATCGTAGTGATCATCCTTCCCTCGGCCTGAACTTTTTTCTCGTACCCTGTCTCTCCCAACATCACTACCATGCAATCTCTCTCTGTTGCGGTTGTGCTCTCGATCTCTATCCAGTGACGACTTCCTTGAAGGACTACGGCTCCTACTTGGGCTGCGAGGCAGCTTCTTGGAAGAATCACGTGCATCATCATACCTTTCTTTCCGCTCCGATGATATTCTCTCTGCAAAGTAGAAGTGTGTTTTTTCGTAAGATATGTATGCACCAGAACAACTGAGTTGAGGCTAAAGCATAGCTCATTGATATTATTGAACCATATATTAAGTGAAGCAACAAATAAGTATCAAAGATGGAGATGTTCCAAGGAAACATAAATGCAATTATCAAATAAATAGGGTACTTGCTTGTTGCCTCATTACGTACCAGAAGACCGCCTGTTATTTGCCCCATCTATTGAAGAAGACAAACCATATTCAGACATAAGACGCCTACGGTGGCTGGCAACCTTCCTCTCAATCTCCTCCGTGTTACGCAAACCCTTCTCCTCAAGAGATTCATGATACTGCATGACGGCAATCTCAATCTGCCTCAGCTTCTGCCTGAAGATCAGAAGGTGTTGCGAGTAAGTCAAAAAGAATATTACCGGCTACGTGATTAGAGATTAGAAAGGGGTAAAGTGGGGTACCTAAGCTCTTCATCAACAATTGTATCTGGATGATGAATTGCATGATCAGGACTAATTTCTGTCGTGTCACCTTTTCCAGGATCACCAGTGATATCACTTCCAGATGAATAGCTTAATCCCAATCCTTGGCCGTTTTTTCTATCTTCATCGTCACTGCCGTCATCTTCTCGATTCCATTTAGAAGCTGGCAATATGGGATCAGCTTTCTGCTTCTTGCTTGGAACTTGTTCGGGATCAGCAGATGCAGATTCTCCATAGCGCTTTTGACCTGTGTGACGAGAGAGAGCTAGAATATCCGAATCATCATCACTAGCAACTTCTCTGGGTCTTGAAGCACTACGTGTGTCCAAACCAATATCCTCTCTTCCAGTTTTCTGAGGTTCACCTTGTGCATATTTCATGTCAACATCTTTCTGATACACTTGCTCCTTATCAAAGTCCTCCAAGCTGAGCAACCTGGCAACCATCATCTCTTTACCACCAGATAGTGAGAGGCCATTATGTCTACAGCGACGTTCAAGTTCAGAGAGTGGAAGTCCTAACAACTCCTTAGTCGCTGCTGCCTTTCCTGTGGCCAGGGCACCATCTTCATCAAGCCTAAATCCATTATTACCATCCTGGGAGCTAGTTTTCTTTTCAATTTCAGGTGCATCACCACATAGAGAGTGGAAAGGGGTGACCCCAGAGTTGCCTGATCTAAGAAAGGTAGCTTTCAACCCATTAAGATATGCATCAGAAAACAAGAACCAATCTGCCCATACTTGTAGAACTTTCAAAACCCTCTCCTGCAGAGAAGTAAATAAGTAGTGTTGTTATGTAGATAAATCAAGAAGAAAATGAAATATAATACTCAACAAATACCTTCAGAGCTTCAGCGGTAATCCTTCCTGTAATACTGCGGTACAAGTCATTGAAGCTCTCCATCATATCAGGTATAGCAGCCTCAAACTTGGTTCGAAATGCAGAAGCATTCTTCACAGGAGCGCTACTGTTATGAAGGATGTCGGACACTAGCATAAGCCTTGCAACCTTGGTTGGAATAGATGTCTCCTTAAGTGTCAAAGATTCTGCAAGAACCTCGACAATCTACACAACGCAAGAATCAACGTGTTTTGTCAAATTAGAACTACAAATATAACTGAAGTATACAGCCCTATGCAGTAGGCCACTGAAGTGTAGCTAAGTGTAGTTCACGACAACCAAATGACATGTACACAACATATGAGTATAGGACCAGATGGTCCCAATAGTACAAATTTATCAACCTAAAATTTGCATGTTACAAATTTGTCCCATTTTTCGTTTTTCACTCGCCTCAGAAATACATTAGATCTCACTAAAAGTAAGAGGCGTACGCTGAACCACATGAATCTCTTCACTTCACAAGCACAAGATTTAACTCAATGATCAAGCTATTAGCTGATCTTGAAGTGGTTACAAGTTGTAGAATTTTTCATGTAGACTAATTGAGAAAGGGGGAAATATAAGGACACATGAAATAGAATAAATTTAAACAGAAGGAATTCATAATTTTAAGTTCAATGCAAGAAGACAGAGAAATGAAGGTAGGCATTACTTCTCCAGCAGCATCAGCATTATCCAACGCAAATCCCATGGCCTCCTTTATCTGACTCCTCTCTAATGTCAGTGCACGTAGCATGTCCTCAAATTCATCACGCTGTGAATCGGTCAATGTACGCTCCACTTCAACACGCTGGGAAAAAACACATATTAATCTTGGAACTGAACATAAGCATTTGCAATAAACGGAAAGTGAAAAAAAATCCTGTGGCAAGATCCAACTAAACCTTACCCTGCTTCTACCAGCTGCGAAAGTAGATTCTTTTTCACGTTCAGGGCTTCTGCTGGATGGCAAAGCAGGTGGAACCCATCTAAAATAATAAATATTTAATACAGCACTGTCACCACACAGTCAAGAAGCACAGGACCAACACGCAACTGAATATCATTGTGGACCCCTATTACCTTCCACTTCCAGTTATCATGATAAATGGTTCTGTTCGCCATCGTTGTAAAGTATCACCCTGTGTTCCAATATGATAAGCAGTTACAGAGTAGTATTATATAGGTACAGTAATTCCCATATAGATTACTATATTCTAGAAAACAAGCTCAAGAAAACGTATTCAGAAGGTCAAAGAACACAATGTCTTAAATTAAGATTATTCATTCGAAGAATTAATATGCTCTCGCTGTGCAAAACATATACGCTGGGAAAATATCATAATTATAAATAAACAACATGTGTCAGTAGGCAACCGAATATAGCACATGCCGCCAGCTTTATCATCACCATGTCCAAGAAAGAACGAAATTTGAACAGATAAAGCATAACAATCCTCTTAGAGGAGATGGCATGGAAATGTAGCAACACAAAAAACAGTGGATACCTGAGCAAAGGAGTATAACCTCCAGACATAGTATGTGTGCTCTTTTGATTTAAGATCAAACAAAAGCTGAATAAAGAATTCCCTCGTCCTCTCTCCATTATAGCTTGTTCAAAAGCACATCCACCATCAAGTACATGCAGAGCCATTGTGTCAATCACATGCCTAAGATGCGAGTCATCTGGTGGAGCAACCACTATATCAGGAACATTTGGAGTAAGGACCTGTCAAACCAAATGAATTCACGGAGTGAAATTAGAATTGCAGAAATTTGACTATAAAAACTAACATGCCAACATCTATATCAAGGCAACACATCTTGGATTATGCCTAAGCTTATAAGATACCCCTCCGTTCCAAATTATAAGATGTTTAGAATATTTCAATGTGGTCTACATACGGACTGAAATGAGTGACCAGACACTGAAACGCGAAAAAGCTAGAACATCCTATAATTCGGAACGGATGGAGTATTCAGGAACATAGCTCGCAAAGTTACATGCAAGACAGTGCAGGTGAATAAAGAGTCAAAATCAATAACCGAAGTATAAGAACCCACCCAAATAAGTACTGAAGGAACTGTTTTTCTCCCAAGCAGTTTCAATGTAGACAAGCATAAAATTTAAATTTGACCAGAGAATTGCCATTCCAATTCCAGGTCGGATTCTTTTTTCTGGTGATCACTGGGATATTTATTTATATCTGATAGTGCACATACGTGAAAGCACTACAACACTGATGTGTCAACTGAGGAACGATGGAAGAGCATTATCAGTTAACTTATACACACCAACAGAACTTATGAATTTTCACTTGGTCTATAACATTAAAGCACATAGATACTTTTCTAAAATGAGAACTCCAATGAGCAGCATTATGAATAATTTTCCATTCATCCATCAAAAGTTATATGTTAAAGAGAACATGGAGAAATTTCAATCATGTTACTTTTATGGTTATGATAATATGGATAGGAAAACCATTACACTACACAAGGATAGATGCATATGTAAGAAGTCACCAACCAGCTCTGAGGTTTGCGGTGTAACAGATGCAACAGGTGGACCTCCAGGACCAGATATGATTACAGTACCACCCTGTATAACATAAAAAAAAGAAGTCATGAATGACAACTCATAGGGAAACACCAAGACATGTCATCTACCTAAGCTTCCAGGCAATTTACAAGAGTTAACTGCACATAGAAATTTCGGGACGAAAAAAGCTACCTCCTTGCTTCTGATTGCCATTTGTCCTGGAGGAGGAGCAGGCAGTGCTTGTGATGGAAGAGCAACAGATTTGCCCCACCCAATCTTCAGCTCATAGTCGTACACAACAACACCTGAGATAAATAATTTATTAGTTAACTGAAAGCAGGAATAGAAGTGATATTTCAAACGTAAGAACTGCATCGAAGTGCACAGTAACCTTGCATTTCATCCTTGGCTGCCTGTCCTTCTGTTCTATTCATGAATGCAACAAAACCACAATTCCTTTGTCTTCTTTTTTCTTCTTCTGTTCGAGGCCACATAATCTTGACGCTTGCAATAGGTCCAAACCGACCAAATGTCCTTAAAAGAAAATTCTCATCCACCTAAAATGTATCGTATACACCGTTAAGCTAACTCTGATGCCTATGCAGTAAAGTATGTCTACACAGAACATGTACAAATCAACCTTGGGGGAGAGATTGCCAACATATAAGTTTGTGGTTTGCGGATCTCCGTCGTCAAATGATCCTAGTAATCTCCCTGTTGGGTCAAATTCATCTGGTAGTTCATCAAAACGGCTAGAGGACTGCAGGAAAATCTTCAAGCATCAGTATTACCAAATACAAGGACAAGCTACAAATATTCTGAAGGAGAAAATGGGAACCAATCACAAATTTATCATATCAGCTGGAAACCTGTTTAAAAACAGTTCTCGAAGTTGACAGACAGGATTGTTGTTCCACATTCCAGTCAACTAAAAGAGAATACTTTACCCTATGAATTATGAGATACAATGTCTAGTCAAAAGAATCACAATCCACTTCACTAATACCTACCGCAGAGGTGTCACCATGGCGACCTTCACGTTCTTGATTACGCCTTTCTCGTAGCTCTTGCTCAAACTTGAGTTCCTCCATGAACTTGTCTATTGCACGTGGCTTTCCTTTGTCCTTTTCCTTTGGCCGCTCAGCTTCCTTCTGCAAGTAAAGATAGTGCTCAACCAAAGAACCATACTGAAAGTGCCCCACTGGGGGATTTACCAGTGAAACAATATAAGAATAATGACAGTGTCCCAACCTTCTTCTCTGGCTCTCTCCCAAATGATGGCGGCAAAAATGATGGAACATACCTGGATAAAAGTATGCGACGTATAAGGCATGTATTATGCTCGTAAGATAGACTATGCTTCATATCATTTGTAGACATATGTCATGGGTTACGGATAACATTAATGGAAAAGAGCAAGACAAATGCAACCAAAGTCGATACCTACTTCACTCTCTACAGGGATATTTCAGAAATTTCCATTGAACTAACGGCGCTTGGGCTTATTTTCTCTATTCAAAATAATGTCAATCCAGTATACACACATAAATTTTTATTTCCTACAAGTTTGAAACCGTTAGAGTTTTATTAGAAATATAGTTAATCATAAAGCTTACACTGACAGACCCCTGCCTTCAGTGATTTAGTGGAAACCGTAGAATTATTTGTACATGACTACATAAGGGGAGTGCAAAAATCAAATGAGTAAAGCCCTATCCAGTATTGTGGTGGCTTTTCAAAAGCACTGTCCGGCATGGTGGCTCTGCCAAAATCGAAGTGAACAGCTCATGGGTCACGGCTCTTTGGGACCTATAAGCCATGCCATAAGTCATTCGCCCATTCCAAAGGGAGCCTTACTATCATTTGGTTTCTGGTTATAACACAAGTAACAGGGTCGCAGTAGCAGTAGTCTCAAATCATATTATGATTTCAAAAAATAAAACCCTTTGTGTACTAGTTATTTCGACAGAATCAGCTGTTAATCACAAGGTTTTAATGTAAGTGTAATATGAGTCATGTACCAACGTGGCGTGGCTATTCATAAAGGCTGGCGAAGACACTTGTCTTCTTCACACAACTCATGTTTTATCATATTCAGCACTCGGCGATGAAAGGTAAATGAACGAATAATTCATCAACCATGATTGTAACCTATAGTAAATAATGTGGCTGAGAATATCACATCAAGCCTTTAAAACCGCCCATGCTTGCTCACAGAATTCTCAATTCTGGTTAAAATGGCACATGACTGCCTAAAGATGTAGCTGTGGTGCCACAGGATACCATCTTCCAGAAATCAAGTAATTTGCCGTTTACCTACTGCCCTTCTTTGGAACAGATCCCCCATCTTTGGACTTTCCACCTGTCATTGCCCAATGAATGAAAAGGACGGCCTCTTGATTAATGGGAGCAATAAAAGATATAGTGCATATATCCATCATGATTGATACTGAAACTACAAACTGGGAAGGCAACAATGAAAAAGTACAGGAAAACGAAACTGTTATCACTAACCTTCAGAATCAGCTCTTAGCTTGGCATTGGGATCTATCACACCCCCTCGGACAAACTTCGACCCAGATGTGCTTTCACCCTTGAATGACTCGACAAATTCCGCGTACACGCGTGCTGCTTCATCTTCCTCCCTCTTAACATACCAAAACCAGTTAAATCAGCTACGAGTGAAATGTACGAGCAGAAAAAAATCAAATGGAAATGTATGATAAAAGGTTTTAAGGGACTCAAAATCGCTGATCAGCTACGAGTGAAATGTACGAGCAGAAAAAAATCAAATGGAAATGTATGATAACATGTTTAAAGGGACTCAAAATCGCTGACCTTCTTCCTCGCCTCTTCATTCTCCTTATGACGGTTGAATGGAACCTTCTTTGAGCTCATTTGGAGTTCTGCACACTAGCAAACAATCACCACTAGAGCATCAGAATCTAATAATTCAAACCTACAAAACATTGAGGAAAAAGACACACATCTATACATGAAGGCTAAAGTCACTGTTTACTCTTGATGCTAAGAACGACGGTTCCCAGATCCCCGCAAGCCCAGGCAAATACGCACTCGTAATCACATACTTACGCGCACATGAACGCGCATGCGGAAAGCACAACCCACAAAGTCGAGAAGAACCGCGCGAGTGACCTAAACCCTAACTCATTTGAACCCCAAAACTACTGGGAAACAGGCTGCTATTACAACAAATTGGAGCGAATCCACATACAAATTGATGGATTTACGCATCTCGGAGGGTAATGAGGGCATATGGAGATTGCTCGCGGCAACGAACACACTGCTAGAACAATCGGGGGAAATAATTTAGGACTTTTATACCAGCAGACGGAATCGCGTTGGATGGATGTCCTGCAAATCGGTTTGGATGGATCTCCGGAAAAGTCCTCTCCAAGCTCAGGCCAGTGGAGGTGGCGCGTCTTCGCTGGAAGGAAGCTTGGGCGCTTCTCTACAGCGCCGCGGATAGCCAGGTCCGGCGGCTCGCGGGTCGGCAAGAGAGGGGAAGAGTTTTTTTTTCGGTGAGTTAACGGAGAGATGGGTCTGGGTCTCTGGGACCTGGAAGGAACGAGGGTGACAAGCTCGCCAACGGGCCTGTCACGGCCCGGCACGTGCCGGCCTAATTATAAGCAGGCCGTGCCGTGCTGCTGCGTGCCTCCCTCGAGGCCCCAAGCACGGCCCTTTAATAAACGGGCTGGCTCGTGTCTGCGAGATCTAGGCTGATTTTGGCCTGTTTGTGGGCTGTTTTCGGCCTGTTAGACATATTTATTCAGGAAAAAATAAAAATAAAATTATAAATGATAAACGCGTGTGTTTGACCTCGAGGCCCAAGCACGGCCCAGACGTGCCGGGGTCGGCACGGCCCGTTTAGCCACGTGTCAAGCCAGGCCCATGACGGGTCAGGCATGCGTGCTAACGGCCTAGCCCGCGGGTCCGATCCCAGGAGTCCAGCTTTGGTGACAAGCAAGGCGAGCTGCATCGTCCGATCAATATAATTATCATATTGGCTGCAGACCGGAAAGACGACGATATGAGTATAGGATAACGTCAATTATGTAATTTTCCCTCAGGATATATTATATATCTTTTTAGGTTAAGGAAAGCGATGTCATTCGATTAAAGGAGAAGCAAAGTTATTTACAAAAATCTTTGTGAGAGATTAGACCTAGGCCTAAAAAGAAAAAGAAAAACCATCAGCAAAGGAGGCAAGAGATAGAAACTATGTTCTGTCTCCCAGGTCTGCCGTCAAGGCGTAATCCCTCTGCTCGATCTCGTCATGTTCTGAATAGGAATTGCCATATTTGTGAAGACTCTCCTCTTGCGCCCCTTCTACTCAAATGATGTAAGTGATGATCCCGCTAGCGGTCCTCTTAGAGCATCTCCAGTAGACTCCTTATATTGCGTCGAAATAACTCTGCATTATTACTTTGGAATTATGCTAGTCGACTGAACCCAAAACTGAAAATAACTCTACATACGTTTTAGTAATGATCTACACTATTAGTTTTGGGTTAGCATTTTCCTCACCCGTGGCTTCCTCATGTCAAAACATTCCTGAAACTAGGCTCAGACCTTATCACTTTGGAATTATGCCAGTCCAATCTTAAATCTATTATTAAACTACGAAAAGCGAGACTTAAATCCAAGAAGTCTGCTCTAATACCACGTTAATTTTCATGCACTAACAATAGAATCATAAATTCGACCTTATGAAGAGTTTTAGATGGTGGGCAGTCCATATGTACCGTAACAAGACAACTTGGTTGTAATACCAGTATAGAATTGGGTGACAAGTTCATCCAAAGTCTTAAACTAATTAAGAAATGGATATTAAACACTAAAATTATTATGTCATTTGCAGCTCACTCATCTGCCTGTCATCCGTGAGGCGGTTGCGATCCATATAGAGTTTTCCAGATCACAATCGGTCACCGAGTCAATAATTAATCAATCGAGTAGGACTTGGATCCTAATAACCGCTAGTGTGGGGTTTTTTGGAACCTCGGGTCAAATATTCTCAAATTCAGTCATGTCGAACAAGCGGAATATCGGAACCTATGTTGCGTTGGAGCCCACATGTAAAATTAATCCAAATATATATTGTACCATTCTCGTTTGCTCATTTGCCAATAAATATTTTACGAAATACATAGGTAAGTTCCAACTCAATATCTATGCTTCTAATTTTTTGAAGAATTTATAGAACTCGTAATTCTTTTTTGCTAAGATAAGGTTGTAATACTAGATTATTTTTTTCACATCTCTCTCAGAGGATTGGACCACTGGTCGAGATTATGAGTTCAAACAATTAGAGTGTGTCTGTATCACCCTGACATGGCTTTTTCATATGAGACATGCTGAACCTATACATGCTAGGCTGAGATTTTATCATGTTTTTCGCGGCCTGCATATGTTGAGACATGTTGAGTTGAGATGTTCTTTGGTAACCTGCATGTGCTGCAACATGTTATTCTGAGATTTTTTTGGTAGTACCAGGACCGGTGTAGTTAAAACACTCAAAATTCTAGAAAGTGCAAATGCATGCCGAGCATGTTTATTACTTTAAAACACTCAAATGGAGGCCGAGCATGTTCAATGCATGTGTTGCAACATTTGAAATCATATTTTAAAATTTCAGGAAAATCTGAATTTTTTTAGGATGTAGACAATGATGCATTCTACCAACATGTAAAATATCAAATCAATATATATCATATTTTGGGATACACCAAAATAACAAAGTCTGACAGATTTAGGAGAGCTCAAAGTTTGCAATGTTCACTACATTGAATTGTCAGATTTTGTCATTTTCGCACGGCCCAAAATATAACATATTTCTAATTGAGATTTTACACGTTGGTAGAATATGACATACTCCTCCGTTTTTTAATATAAGATGCTTAGCTTTGTCCACATTCATATGTATACAAATGTGTATATACATGTTTTAGTGTGCATGTTCACTCTCTTTAGCATGTATCTATACGGTATATTTAAAAACTGATGGAGTAGTATACATCCAAGAATCGTTTCAGAATTTTTTTGAAACTTAAAGATATGATTTTCGAAAATTAAAAAATAAAGGCTCCATGTAGCTCGGGTTCAATTTATCCTGACTCTCAAAATTCGTGATATTACATCATAATCAATTCTGAACACCCGCGAGTGCAATGCTACTATTCTGAATGCCAGAAAACCTGCAATTTGTCATTGCCGGACTTCTGCACCATTGAAGTATCCCTGCGTGCATGGGCTCCACACGGTTTTCCAAAGTCCCCCTTTCTCGAGGATTTTCCCATCTTTCCGTAGCGATCGAGCATCCTGCTTGATTCCCGGCCTTTGTCAAGAGTTTCTGACCGAGTGACCCGTGTAGGTGGCAAGCACGCCCCTCGCGCGAATTGAAGTGTTCTCCCCAAATCCACGGCAACACTGAGGTTGAGACCAGTTTGATGGCGGTTGATGAGATGAAAGCAATGCGTGCAAGTAATCTGGCAGGCGATTAATCCGAAGCAGAGTACCATGCCCATCCGCTGCCCAACTGCATTTCTCAGACAAGAAATCGCCCCCCATGATCCCAATAGTGGCAAAAATATCAGTAGCTGAACTCACTATGGCATGCATATGTAAACCGTACAGATGGGTACACATTTTAGGCATTCTTCCAATCCAACACTGTAAAAATACTTAGCCTGGCGGGCGGCCCGAAGATGATGCCGCCGGCTGCCGCTGCCGGCAGAATCCGACGACGAAGTGATGTATTGATGGACCACCACCTGGCTGAAAAAGGGAAGCCTCTCCTCCGGTCTTGGCCGCGCGACTCTTATAATACGCCCTCGAAACCGCGTGGGCACCGCGAAACAAACTCGGCCGAGACGAGCGCATCATCATCCCCACCACCCCGATCCCAAACGCACAAGACGAGACCGCGCGCGCCACCACCTAGCTAAGCAGGCTAGCCAGAGAGACATGGGTACCACGAACGAGATGATGCACCTCCACGCCCAGGCGGCCGTGCCACTGCCCACGCACTTCGCGGCTGCCGGCGGCAGGCCAGCGCAGAACGGGAGCAGGCAGCGGGCTGGCCTGCCGCCGACGCCGCCCACCGGGGCCGGCTCCCACTCCCTCCACGTGGCGGCCGACGCGTGCATGCAGGACGACCCGGCGCGCGGCCGCAAGGCGCACCGCCGGTCCCGCAGCGACGTCCCGTTCGGGTACTTCCCGCCGCCGTCGCCCAAGACGGAGTCCGGCTGGGGGCTCCCCTGCGCTGCCGCAGGCGGCGGCGGTGGAGGCGGCGACGACCTGTTCAACGCGTTCATGAGCATGGAGGCCGCCGGCATGGACGGGATGAACAGCTCCGACGGGGACAGCCGCGGGAGCAGCATGCCGGCGACGGCGAACGGCGCCGACAGCAGCGAGAACGAGTCCGAGGACTACGGAAGCGAGAGCCAGGCCTTTCTCTGGGGCGACGCCGGCGGCAGGAAGAGGAACGCCGCCGGGGAACCGCAGGCGGCGCTGTCTCGGCACGCGAGGAGCCTGTCCATGGACAGCCTCATGGGGAAGCTGAGCTTCTCGGCCAACGGGGAGCCGAGCAAGTTCAGCCTCGAGTTCGGCAGCGGCGAGTTCACCCCCGCCGAGATGAAGCGGATCATGGGCGACGAGAAGCTCGCCGAGATGGCCCTCGCCGACCCAAAGCGCGTGAAGAGGTACGTAGGCCCCGTCGTACTCATAATGCGCATCCATCAATGTACTGACGACTGAGTAGACTTCTAGTCGGCGGTGAACTGACATGTTACTTCTGCAGGGTGCTCGCGAACAGGCAATCGGCGGCGAGGTCCAAGGAGCGGCGCATGCGGTACATCGCCGAGCTGGAGCACAAGGTGCAGATCCTGCAGACGGAGGCCACCACTCTTTCCGCGCAGCTGACCCATCTACAGGTACATCCATCACCCATCTATGCGTGCACTGTGCAGGCAATGTTCCTGGCTAGTGGTGGTCATTCGATGTTTCGGCGGTGCTAAAGTTCTCTTCCTGTCGCAGCGCGATACGTCCGGGCTGGCCACGCACAACAACGAGCTCAAGTTCCGGCTGCAGGCCATGGAGCAGCAGGCGCAGCTGCGCGACGGTGAGCCCTGATCGAATAGTTCTCGCTTAGTTTCTTGCACAAACACGCCGCACAAAACCTTCAGAAATTAACAACTCTTCTGTTCGAATCGCAGAATTTTCTGATATCGATTACGATTATAGTGCAATTGCATTGTTGGTCGTCGTTTGTTGCATTTGGCAGTTAGTCGTTAACATGTAGTGCGACACTGATACGGTTAGCAACGCCCCCAAAGGATCGCATGAGTTATTTTTCTAATCAAGAGTTTGTCCTCTCAGTCCTTGACGCTGTTAGTTGCCGGCATGTAGCCGGAGGAAATTTATAATGCGTTTGTTGGGATAACCGGACTACGAGACGACTTCGTCAGATGCCGGCTTCGTCTCGATCCATTTCTTGGGCTCTTCTATTTCTACCAATAATATAAACTACTGCACTTTGTTAATACAAAAATGATACCTCGCCTAGTTCATGTCGCGATGTTGACGGGCACTAACCCTGTCACAAGAGGCCGGCAGTGTTAAAGATAACAATAGTAGGGCAATCATCTTATATAATCGACTCATAGTCTCGGAGTACTACATTAGTACGCTATGAGTTCTTAATTTTCCCTGTTTACTGAACATTCCACATTTGTAGGAGCACATCTGCATCGTACTATATTTTGGTAACCAGTTTATCTGACGACTATTTGTACATGTTTCCTCTTCCCTGTGAACAGCACTGAACGAGGCGCTGACAGGCGAAGTCCAGCGCCTGAAGCACTCGGCGACGTCGGAGCACGGCGACGCAGGCTCGTCCAGCAACCTTGCCCAGCAGATGCAGCTCCGTTGCCAGAACCAGATGCTCGAGCTGCAGAAGCAGCAACAGCAGCAGCAGATACCGTTCTATCAGCTGGAACAGCCGGAACAGAATGGCGCAGCGTCGAGGACTCACGAGTCCAAATAATAATGGTCTCGGGAGGGAGAAGATACAGAAGTTTTAGTTCTTTAGATGATCTGAATTATTTACATTTCCTAACACATTTGTTTGATCTCGTCTATAGTTGTTTGTGTCTGTCCGGGGAAATAATCCGACAGTATATTTTTTTATGTCAATGTTTTTTCGTTCCTTTCCGAACACACATTGTGGCTGGAATTAAAATGTCAGAACTAAATTCATTTGTAGTATCAAACTCTGTTGAGTAGTGTATGTAGCTGCGAGGTGTGCCACTCCTATGAGATTGCATATTATGGAAGACTGTAAATTACTTAATGTGTCCCTAATTATAAGACGTTTTGATAGGCCAAACTAGCCTACCAAAACGTTTTATAAGTAGGTAGTAGTACTCTCCAAAATTTTGGTACAACATGGTGCAGAGTTTGCGTATATACGCGCGAACAGATTCGGCACACGAGTTTGTACACCGTCAGAAGAACCGTCTATAGAAATGATCTGATAAAGAGGCAAGTCCGTTTCGCCGGCCCGAATTTGGAGCTGAGATAAACACACAAGCTATGTCAAAGTAGCACAATTTAGTTTGCTCTCAGCGCCGAGCGGCAAAACCTATATATCGTCCGCAGGCAACACTTCAGACTCGCGGGAGGCACGGGTGGGCCGGCCCGTCAGACGTTTTTTCTTTCTTTTTCTTCTCTACTTCTCTTTTTCGTTTTTGTTTTCTGTTCCGTTCTTCTTATTCTTTTTTTTTCCTTTTCTTTCTTTTCGTTTTCTTTAAAAATTCAAATTAGATTTTTGTTCAGATTTTAAAAGTGTACATCGTTTTTCTTTTTGTAAATGTTCAAATTTAAAAGTTGTTCAAATATTTTTTTAGATTTAAAAATTGTTCATCATTTTTCTTTTTGAAATGTTTGAATCCGAAAATTGTTCCAATAAAAAATAATATGAAAATTGTTCATGCATTTTGAAAAAAATCAAAAATCGAAAAAAATCATATTCAAAAATTGTTCAACTTGAATTTTATTCAGATTTAAAAAATGTTCAGACTGTTCAAATTTGAATTTTGTTCAGATTTTAAAAATGTTTAGACTTTTTTAAAAATATTCAGCTTTATAAAAAATAAAAAACAAGACCTTTATGTATTGGGCTGTTTTTGAAGCGGCCCATAAAGCGACCATTTCACGCGACGGAACGCGCCCGCGTCGCCTGAAGGCGATGTATAGGAGCTCCTGCGTGGAGCCCTATTTGTCGCGTAACGCGGGAGGGATTCGCTCACGTGCACACCTTTCTATGGGTCGGCCCAACAGGTTCTCCCTTCGGTGTTAGGAAGTTTCTATAAACTTCTGAATAGTTTTTCGGTTTTTACTTATTTTTTTCTAGGGCAAGGACTACTCTTTAAACCACTGTTAATAGCTTGGATTCTGGGTTTTTCCTTACCTCATCTTCTACCAGGGGAACATTCCCCTTCGCTTTCTCTTATTGGCATTTTCAGTCCCCACTTCTGCTTCTGCAGCTACAGTATCTGCATCCAGCATGGATTTTTCCTTTTAAAAAAAAAATTATCTTCTTCAGCATGAATTCCTTGAAGATTACACGCATGACCCTGAGTGAGCACAGAAGAATCGGGGATATGAATTAAAAGCTCTAATATCCTTTATTCACTTCTTTCACTAAGTCTCGCAAAGGAGATTTAAGAAAACTCCCAGTCCATGCAAATTTCTCAGGTTTGAGCAGTCGCATAATGATTAAATTGAACCAACTTACCGGAATGTTGAAATCAATATTGCCATCATATGTGGTGTAAAGTATTTATCCCAGAGTTTCATACCCTCTTCTAAAACTGGAAACTTGGTTATTTTATCTTTTTCAAGTAGAAAAGTGAATGTATGAACCATGCCAAGCTGAATATGAGCTAATTCTAGAGGAGCAAGCTCAGGAAACTGATACAAGCCATTCCCATCATCTGGTTCCATCAAGCTACTTTCTTCATCTGGTTTCATCATGTCATTGCTATCATTCTCATCCCCTACTCGCACCTCAATTTTCTCATCATTAATTCATTATCCTCCATGATAGTTAATGATCACATTGAGGAGACCCTCTCAAAGCTGGTTATGATTCACATCAGGTGCAGCCAAGAAATTGCGCTCAAGTCTATGATCAGCATAATTTGGAACGAGAAGAAAATCGAGAAGTTCAATATGGTACCCAGGCTAAACAATATTCTCTTGCTGCTGATGGGCTTCCTCTTGCACTACATCATCATCAACTGGACCACCATTTTGTTGTGGAATAATACCAGGATTAATATCCTCAATAACATTAGGAGCTACCTTCCATATTGACAGAAGAATCCCCAGAAGAATTGGACAATGTATTGTCGCTTTCATTATCCTGAACTTGCCCTTCATTGTTGACGACAGAATTTTGCACATTCTTGTACGATCTTTGTATGATAGTTCCTTCACCTCGTGCTAGTTAGGATAGTTCCTTCACCCCTTTCCCAAAGTCCAGCCCAAACCCAAACCCACTATACTGTCGAACCCGATCAAAATATGTCCATGACTCCACCTCTTCCCTCTATTCCATTTCGCGTCCGCAACGCGAGGGGCGACGCGGCCCCCTCCTTCTCCGGTGGAAAGTTTTGGGCTCTCTGCCCTGAGTCCAATGACGAGGAAATCGTCTGTGAACTTTCGCCGTCCTCTCACAAATCGTGGATATAGGTGTCGTACACCGACGCCATCGCCGACGAGGGATTTGCGTGACAAGAGGAGATCTAAAGCCGAAGAGAAGAGAAAGTTGCAATGGTGGGCGGTGAGGAGGATGATTTTTTCACCGTCTTCATCTCCGGTAAACTCTCCGATCTCTTCTTCGTTGGATATGGATCATGGTCTTCGCGATCATCCAGTCCTAAGGGTTTGACCTTTAGATCAAATCATAAAGTACCGATTTTTCACCAACGGTGCATTAGTGCTCCGATGAGTCCGACGATCAAGGATGGACATTGGTTCAGAGACGTCGACGTCAAGGTTCTGTAGCTAGCGATGTGTAGCCGGTGACCTCAGGCGGTTTTTTTTTGGATCAAGGAATCAAAATTCATATTTTTGCCATGTCAGGGTTCAAGCCGATGGGCCATGGACGACCTGCTATGCATGATAACCCATTTGAAAATGGAAAAGGTAATGTAAACCTCGCGATTGACGTATCTCTGGAACAGATACGCTTCTCTTGGCGCTCCAGGTGGCTAGGGTTTTCTTGGTTCCATCCCATCGCCAAGGGTCCGACCATGGTGAGCAATGGAGCTAGGGGAGCTGGTGCTGATCGAGGCGGTGTGGGCGCCGGCAGGGGTGGTTGTGCTTTCAGTGGCCGTGACAACAATCCTAGGGCTGGGTTCAACAACTTCACCGCCCAGGAGTTGAGTGGATCTGGCGGTGTCGGACGGCAAGGGAAGAGGTTTGGAAACGGCTATCCTATCTTATCTTATATATATATATATATATATATATATATATATATATATATATATATATATATATATACACTAATTGGAGGCACCATACGAGCCTCCAGGTTAATCCCGAGGTTTAGCAAACGTCATCCATTAGATTAATCTATGCTTTAATTCTAAGTGTAGGATTACGCGCACGAGAGGCCCTGGTCTCCTCCACCGCGTAACCCCTCGATTCTCATCTCTTTGCTACCGACAGGAAAAAAAAACTCCAATCGTTGCCTTCTCATCGATGACCGATCTGCTTGCAGTTTTCGCCTTCGGAAGAAAAATCAATCTGATAGCAGCGAGTCCGGTGGACGTCATGCTTCTGGCTGCTTCTCTGATTGATTTCTTCGTGTTGCACTGGCGTCAGCCGGAGAACCTTCGTTGTCGTTGACCTCTACTGTGTGTTGCTTTGATTCGATCAAGAGAAGCCAGATCGAGAAGCACATAGCGATCCCCATCAGCTGATGTGTCGTGGGCAAACTCCAACCGTTCTAATACACTTGACAGCAAAACTTCAACGTGGGAACCTGCAGGGAGCCAGGGACCGATATTTTTGCTGGACAAACCTTTTTGGGGCATTAATTTCAGGTATGTGTTGAGGTGTGCCATCACGTTCTCATGATGCAAGTATTTTTGTTAACGGACTCATGATGCAAGTTGACGCGTACGTACTATAGGATAAGCCTCAGACGTTTTCTAATAGAATATGAATACTGATGTACACTAATTGGTTTTGTTGCATGTACGTCTTAATTTCAGGGTTCACGATGAGGGCATACAAGATAATACGCAGGAACTTTGTAAGTACATCTAAGAAAATTATGTTCGTGTAGGATTTAAGATCATATACCTGTGGTTATATGTTATTAATTTTTATAGTATACTGGTCCACCCAAGGTAAACCTCTTCACAATTATATAGAATATTTAACTGACTGATATAGCAGAGTTGCGCTAAAGCCGATCTACTTATTGTGGTTATCTGTTACTCCCTCCGTCCCAAAATAAGTCTCTTAAGTTCGCCCAAATGTGGATGTATAGCATGTCTAGATAAATCCATTTTTGGGCAAACCTAAGACACTTATTTTCAGACGGAGGGAGTATTAATTCACTTTTGAGAAAAGTAGTGTATCTAAATTTCTTCAAGTATTATTAGGCCCTCTGGTATTTATCTAGACATGTGTTTTCTGCAATGTTATTTCCTTGCTAAGTTACTTCTACTCTCTTACTGCATTATGTATGCATAGTTTAATATTTTCATACTATGAAAATTCGTAATATCAAATTTAAGAATGATGTACATATCCATGTGTGAGGTAAATCAATAGTGCAAAGGAATAGTCACGTCTAATTTACCTGCCTAATTCCATATTAGTTAGGGTCATAAGTCATGCGGCTTATTGTACTGCATATATAAATCCAGGAAGTTGAACTACGTGCAAGTGCATTTCCTTCGTTAGTAAATTGTTGAAACATTCTGGAGTTCTTCCATGAACAATTTTTACTTCGAAAGAAAAACTGGTTACAATATGGGGAGTTTAATGCTGATGTTTGATGACAATTCAAGTTCAAGGTACGCACACCTTTTCCCCTTTTCTACACATTGTACAACTCCTTAGATGTAGGTCTTTGAAATACAAATTGGTAGATATACCCTAAGTAGCTGAAAGTAGCAGCCAGCGTGTGTATGTTGAATAATTTAAGGACTGAGCATTTTCAAGGTGATTCAAACGCCCAAAACATGTGTTCCTATTTCCTGTAAAGATGAAATGTATTGAGCCTTCAGTCTCATACTAATCAAGAAAACCTCCAGATATATGCGGCAATATATGGTGGACAAGAAAAATACGTGTTTCCAAAAGTCCATGCCACAAATATTTGAAGAAATGACAAATCTGGGCATGAAGAAAAAGTTCAGAAAGTCTGATTTATATTTGGACAACTGGAGTTTAATAAATGTTAATCCTAAACTTCAGATAGAAGGAATATAAAAGGAATATTAAACAACAAGCTTTTATTGGTCAACATAATGTGGATTGCGATGTATAATCTTTTAGTCAATTTTAAGAGAGTCTGATTTATATGATGTGATATATTTAAACACATCCTTATTGACATAAGAAGTCATAAATGATACAATAAATGCTCAGTAAGATTATAATTGAAGGAATTTCTTGGATTCACACTCTCCCGTAGCATACAAATATTACATTTTATATTTCCACCCTTATGTTTATAAGTTGAAATTATTTAGAAACATCCATTACTTAATTTTCAACATCTCTCGCCCGTGCAGGTGCACGGGTTGACGACTAGTGGATCTAATGGGGTTCAGTAGCAAGGTTTCAATGGAGGCCATCACTTGAATGGCCGCAACAATGGACCCAATGGGGTGACGAAGTAAGGTTTCTATGGTGGTCAGAACTTCAATGGCCACAATGATGGACCTCTACCCTACGACCGTTTCAACGCCTGATCTGGCTTCAACGACAATGATCTCAGAATCTTGGTGTTGTGCGTTTTCAAGGTCGTTTCAATCACAAGGGAGGGGCTGGCAAGTCTGGGCGTGGGCGTGGGCGTGGGCGTTTTGGTCGCTTTCCTGGACGCGTGGTAGTGAAGGACCTGATCACAAAGCCGCGACATGTTGGTGTTGCCGTTGACGGAGCAGCTAGAAAGATAATGGCGCCTCCTGTGGGTTTTGGTATGGCGGAGGCGCGAGTCACTGCTGCTGCTGTGGCTTTGATGCTGGTTGCTCAACAGGTCCGCGAACTCTACTGGAACTTCAGGCGATCTTGTTGAGTCTGAACCAAATGAGGGTGCCAAGGAATATAAAAAGGTTGACAAAGTGCGGTGTTATCGTTGTGGTTTCCCTGGTCATGTGTTAGCGGAATGCAAGGCGGTTTTGTGCGCCATATGTGAGAGTGTTTATCATGCCTAAGAGGACTGTCCTCTGTTGCATGCTCCATAACCGCAGGTAGAGATATATGGGCATTATAATGATGATTTGACCTTCTTCGCTATGCCCCTTATTTACACCTATATACCAAAGAATGAGAACACAAGGCTTGCTAGGGTCTCAGTTACAGGAGGTACAATGACCATCCCTCAGATCACTAGGCAACTGCAACACGTGGTTCGGTTGAGCAATATACTTGGGAAGTACTTCAGGTTAGGCATAATGTTTCTAAGGTTATGTTCCCTTCAAAGGCTGAGCTGGACAAATTGAGGGTGTTCGACATGTTCAAGGCTCCAAATAGTGAGTGTGAACTCAAGGGGGAAGCTTGGCAAGGAAGGATTGAGCCTTTGTGGCTGCTACCTCAATGTTGGGTCCGTATGGAGGGGATTCCAGCTCACCACAAATGAGACTTTCAGGCTCTTTGGGGGCTAGGTACTTTGTTTGGCAAAACAATGAAGGTGGACATGCCACACACTCGTCAACATGGGGTACTTCGGATTCTAATAGGATGTGTGGATCACACAAAGATCCCAAAAGAGTTGCCTGTTTTTATTACGGATGGCTTTTATGAGATACGTCTCATGGTGGAGCAAGTTAATGTTGGAGATATGCCCTAGAGACAATAATATTTAGTTATTATTTATCTCTAAGTTTATTATTAATGTTTGTGTCTTTATGCTACAACTGCATTGACAATTGAAGTGAGTATTCAAAGGGAAACCTGCGATGCACGTGTAGAGATATGAACAATAGAAAGTGTTCCTAGTCTTGTCTCTAAGACTAACTCATCTTGTTGTTAGATGATCATGTTTTCCTGATCATGGACTTCGTATAAGTCACACAACTATGAGAGTATATTGTCGGAATGACAATAGTACTGAACCGACCTAATTGTATAAGAGTTTTCGTTAGCTATATTACTATACTATGAGAATATCTAGTGACCGCGTGTTTGACACTTACACCTTGATTGTCAGCAAACGTTCGTCCTTAATTGGGGATCATAACGGTGGCTTTTGAGGGGAAGCTAGAACACGTAAAGGAACAGAGATTATTCAAGATTAGTACTTACTCCTCCAGGCGATGGAGAGATACATTATCTGAGGCCATCTCATGTATTACTGATGTGACCCAATCGTCTGACCAGACACAGTGTGATTTATCACAAGGCAACCGGAATAGGGAATGAGAAAAGATGATGATATCGGTACGAGTTTATATGTGTTATGATCGAAGGGTTTGATCACACTAGAGCACATTGTCTCACCTCGTGATATCATTGGTATCGTATACGTAAGGGGATTAGCGTAATGAGAGACACAAAAGGTTCCATCATTTATTCGTGAACATGTAGGAGCCAGCGCGGCTGTCTAGATCCTAACGCTGGTTATTGTTAGGTAAGTATTCCGGACATATCTATGTGTTACCGAACCTTCTGGGTCACACGCTTAAGCTGTAGCCAATCTTTATTGAGAGAATTAAGATGTAGTATTAGTGGTTCTAAAAGTGGTCGGAGTCCCTCCGATGTCACAGGAACAACTCCGATGAGAATCATAGGTGTTCCGGTGAAGTTATCATGAGAGACATTTTATGTTGGTAAAAGGCTGAGAATCATGAGAGAGAAATATGGCAAACATGAGATGTTTTGGGATGCCGGGAAGTGTTTCCGACATCAGTGGATAGAGTCGATGATTTTATCAATAGAGTATATTTGGTTCCGGAAGAGTCTCAGAGGTTTGCCGGGAAGGGGGGAGTGCCGGAGGAGAGAGGGGGAGCGCCCTGCGTGCTGCGCCACACCTAATGTTGGCAGGCCGCATGGGCCCCACCTCCTAGACCGGCGCACCACATCCCCTCCTCTCTTTCCTTGTCCATTTTGGCGAAAACATAGAGTTCGAATTGGACAAGGAAAGAAATACTACACTATAACAAAGCTCGTGGGTTTCCGGCGATCTGCGCCGCTCTCGCCGTTTCGGCCTATCGCGTGGCGGCACGTCTGCGTGTTTAGTACACGTGTTGCGCGCCGATTGGATCTACCCGTCCGTTTGTCAGACTTTTTTTTGCTTCCTTCCTCCTTGTCGTGTATGTGGACGTGTGTTTCCCGGTTTGTTTCGCTTCTTCATGTGCTCTTCCTTCTTCCTGCGTCCGCTTACCCGGTGTGGCTGGTAGGGGCCGGTGCTTGCCGGTGGATCACCGGCTGGTTTACTCGTCCGTGTTGTGACCGGCTGCTCGGCTGTTTGCGCTCCCGGTTGCGCTCCTTCCTTTCCCGGTTTCCGCGCCTATTCCGCCTTCTTTGGCTCGTGTCTGGCTATTTGTCCTGTTAGGCACCGATCCTCCCACTGGGCGTGACGCCTCTCGTTTCTTGAGGTACATTCAGTTGTCTGGGGTGAGACGGGTTGCGTGGCTATTTGCGCTCCCGACTGTTCTTCTCCCCTTTCCTTGTTTTGTTATTTCATGGGTGTCTTATTAGTTGATGGTGACGTGCGTGTGGTTTCAGACGTCGTGGCCTTCCTTTCGTCTTTGCCTATTTGTCCTGTTAGGCGCATGTCAGGTCTCCAGGGGTGACGTCGCCGGTGGCTCTGACTGTTTCCCGCCTCCCCAGCCCCTCCCCCCCCGACCCTGCTGTTGTTGAGATAACGACTATTTGTCCCATCTGGGATTTTGTCTTACATGCTTGGCTGTACAGGAGACGACGTTATAATTTTGTTCATCCGGTGTGTTGCGTGTTCAGTTTCTTCGTCGGCTTCTATAGGCGACGCGTCACCGCTTCTAGCTTTGTTTTACGTGCGTGTCTTCTTTGTGCGCACGGCATCATTTCTACCTGGCTGATCGCCTCACTGCTTCTTTTATTGGTTAGCCGTTTTCTTGTTTCTCGTTCATCTTCGTTCTTGCTTGCTGCATCATGCGTCCTCCTCTCGGTTTCGGGCCACCCCGCTATTCTCCGCGATTGGCGCGGGCTCCGGCGAAATCTGATGTCGCCGGAGGGTTTGTTTCTATTCCCGGGGATTCTCGCTCGGTTCTACGCTCTTCTCCATGTCTGGGGCGGGTTCCGGTGGCACCTGACGGCGCTGATGCCTTCCGTCCTTCTCCTGCGGTTCCTCGCCCTTGCCCGCATACCGTGATGCATCCAGCGGCGTCCGATGGGGTACATGGGATACCACGCAGTTCCCCGCGCTTTGTCCGGCCATGGGTAGCACCCGCCATGGCTGACGATGCTGCGGCACCGTCGCTGGGTTCTGGGGGAGCCCTTCCTTCAACGGTCGTCGGTTCAGGTTTCGTCCATTTCTCTCGAGGCGCCCGCTTCTGCCGTGGGTGATCGCCGTCATGGTGTCGTCGGAGGGTTTCTTTTCAGTTCTGGGGATTCTTGCTTGGTTCCACGCTCTTCTCTCTGTCTGGTGCGGGTTCCGGTGGCGCCTGATGGCGTTTATGCCTTTCTTCCTTCTCCTGCGGTTCCTCGTCCTTGCCCGCAGTCTGTGATGCATTCGGCGGCGTCTGATGTGGTACATGGGCTGCCGCGCACTTCCCCGCGCTTCGTTCAGCCATCGGTAGCTCCCGCCATGGTTGAAGACGCTGCGGCGCCGTCGCTAGGTTCTGGGGGGCCCTTCGTTCGGCGGTCGTCGGTGCAGGTTCCGCCCGTTCCTGTCGAGGCGCCCGCTTCTGTCGTGGCTGATCGTCGTCGTGGTGTCACCGGAGGGTTTCTTCTTGTTTCTGGGGATTCGCGCTCGGTTCCACGCACTTCTCCGCGTCTGTCGCGGGTTCCGGTGGTGCCTGGTGGCGTTGATGCCCCTCATCCTTCTCCTGCGGTTTCTCGTCCTTGTCCACAGTCCGTGACGCATTGATTGGCGTCCGATGGTGTACATGGGATGTCGCGCGCTTCCCCGCGCTTCATCCGGCCATCGGTGGCTCCCGCCATGGTTGATGATGGGGCAGCGCCGTCGGTGGGTTCTGGGGGTCCCCTTTGTGCGGCGGCCGTCGGTGCAGGTTTCGTCTACTTCTGTTGAGGCGCCCGTTTCTGTCGTGGTTGATCATCGTCGTGATGTCACCGGAGGGCTTCGTTTTGTTTCTAGGGATTCTCGCTCAATTCCACCCTCTTCTCCGCGTCTGGCGCGGGTTCCGGTGGTGCCTGGTGACGTTGATGCCCTTCGTCCTTCTCCAGCGGTTCCTCGTCCTTGTCCACAGTCCGTGATGCATCCATCGGCGTCCGATGGGTTAAATGGGGTGCCGCGCACTTCCCCGCGCTTCGTTCGGCCATCGGTGGCTTCCACCATGGTTGATGACGCGGTGGCGCCGTCGGTGGATTCTGGGGTCCCTTCGTTCGACGGTCGTCGGTGCAGGTTCCGTCTGCTTCTGTTGAGGCGTTCGCTTCTGGCGTGGCTGATCGTCGTCGTAGTATTCGTCTTGGCAAATGGCCTCTGGATGCCGAGGAGGGTGTGTGTTTTTTTGTGCTTCTGATCGTATCGTTGGTCTGTTTCCTACGATCTGTTTACTTGGCTAACCCCTTTTTTTATGCAGCTTCGTTTCCTTCGTACTTCCTTCAGACCCTGGACGGTCCTCTCAGGTTTTGAGGTGTGCTGCAGGATCTGGTCGATATTCTGGTTAGTGCTTGGTTCTGTTTTTGTGCTCGTGTTTGTTTATTGGTCGGGTGTGCGCGAGTTTGTTTGTGCCATGTGTATAATGTTTGTTTTCATTTTCATCGTCCTGTATGCGCAGGTTCGGCTGTTTCCGCGTCTTCTTCGCCCTTCGATAGGTCTCCTGGTATTTTGCGCCGACGCGGTGGTTCTGCTAGACGTTCTGGTTAGTTGTTGTGTTCTTTCTTCGATTTCATTGGTTCTCTCTGGTCCTTGTCCATCTTTGACCTGTGTTGCTCGGTGTTTCTGCTGTAGGTGACGCTGCGGCGGGCATCCTCCCCTCTTTGTCCCGTCCGTCGCTGCCTGTTGGCGCTCCTCCGTCTTCCGTCTCGGTTGGTGACGAGGCTTCCCGGCGATTTCCTTGGCTGCTCCTCCTCCGCTTGTTATTCGCCCGGTTATGTTATCGACGTCACGAGTTTATTATATTTTGGTATTTTTGGATGTTAGTAGTGTTTTTTGCCCGATTTGGCTGACGCGCCTTGATTATTTTGTTCATGCTTTGTAGAGTGCGGGTTGCCTTACGTGCCCACCTCCCGCGTTGTTGCGAATCAGAGGAGGCACTGTCTCGTGCAGCGTCACCGTCGATGTGTGAAGCAAGGTACTATTCTTGAATGTGTTGGTGCCCGGTTGCTTCTCTCTTTATATTTTGTTACATGGTTGCCTGGGTTTGCTGGCGCGACGCGTGTTTATGTTGTTTGTTGCCTGCTGGTCGACTGGTTACGTTGTGTCCGGGGAAGGGTGCTCCTTGGTCTAGCCGCCTAGCGTACCGACTGCGGTATCTTGCCCGTGTCCTTGAATATCCTTTTCTTTTTTGTGGGTTTGCTGGCTGTCCATTCTGGGGTGGCTTGTGATTTTCCATTGCCGGGGTGTTGGGCGCTGTACGACGTTTCGATCTTGTTTGTTGTCTGTTGAGCGACCGGTTGCGTTGTATCTAGGGTAGTGTACTCTTTATTCTAGCCGCCTAGCTTACAGATTATGGTGTCTTGGCTGTGTCCTTGTCGACTGTTTTTTCTATGGTCTTGCTGGCTGTCTGTGCTAGGGCGGCCTGTGACCTCCCGTCGTCGTGGGTGTCGGGCATTCCATAGACGTTTGGTGTACAGGCTACGCGTGGTTTGGGATGGCGGAGGTCCCCGGGTACAACCGCGAATCTTGATTGTAGGGTTTAGGGTTTGGGATGGCTGAAATCGTCCGTCTTGTCTTGTGTGTTTACTTTTTTTTATGGCGGAGGTCTTCCGTCTTGTCTTGTTTTTTTTTTGCCTACTATTAATTTTCCTGGCGGTTATTGCTCTACTTATGCAGCTTCGAAGGTGCACGTTCGATTACCCTTGACGGAAGAGTTTATACGTACGCTAAAAGGTACAAAATGCTTTTCTCTCCTTTTCGTCCACTGTGGTTACTGTATCCATATGTATCTCACTGGGGGTGAATAGCTGGCGTTGTCTGACGCCTGTTTTCTGCAGCGGCTCTTCCTGGGCGATCCTATTATGGGCCTCCGCACCACACGTGTTTGCATTGCACTGCGTCTTTTTGGTTTCGGGAGAGGTGCAAGCGGCTTAGTACAAGGAAGCGTGTTGTCTAAAATGGGTGTTGTCGGGTAGGCAGGGTTTCTTTGCCTATTCCGTTGCCTTGGCCGTTTCCTCTGCGTGAGCTTATGAGGTTTGACGGTGGCCCCGCCTCGAAGAATTTTATGCGGTCTATTCGCCAGTATAATTCGATGTTTGCTTTTACATCACTTGGGGTACACGTGGATCGGTCGGTTAATATTGGCGGTGGTCCATATATTTTCAAGATATGTGGCACCGTGCATCATAAGATTGGCTCTTTGATTCCCGTTGACGGGGCTCGTCCGGAGTTTGCTCAGTTGTATGTCTACGATACTGCTCACGAGATTGATCACAGGATGGCACTCTTTCGTCGAGAGGTTGCACAGGAGGTGGAGGATCCTGATTCTTTGTCGTCTGTCGGGGTTCGTGCCGGCTCTTCTTCCGGCCGAGCTGTCCGGCGCCAGTCTCGCCTTTCTCGGCCAGCTGTTGAGCCTGAGAGGTGGATCGTTGAGTTGCTAAGGCGTATGCTCGACGACTGTGAGAATCCATTGGTTCGCCGCTTCTGTACGGCTAGCGAGAGGCTGTTTTCGCCTGAAACGCCTGAGGTGTCTATAAGATTATTTGGGCAAGAAGGCGCTGGTCATGATAGGCGGTACTCTCTTCCAACTGTTTCTGAGTTGGCTGCTCTTATTGTCGGGGATTTAACGGAGGATGCTTGCCGATTTGACGTTATCGTCCAGGCCAGAATGGGGTATCTAGAGCAAGTTTCTTCTCTGAACCCTTCTCTCATGTCTTTGCAGTACCCTTTGTTGTTTCCGTATGGAGATCGAGGGTTCCACGTCGGTATTAAGTACGTGCAGATCGAAGGTTTGCCTGCTGGTGTGAGGGACGAGGTCTCGATGTTAGAGTACTACTGCTATCAGTTTCATTACCGCATGAACGAGACGAATCCTTTCACGTGTTGTGGGCGGCTGTCTCAGCAGGCTATTGTTGATGCGTATTCTTGCGTGGAGTCTAATCGTCTCTTGTATCACCGCCTTAATCAGGATTCTCTGCGGCCAGAGACGTATCAAGGCATTGCTGATGCGGTTGGTGAGGGCAATTCCTCAGGGAAGAATCTGGGTGTTCAGTATATTTTGCACTCGAGTTTTACCGGTGGGCGGCGGTACATGGTTCTGAATTACCAGGATGGCATGGCTATATGCCGTCAGTTTGGTCCTCCTGATGTTTTCTGTACTTTCATGTGTAATCCGAAGTGGCAGGAGGTTGCTGATGTTCTTGCTATGGAACCCGGGCAGGGTTACTCGGACATGCCTGATATTATCACTCGTGTGTTTCGTATGAAGGCTGATGAGTTTATTGCTGATATTAAGCGTGGGTCTGCTTTTGGAGCTATAAATGCTTGTAAGTTTACTAGTTTGACATTTTTTTCTCTCTTGGACGGCTTGCGATTTCTGTGTCTGTTTCTTGCGCAGTTGATTTCATGTCCTATTTTTGGTGGTACAGATTTGTACGTCGTTGAGTTCCAGAAGAGAGATCTGATGCATATTCATGTTCTTGCTTGGTTAAAGGAGCAGACGAGGGATCCTTCCGGGAGCATGATCGATAGGTTCGTTTTGGCTGAGATACCAGATGTGCGCACTGACCCGCTTGGGTATGCACTTGTTGAGGAGTTCATGATGCATGGTTTGTGCGGTGATGATAACCCTCATTGCCCTTGTATGAAGGACAAGTGAAGTTCTAAGCGATACCCCAAGTCATTCAACGATGAGTCGTTTGTCGATGGGATGGGTTTCCCTGTATATCGGCGGCGGGACAACGGTCGTTATATTGTCAAGAACGGCGTTTGGATGGACAACCGTTCGGTTGTTCCATACAATCTGAAGTTGCTCAAGAAGTACCAGGGCCATCTTAATGTGGAGTGGTGTAACAAGTCTAACTTGTTAAAGTATTTGACTAAGGGTCATGATAAGGCTAGGGCTGGTTTTTTTCCTTCTAATGTTGGGACCGATTCTGTTCGTGCCGCCGGCATAGACGAGATAGACGAGTACACGAAGTGCAGGTGAGTTGGTCTTTTCTGTTTTTGTTCGGTTCTTGTTGCCTGCCTTGCTGCTTTCATTGTTCTCAGTCGATTTCTATGTAGGTATTTATGTGCGTGCGAGGCGTGTTGGCGAATGTTTGTTTTTGATATTCACGGTCGGGAGCTTGCAGTTGAGAGGTTGGTTGTTAATATGCCCAATCTGAACAGCGTTATATTCCATGAGGCCACGGACTTGGAAGATATTGTGTCGGATCCTCGGCGATATTGCACTATGCTCACTGAGTGGTTCACGGCTAATAGGCGGCACGCCTCTGCCCTTGAATTGACGTACGCTGAGTTCCCGACTAAGTGGACATGGGATTCGTCCGGGAAGGCTTGGAAGAAGAGGAAGTGTGCTTCTAAGTTTGGTCCTCCCGTTGGGCGCATCTATCATGTTCATCCTACCACTGGCGAGCTGTTCTATTTGCGTCTATTGCTAATGGTTGTGAAGGGCACGCGAGACTACGATGATCTGAGAGTGTACAATGGCAGGGTATATGATACTTTCAAGGAGGCTTGCCAGGCCAGAGGTTTGGTCGGTGATGATAACAAGTGGTTCATGCTGTTCGATGAGGCTATTGGGTGGGCGACGTCTTACCAACTTAGGTATCTTTTCATGACCGTTTTGATATTTTGTGGTGTGATTGATGGAAAGATGTTGCTTGAGAAGTATTGGACGTATGTCTGATGATATCTCTCTTCGCATCCGGAATCCTCTTGGTGATCTTGGGTGTGTCGTGCCATCGGACTATCTGTATGTTCAGCTGATACAAGACTTGACCCTGTTGTTTGGAAAGAACGGCCATTCGTTTGCGTCGTTCAATTTGACGACCGTGCCTATTCCATCCGGTCGTCTGTTGGGCAACCGTCTTATCTTGGAAGAGATGCAGTACGGCAGAAATAGCCTCAGAGAGCAGTCTCTCTCTTTACGTGGGAGGTTGAATGAGAACCAGTTGTCTATATATGAAGAGGTCATTGATTCCGTGTGTTCTCTGGAAGGGGCTGTTTATTTGTTTGTGGGCATGGCGGCACCGGTAAGACGTCCCTATGGAACGCTATTGTTACAGCTCTGAGGGCCGACGGTCTTATTGTTCTCGCTGTCGCTGTCGCTTCATCTGGTATTGCAGCCTTGTTCTTGCCGAGTGGTCGTACAGACCACTCGTGCTTCCGAATTCCGATCGAGATCGACGAGCGCATCATATGTAATATATCGCGGGGCACAAATCTTGCGGAGCTGATAGAGAAGTCTTCACTGGTTTTATGGGATGAGGCACCTATGACTAATCGTCGTTGTTTTGAGGCGTTGGATAGAAGTATGCGAGATATATTATCTACCGACGACGCGTCTCGGGTGCTCTGCCGTTTGGAGGTAAGACGGTTGTCTTCGGTGGAGATCTTAGGCAAGTGCTTCCTGTCGTCGAAGGTGGTAGTCGAGTTGAGATTGTTAGCTCCTCGTTGATCAAGTCTCCTCTCTGGCGGCACGTGAATGTGAGGTACCTCAGTGTGAATATGCGTCTTGTTAATCCCGTCTTGACGTCCTGGGGGAGAATAGAGCTGGCTGAATTTGCAGATTGGGTTCTTTCTATTGGGGATGGTACGCTGCCTTCTTTTGCTAAGGAAGGCGAGTCTTCTCCTTCCTGGATATCTATCCCCCCTGATCTGTTGCTTATGCCTGAGGCTGATAACTTATCCTCTATAATTGACTGCGTGTATGATGGCTTCCTTGATAACTACAATGACGGTGCGTACCTTGCACGTCGGGCTATTGTGTGCCCAAAAAATAATGTGGCAGATGATATTAATGAAGCTGTTTTGTTGAGGGTGCCGGGCGACGTTGTTGAGTACAGCAGTTGTGACAGTATCTGCAAGACTATGGACCACGTCGGCGACGCGGATTTGTTATACACGCCTGAGTTCATGCACTCTGTGAAGCTCAGTAATTTTCCCTGTCATCTTATACAGCTAAAGGTGGGGTTCCTATCATGCTTCTCCGGAATATAAATCAGTCGCTTGGGTTGTGTAATGGTACTCGCTTGATCGTGGCTCGCCTTGGCGAGTGGGTTTTGGAGGCTCGTATTATCACTGGTAGCCACGTGGGTGAGCTTGTTTGTATACCGAGGATTTTTTTGAACGCTTCAATCACGAAATGGCCTTTCACTCTTCAGCGTCGTGAATATCCCATCAGGCTGTGTTACGCCATGACGATTAACAAGAGCCAGGGGCAGACGCTGGACAAGGTTGGCATATATCTGTGTGACCCTGTTTTCTCACATGGTCAGCTATATGTTGCTATTTCAAGGGTTACTTCGAGGGGTGAGCTTAAATTGCTTATTGAGGACGACGAGGGACGTCCTATGTTCGAAACGAGGAACGTGGTGTATAGAGAAATCATTGACATGCTTTGAGGTACTGTGATTCCCCTAATTTTTTCGGGCAAAAATTCTTTTTGGGCAGCGTGTTTATTCTTTCTTGCACTTGGCTGTTTGGCAGACGCGAGGCATTTTCGTCGATGAGAATCATATGGATCTTGATCCTGCAGCAGTTGCTGGCCTGGTTACCGTGGAGGACGCTGCATGCCTGTGGGTTCGTGGTTGCACAGGGCTGTGGTTTGTCCGTCTTCTATAGGCGTGTGTTTCGGTGTCTTATTACTGCAACTAGGTATACTAGTCGTTAACCCGTGCGATGCACGGGGCTACTAACATACTATCATCTTAACTTTTTTTGTGAACATATTACAATACTACTTAAATATTATGCATGTGCTTTACACGTTGGGAAACTTCCGATTTAATTCCACCTTTCATGCCCAATAGACATGGTGAAAAATGGATACTTCTATACATCTTTGCATTATTGTTTTCATACATTCGGAATGCCAAACATTTTTTTTTCTCTAAGGTACTATGTTGCAGTAGAATTGTGGAGCGTTATAGCTTTAGGCGCACAACAATATAATTTAGTGCCTAATTTTAAAAACACATGGGTTCTTCTACATGTCAAAGGGCATCCGATAACTCCTACATTTATCTTTTTGTAAACACTAAAGCTGAGTTTACATATACATTTTAAATTTTGCTAGCTCAGCTTATAGTTGGGTGATGATTTGAATGAACTTAAGTATTATTTGTCTTGGATAACAATCAAAACTTGGCATTTGGTTAATGGGAAATTATGTCGACTTGTGCAGTGATGTCTTAAAGAATAGGACCGCCATTTTCTTAAAAATATGTAGCTCAACCCTAATGATCGAGTTAGCCAAACCTGATCATGAATCACTTATCTACAACAATCACATGCATGGTCCTTATAATAACGATTAGTGTTAGTTATTATTGAGGATTTTCCTCCCATTATGCATGGTTTACCATCCGACTGTTGGCTTATGTATGTACTGACATGTTAAAATTGAACTAAAGATGATGCTGGATAGTGGATATCAATAGTTGAACTTCATAAAAAAAGGAGTTATTTTGACGTAAAATCTGATACATAAGTCAGAAAAAGAAGCCCTAGTATCATTTAACTTTGAATGTTGGAACCATCTTGAAAGGTAAAACTGCAGAAGACACTCAAAATGATGAGCAATTAAAGTTTGTTTTCCCATAATTTCTAACCTGTAGGCCGCAGATAAAAGATTACCAAAACGATGTGTCAAAAGCCGTTATGTTCCTAATTTTTTCACCCAGGTGAATTCCATTTTTAACACTGTGACATGAGTTGCACAACATTTGTATCGAGTGGGGATTATAAATAGATTATTGCCCCATTAGTTCGCACCTTCTGGGCCATGCACAAGTACATGCCATCTCCCTATTTATAATCCGATACACGCAAGGGTTTGGAGCTGATACACGCAAGGGTTTGGAGCTCGCCGTCTTCGGTGTTGTCCGATCCCGCCCCTCTGGTGGCTGGCTGTTCTACGCAAGGGTTTGGTGCTCGCCGCTGCATTGGTGCGATCTCCGTTCGGCGCTGTGTTCCTCGGCTCCCTCTCCTTCGTGCTCGTCGACTGCTCGAGCCTCCGATCTTTCGTCTCCTGTTTCCCTAGCCGATGTCAAGCTCTGTGCTAGTTTTGGTGGTTTCTTCGCTGGTGGCCCGATCCTGCCTTCTGGCTGGCCGTTTTATGCAAGGATATGGTGCCCGGCGTAGTGTAGCCCCTTATGTTTTAGCTTGTCCTTGTTCTGCTCTGTGAGAGGCTCTCCTCAACACCTTGTATTCGACATTGTAAAACCTGAGCTTTGTTAATTTAAAGTTGGGCATTTATGCCTTTTATCTAATTTTTTTTTCTAACCACCAGGATTAACGTGAAGCCTCGTATGGGGCCTCCAATTAGTATATATATATATAAGATAAGATATAAGATACTCCCTCCGTTCCAAATTAGTTGACTTAGTTTTGTCCAAATACGGATGTATCTATACTTGTTTAGTGTCTAGATACATCCGTATTTAGACAAATCCAAGTCAAATAATTCGGAACGGAGGGAGTATAAGATAAGATTAGAGACGCCCTAGGATGGACAGAATGGACCAGGTACCGAGCACATAAACAGCCGAGAGAAATTGAACGTTTCCGGTCAGGACTTGGGACTTTTCCGAGAAGCGTACGCATTTCGGTGTCTTGGCACCGCACTGCCGCAGCCATTCCTGACAACCAAGTGCGCCAGCACCCATTTTGTTAAAGCTCAGCATGGATTCTGTAACCAGATGCGTGCATTCCTCACCACGCTTCGTGGTCGATTTCGTGTTTTAGTAGAAAATAAAGCACCGCAATTTTTCGCCGGGTTATAAAAAATGGAGTACCACTTATCAGAGCACGCAAACAGTAAATTTATTCAGCATCACTTGCGCTTGGTACAACACTCAACATGTGGTACTCCCTCCGATCCATATTAATGGTCTCAACATTGTCTAGATACGGATGCATCTAGTCTAAACACTTAACTAGATACATCCGTATCTAGATAAAGTTGAGTCCATTAATATAGATCGGAGGTAGTACATTTATTAAGCACACATTTGACGTACTCGGACACACTGAAACACACGTGACGTACTTGGATTTGGAGGCGTTCCAGGCGAGTACGGTGCGCAGGAACTCGAGCATCTTGTCGGCGTCGTCCGGCACGACGCCCTTGGCCGCCTCCGCCGCGCGGAACCGCTCCTCCCACTTCGCCAACAGCGGCGTCCGGGCCGGGTCGATCAGCCTGCGCCCGATCATCTTGTCGACGGCCCCGAACCAGCCGAGGTATCCCCCGAGCACGACGTCGACGAACCCGATGCCGTCGCCGCCGAAGAACGGCTTCTTCCCCTTGGAGCACTCCGCAAGGGCGCCCTCCAGAGTCTCCAGCGCCGCCACAGCGCGGGACACCGCCTCCGCCCTCTCCTCCTCCGTCCTGCACGTGAAGAGCATCCCTTGCCACGCCGACCCGACCTTTTCGTCGACGTAGGCCGCCCAGAAGCGGGCCACGGCGCGCTCGTAGGGGTCGGCCGGGAGCACGGATGGGACGCCGGTGCCGGACCAGACCTCGTCGATGTACTGCACGATGACCTGGGACTCATTGACGGGGCGGCCGGCGTGGAGGAGGACGGGCACGCTCTTGTGCACCGGGTTGGCGCCCAGGAGCAGCGCGCTCTTGCTGCCCAGGTTCTCCTCCACGTACTCGTACGGAAGCGACTTGAGGTTGAGGACGACGCGCACCCTGATCACGAACGGGCTTGTCCACACGCCCAGCAGCTTCAGCTTCTGCTCGCCGCCTCCTGCCATGGCCAACTCTTGTTTTAGCTTAGCTGATGGGCAACTCTTGCTTAATCTTGGGAAATTAAAAGGAGATGGATGCTCCTGTTGTGTCGACGCTCGGGTTGTGGTCTGATTATACGAGTCAGGCTGTGGGACTTATATATAGGAGCAGGGCAAGGGAACTTGTAGTGTTCATGTTGCATACTTGCATTGGAAGATTGGAAGTTGACAATAAGGGCAACTGGTTGTTTGACTAGTACCTGGACGTCTTTCATTGGCACGTACTCCCTCCGTTCTAATTTAATTGACTTGCTATCTATCAAATGTGGATGTATCTAGACATGTTACATGTATAGATACATCCGCATGTGGTGTATAGCAAGTCAATTAAATTGAAACGGAGAGAGTACATTTCAATGTTTGAAGGTTGGTGACTTGATGTCGTCAGCATCGACGTAGTAGTCGATGGTAAAGTCCATAAGATGACAATGTTTTTTTTGTCCTAAGAAAAGTAGCAGCCACCATTAAAAACACAAGAAAAAAGCGGAAATTCGCTTTGGCACCGGGGAGCATATGCTCCCGGTATTTTCAAAAAAAATTCAAAATTTGAAAACTTATCAAAAAATCTGAAAACAATCATGCACATACCTGACCATGGTACGCACCACCGTATTTTTTTTCGCGCCGAAATGACATCGTACGCGCCCTGTACAAAAATGACAAATACGGTGGTGCGTACCATGGTCAGGTATGTGCATGATTTTGTTCAGAATTTTTTGATAAGTTTTCAAATTTTGAATTTTTTTTGAAAATACCGGGAGCATATGCTCCCGGGAGCCAAAACGGCCTTCTCAGAAAAAAGGTGCTATGTAAAAGTTTGCCCATTTTCCCGGGCATCTTTTTGTTGACCCTTTAGTCCAGCACGTAGCTTAGTTTATGTCGCCACCTAGCCATTTCACTAGCATTGAATTAGTGCGCACATGATTCGTTATTTCCATTTATTTTCCTTCCTAAGAGCAACTCTATCAGATACTGGATAATCTCGTACCGGATACGAATTAGTGCGCACATGATTCGTTATTTCCATTTATTTTCCTTCCTAAGAGCAACTCTATCAGATACTGGATAATCTCGTACCGGCTAATCAATATCCGGCCAGATCATATACTGCTTATGAAACTGGATATTCAAACAGAAACTGAGATTGCAAGTTCGCGCGAGAAATCGACGAGGACAAATATGTATAAACAGTGCGATAGAACTGAAATTAAAGTGCAGACGAACAGAAACTAAACTGAAAATGAAACCCTAGATCTACGGCGAGCTTCCGGTGGCGAACTTCTATGGCGATCTTCTACGGCGAGCTTCTACGGCGGCGAGCTTCTACGGAGTCGTCGACCTCTGCGTCGACCTACGGCTCGACGTCGCGCTCGTCCTTCTCGGCGATGACGAGCAGCGCGCGCGAGCTCATGCTCGTCTACCGCCGCTATCAGGCGCTCGCCGGCACCAGGAGCTCCGGCCTCCAACGCCGCCGTCGCGTCCCTGACCTCCTCCTTGGCTCTGCGGACGCGCGACCGCGCCGGCAGAACTATTTCGTTGAAGCGGGCCTCCAGCAGATCCTCGGCGTCGTCCGCTGGCTCCCCCCTCTTACTCCTTCGGCTGCCGCTCGAGCTCCCCGCCTCCGCATCGTGCCTCCGCGGCGTTCGCGGCATCATGAGCTCCGCCCACCGGCGGTCCTTGTACGAGCCGCGCAAGCGGGAGGCATTCGAGCGACGCTCAGCCGCCTCCCGCGCCGCCTTCTCGGCCGCTCTCCTCGCCGTCTCGTCTTCTGGCGGCTCTCGCTCTCCTCCGCGGCCTCCACGACCGCCGGAGTTGCGCAGGGCCGAGCCCGCCATGGGTCTGGATTTTGGAAGAGGAGAGGAGGTGCGGCGCAGCGTCGATTGCTCGCCGGAGCTGGGAGAGGGATGCGGCGGAGCAATGCTGGGAGCGGGGGAGGGTGCGGTTTTGGTACCGAATCGACCCCTTCGCCCTGGCTATATACTGGTCGATGCGCCACTTATCCGGTGGCCCGGATAAAATTTTCCGGGCCGGTCTGTTTTGCTGTATCTGATCGGGCCGAAAAAACGGCCCTACCCCAAATCGGCCGGACTTTTCCGGGTCGAGGGGCTTATCCAACATCTGCTAGAGTTGCCCTAAGCTTCAAATTAGCCCCCGCGTCGTCTCTCTCAGAGGCTAGGGTGGGAACACCGGACGCGTCATCCGCTCTTCCACCTCGTCGCCGCCAGCACGGATCTCGGAACAAAGCCAATCGGACTCCAATGCCTGTTGTCGTTTGTCTTGGCCATGATTGGTTGCCGACGACATATGTGTGCCCCGTCGGCGGGCCATTGGAGCTGCATGGGTAGGGGTTGTTTGCCCTGCGGTGGATCTATGCGCAGTGCCATCACCCTTGTGTCAGGGAGGCCACCAAAAGAAGCCAGGGAACCGGGCAAACCCTATATATCGCCCTACGGCGACGCTACCTGCGCGCGTCGTCTGAAGGGGATGCGGGGGTGCGACGCTGGTGGGCCAGCCCGGCATGGCTTTTTTTTCATTTCTTTTCATTTTTTCGTTTTTTTCTTAGTTTACTTTTTTGTTTTTTTTGTTTCCTATCATATTTTATGAAAATTATCAAAATTTCGAAAAGTTTCAGATTTAAAAGACTGTTCGGTTCGGTTTTTTGAAAATTGTTCAAATTTCAAAATTGTTGAGATTTTAAACATTGTTCGGTTTTCAAATTTGTTCGGATTTGATTTTGTGTTCGGATTTGAAAATTTGTTCGGATTTGAAAATTGTTCAGATTTTAATAATTGTTCGGTTTTGAATTTTGTTCGGATTTGAGTTTTGTTCTCGGATTGAATTGTTCGGATTTGATTTTGTTTGGATTTGAAATTTGTTCGGATTTGAAATTTTTTCACATTTGAATCTTTTTCGGATTTGAAAATTGTTCAGTTTTGAAAATTGTTCGGATTTGAAATTTGTTCGGATTTTAAATTTATTCGGATTTATTTTTGTTTGGATTTGAAATTTGTTCAAATTTGAATTTTTTCAAATTAAAAAAAATGATTACAAGCGCTAAAGAAGAAAACGTACCGTTGTTTTATGTCGGGCTGGCCCACGAAGCAGCAGTCGCTGAGGCGACACTGTGAAGTTCGGTCGCCTTAAGGATACCTACAGACCTCCCGGGGAATCGTGTGCCCTCCTTGTCCCGAGCCACCCAGTTATGGACTTCACCTAGGGCATGTTTGGTTGCTCGCACCCTTTTTGGGCCTCCCGTCTCTGTGGCCCTAGCGGATCTGGCCCCAGAGAAACGTGGCCTGATCCATGTTGTGCAGCCCGTTTGGTTGTCTACATATCGTTTTTCTTTTTTGCGTATTTATTTCACATTTTCGTGTTTAGTTGCCTGCAAACTTGGCTTAGGGCTGTTTAGATGCAACACACATGTTTGGTTGCATGCATGTTTCGTCTTGTGCTCACCACTTTCAAAACTGGTGATCTTACCACCTCCTAACACACATGAACACAGCACAATCACAAGCAGCAATCAATTAGAGAGGTACCATAACACCAAGCATATATATACTAGCATGCTGGATGATCAAGTTCACTGAAATCTACTTAACTACATGATACCAGGGGAAAAAGCACCCTGATGAGCAAACAGGGGAAGCACACACACTGATCAAAACAAGTTCTGGGTTTTATAAGCCCGGGTTAATAGCTAGCAGGGGCATCCCATGCCCCTGATCAACACTAACAGGGCATCACATGCCCCTGATCAAAATGCAGTTTCTAAAAAGCACGCTAAAACTAGCCGTGCTCAGGACAAGCATAGGACCTGGCCGTCGAGTCCATGTTCTTATAGATGTCCATCTTGAAGCCTGTAACGGTGAGCTTGAAGACTAGGACGTCGTCCTCCAGGCTATACTTGTAGACGACATGACGAGGGGTTAACTCATCAAATCCCATGGTTAAGGACCTAGGGTTGAGATTACGAGGGAGAGAACGTGATAGAGCTGGTAGTTTCGTCGGCTGACAAGTAAAAGCAGGGATTTTACCCAGGTTCAGGCCTCCGGAGAGTAACACCCTACTTCCTGCTTGTCTGGTATTGATCTGGTGTGTATATGCGAGCTACAATGGGGTCCCGGTGAGATGTCGATCTCGCTAGGGTTTTGATGGTTCGAGTATTGCGTGTCCTGGATCGGCGGCCCTCCCAACCTTTATATAATAGGCTGGGTCTCGGGAGTTCGCAACCGACTCAGATTACATGTAAGGAAAGCCTAAACCGACTATGCCTATGTCTAATCTTGGAGGGTACTCCATCTTGTTGGGCCTTTCGTCATGGGCTTCATGTAGTCTCTTGATAGTTGGACCTTAGTCGACACGTGCACCAGGTACCCTTATGGTAGGGTACCCGAGATGTATAACCTTGTCAGTAGCCCCCGAGTACTTGTCTGACTCGAAGAATCGGGCATTGACTCGTTCGTAAGTGCACGTCATATGCTTTGTACTCGTATGTTGTAATTGGAATTCCTGTATGAATAGCACATGTTGGCTATGTCGAGTATTTCATCGACTTTGGTTTTTGCTTATGATAATCAAGGGATAATAGCTTAATAGGCCTGGTACACTCGACGGATCGGGACCGGTTAACTACACATTCGGGTAAAACCTTACGAGCTTTCAATCAAACTCGAGTCCCCGGACTCGGACTTGGAACAGACTGGTCAGACTCGACTAGGCCGCGGAGGTCTTACTAAATCGATCTGCAGTGTAACTTTAAAATTTACCCAACGCGACTGTCGGGATTTTTCATTATGTCTGCTGACATGGAAAGTATAAGGATTAACGTTGCTGGAACGGTCCTTAGCCCAGCTCGAAAGTTCGGCGGGTCTTACCTTTGCACTATGCATGCAGCATCCGAGATATTTGCGGCGGACGCAACTCGGGAATGTTTCGAGTATGATTTTGTATATGAACTGAGTCGAGCCTTTTGTCGGCTGATACTTTGTCGTTATTCTATCGGGTGCGCGACAGCGCTCCCGATGGGAGTAGCCACCGAGATTGTGCTTTATTGCTTGCAATGGAGGATAATCTCAAATCTTAAATATTTTCATCCAATATATTCTTAGTCGAATTTTTTTTGATACGCTCCCGATGGGAGTAATATGCCTTAGTGGAAGGAACGGTCGAGTGACCAATTTTTGACTTAACGTTGCTTTTTCACACCCGAACCAAGCAAGACAGTCGAGTGACCGATATGCATTGGGTGGACTCGAATGCTTTTCTGAACAGATCGCTTGCAATGACGTCAGGGAGGACGGCGTTGGCAGAATTTTTTACTAGCCATTTGCCCTCTGCACCGCCCCTGTTTCATCTTCTTCCTCGTGCTCCTCCTCCATTGTTCTTGTGCCAGAGCTTTGTGCGCGCCACCACCTTCCCATTGACGATGAAGAAGGTAGCGGGCAACAAGCGTTCTGCCGCGACTGCTGCTGCCGCGACCGATGCGGCGGCGGTGAAGGGGAAGAAGAGCGCGGCGAGCGCGTCTGCATCCGCCGCCGACCTGAAGAAAGGCGACGGAGATTGGGTGAAATCCACCATCAAGGATACGCACCTTGACAAGCTACGCGAGGAAGGGATGCTGCCACCCGCGGACCAGCTGTTCGTCCGCGCGCCTTCGCCCAAGGAGGTACTCCCTGAACCTCGCGCCAATGAGCGAGTTTGCTTTGCGGAGTTTTTGCCTCGGGGATTTGCGTTTCCCCTCCACGACTTTGTTCGTGGTTTGATGTATGCCTACGGGGTGCAAATCCATGATTTCACCCCGAACAGCATACTGCACATTGCCTGCTTCATGGTTTTGTGTGAGTGCTTCTTGAGGGTGTCCCCTAGCTGGGCTTTATGGAAGTCAATCTTCCTCGTCCGGCCGAACAACAGAGGCGGCCGCACCTATTCTGTTGGCGGCTGCGGGATTCAAGTACGCAGTGACACACGCTACTTCGCCCTGAAGCCAGTCGATTCGGCGCAAGGTTGGAGGAAGAGATGGTTCTACGTCCGCGTAGACCAGGAAGGAGTCCTAGAGTTTTCGACTGCCAAGTCTATTGTGAGGACAAATGCCTGGGACCATCAACTGACGAGTGCGGAGGAGGCGGAGGTGGCGCCCCTTTTAGGCAAGATTGACGAACTGCTTGACAGCTTGACTGGTGTGCACTTGATTGCCACCTTTGTGAAGATGCGAGTCTGGCCGCTCCGAGCCCGAGCCCACCCGATGTGGGCTTATGAAGGTGTGCTCGACTCCAGTCGAATGAGCACGGAGGAGCTGTCGAAGAACGAGCTGGTGGCACATGTGCGATCCATCACCAGCCTCAGGTCAAGCGACCCCTGCAACGTCGACTGCCCTGTCACTCCTTATGGGGCCAAAAAGCCTTTGGAAGAGGTTAGTGAACGATTGAGTTTATTATCTCATGGCTTTGTATTTTTATTGTGCATCTTTGCAACTTTCGACTGCTGTATTTGGTATGCTGGGCCATTCGACTGCGTCAACCCTTCCTCCTATTCCCGAAGATGGCCCAACTCATGAAACGGAGGTGCAAACGGTAGAAACGAAGGGAGGGGATGAATCGCCTCTACCTTCGGCTACCACATCTCCTAGGGAAGAGGTCGAAGAGGAAGAGGCAGAGGAAGTACAGGCTGAGGAACCCGCCACGACTGATCATGTGAGCGAGGTTCCCACTCGCAAGCGTCGTCGGGTGGCCCGAGGTTTGTCTTCTTCCACGAGCTCACCCGCGAAGGAGTTGGATGTGAAGGATGACGGAGACTCGGGCTCGTCCCCTTCTGCCACAGCTGCTCCTTTGAATGTGAGCCCGTTGAGCTCAGCTCCTCCTCCCAAGTCGGGTGAGGAGCTGCTTTTTGGAGGTCCAAATTTTAACAACCTCGACAGCGAGGAGGAAGAAGAGCACAGGTGTGCTCCTAAGGTTTTTGTACTAAGGTTTTTGCTGGTTAATATTTGTGCTTATGTTGTATTTCTTCTGTCACTCGCAGTGCTGAGACTGTGCGTCCTCTGACTCCTCCAGCCGACAGGATTTCGACCCCCGAGCACCCGGACGTCTCTCTTGTTGCTCCTGAGATCGTTCAATCAGTAGCCACGGCTACTGCCATTGAAACGGCCAAGGCTACGAGTGCTGCAACTCCGGAGGTCGGAACATCTGTTTCGAAGCCTACGCCCTGGACTGAACACGTAAGTGTCTTTTGCCGAGTCCTCATACGGTACTTGTTATGTATAACTTATGCTGGTTTCATGTGCTTGCAGCCTTACTACCTCAACTTGGTAGAATCGGGCAAATCTTTTGTCCAGATGGAGCAGGAGAGAAACACTTTACGCGCTGACCTGGAACAGCTCACCCGTAAGTGTATTCGCTGCCTCCGAAGCTCTTTTTTTGCTGTCTTTTACTTTACTGATTTTGAGTTATGCCTTCCGGATCCAGGTGACAAGAAATCTGCTGAGGATCGGGTGAAAGAGCTAGAGGATGCACTCGCCAAGCAGCGTGCTGAGTCGAAGAAGGCTTCAGATGATGCCAAGGACTCCACTGCCGCACGCGAGAAAGAGTATGCTGAGCGACTGGCTGGCCTTGCGCAGAATATGAGGGGTAAGTAACTATCTCTTTGCATGCTTCTCGTGTACCCGTTGGGTATTATGTTCTAATATTTGCTCTTTCTGGTATTTGTTGCAGAGGTGATTGGTGTGCCAGCACCTACTGACATGGTCAGTGAAGATTTATCACTCGACCAGGTCATAGGTAACCTTGGCGCTACATTTGTCCAGGCGAAGGACGCTCTTGCTAAGTCTACCAGCACCCTCGGCGCCGTGCACCAGAACGTGCTTCCACTGAAGGAGGTGCCGTCGACTGCTGATGGCTTCACTGACGTGGTTGGACCGGGGACCTCGACCATGGCGAGCTTTTCTCGCGCTCTCACGGTACACGGCTCGGAGTCCACCCTCAAGCTCATTTTGGGTCATGGAATAAAGGGTGACTTCGAAGCAGCCATGTCTGACTTCCCTCGAAGGCCCGGTGGGAAGCCTATGTCTCTGAAGGCCGTTAGCGAGCCAGCCGCTCGACTGGCCAACATCTTCATAGCCACTATGGAGCGCCGAGCGGAGGAAGTTGCCACCCGCGAGAGTAGGGCTAGGTCGGAGTCCGTGTCCGAGAGATAGGGTAGTCGAACCCTTACTTATGTTGTGTAATTAAGCTTGATGACAACGGGAGTATGCGTATGCTTTTGCTACACTTGTATGGATTTGGTTCCTTGTTGTGTTTTCGCCTGTAAGGCTATGTGTTGTTACTCGCCTGAGCTTTGCAATGCATCTCCCCTGTCTGACATGAGATTTTTATGATGTTTGGAATAGCCACGGGCAGCCGCTACTTCGGCTGGTTCGTCGCGACCTCGTGCTTCCACCCGATCTCGATCTCAAGTGGCGAATGATGCCACAGTAATGCGTTATATGAAAGCTCGAGTCGTGAAACTGGAGCAAGAGTTGAAGAGTGCCCAAAGCGAGCTGGATAGGATGAGGGCGAGGCCTGCTTTACCCACTCAGCAAGAGGAGTATGTGCTTGGCGAGATGGAGATCGTGAACAGACAATTCGAGTGTAAGCATGACTGCCTTGCTCTCAAGAGTTTCTAGCCTGTCCTTTTTGTTGATCCAACGTGCGTTGTTAAAGGCTTTGTTCCAGACTTCCAGGCGGAGCAAGCTCGTGTCGATGAGCAATTGAACAATGCGACTGACGAACCAACGACGGGCCGTCAGCATTTTCGCTTGGATAAGAATCGAGCGCGCATACTCGCAACTCCGAAGGATCGAGTGTGGCGGAGCACTCTACTGCTCGAGTTATGCAAGTCGGCCTTCAATCGCATCAACCAGACTCTTTTTCTGACGGGGCCGCAACCTCAAGGAATCCACGCGTTGCTCGGGCTTTTCTGGAGTGTAGTTCCTATTCGAGACTTTATCACCCAGAAGCTTGTGGATGGGGCCAACGCAACGATGGCGTATATCCGGAGTCAGCGTCCAAATATGCAGCTACATCCACCTGTGCCTGGATTGATTTTGTCACAGTCGCAACTTGACGGTACAGTCGAGTCTGCGAGGATGATGGTTGAGTGTTATCACGCTCAACTTATGGGCCCTGTTTTGCCAGTCAAGGACGAACCGGAAGATTAGGTTATTTCTGTATAGGGGACGGCCCCCGAGTGTAAATTTGCCACTTGTACGTAGTGTATATTTGTTTATGTGTATGTATGCAGCCCCCAAGTGTATCGAGTGGGGTTTATGAAAAACACTTAGAGTACGGAACATAAATTGCACAGCCCCCGAGTGTTCGAGTGAGGCTGTGAATTTTTGCGATATTTGAAGCTTCAACTCATGATTTTAGGCTCAGCCCCCGAGTAGTTGAGTGGGGTTGAGCAATTTTTCGTTTATGTATGATTTTTATGACCCAGCCGCCGAGTATTCGAGTGCGCCTGGGGTATTATGTTTGAAGAAGAAGGAGCGAAAGCTCATGCTTTGAGATAGCGCAACCCCCGAGTATTCGGGTGAGGCTAAGTTTGTGCGAATAAGCTATGCGAGTAGTAAGCAGGAAGAAATATGAGGAACCATTGATTATATTCCATTTTTGAATGTTAAGCTGCATGCCGCCTCATTAAAAACATTCCAGTCCCCGTAGGTACCCTGGTAAGGAAAAGAGCGCGTCTGAAACCTGCAGCCATCCGACATATGTGCCTATTACATTGGGTGACTGAGTGATGCATGTAAAATGCATACATGAACTTTGCATTATTTTACTTATATTCTAATCATATTTGCATCATATAAGGGTTATATCAATGTTTTATAATGATTTTGGGAATACTTCATAGTTTTCCCATTTATTTGGAATTAACCCTGTTTTCCAGAAAACGTCTTTTTTAGTGTTTCAGACTTTCCGGGAGCTTCGGGACTCCAAAAAGGGCAAGGTCAGAGAGCACGCTTCAGAATTTTCGAGACGAACACAATGGGTTCAAAATGAAGGCCAGAAGCCCAACCAGCTGGAAATGAGAGGGCCCCACGCGGCCTAAAATCTTGGCCGCGTGGGCCTACCTATTTTGGGCCTCGGAGCTCCGCCGCCGTTGATCTTTTCTCCACCGACCTAGTCGTGACCTAAAAACGCCTATAAAAATTGTCCCCCGACGTTCTCTGGAGGCAGCGCCGCACAAACACAGAAACACCGAAGCGGAGATCAGGAGCTGCAGATTGGAGGGGGAAAACTCCGGCGGGGCGCTGCCGGGGTGGTCTCCACCTTCTCCAACGACTTCTCCACCGTCTCCATGATGAAGGGGGAGTAGTCCACCCCCTGGATTTGGGTTTGTGGTGGTAACTTATGTATCTCTCCTCTCTTTGAGCTTCACTAATTAGTACCGTATGAGCTGCTGAACATGATTACGGTCATCTATGTAATTCCCATGGTGGATATTGTGGTGTGAGATAATATTTGTTATGCATTTACTGTTGTGTTGGATCTTTTATGACTTATCATACTTTGGAGATATTCTATGATGCATGTGATGGTTTGATTTATGCATAATGCCTTGTTTATCTTTATCATGAGGTGATTGACACCACCAAGTGTAGATAGATGAGAGAGATGTGGTCACACACACGAAATATAAATCATTGCACTAGTGTTTAGAATATTATCCATTATGAAGTATGATGTATGTGGGTACTGGGTGGCCAATGTGACAGAAGGCATAGGTATTGAGTGACACAGTACCGTCCAACATCCTTTATCTGGGGGTAAAAAGGGAGAAGTATGATGTGGGTGTGACAGCAACCACGCTAGCCTTATGAGGGTGACACTAGCAACACAAATGAGTATTTCTTTCAACTATGTGTTTTAGGACATGTAGCCGTTATAAAAGCAACCATTAAAACATGACAATTATGTGTACTTTATCTGTAACATGATAATCACCATAGATGAGAGAGAGAGAGGATTAAGTGAACCCATGAACCCATGTCCATTGTTCCTATAAGAGAAAACCTTTGTCTTGTCCTCTTGCATTGAAGAGGATTGGGACACTTTTACATTCTTGCTTGGTTACATTAAACTTTCATCCATCAAATCAACCACCTTGCTCCTTAAACTTGTTTAGTGCATAATCAACTAAAACTTGTGACACTTACTTCCACATTGAGAGGTGCTATAGTGATCCCCTGCTCTTGGGGGTAATCAAGTACTTTTTTGGCGTCGTTGCCGGGGAGCGTAGCGCTTAAGTTTCTATTCTTGTGTGCACTAGACTAAGCTTGGGGAAGTTTCTCTAACTTGTTTTATATCTTGCAATCATCTAAGCTTGGGGAGGTTCCTTTAAACTTGTCTGGGTGTAAGTTCTTCATTACTTTTGCTATGGGTTTTCTGTTTGATTATACACCTGAGGAACTTGCAACATTTACACTTGAGGAACTTGAAATATTACAAGAAGCTGATGATTTCTTTTCTCGAGCAAATGCTATTAAACGTAAAAAGTTAACTCTTGCTGCCACGGAAAGAACTAATATTTTGCAGGAAGAAGAGGACAAAAACCTAAGCTTGGGGATGCCCATGCAATCTCAAGAAGATGCTGAAAAAGAACAACTGGAGAATGAAGAGTTGGATCTCCCAACTTCACCATCAACATATGATAGTAACACTCAAACTCAAAAACCTTTTGCTGGTAAACTTATTGATAATAATAAGGAGTGTTGCTTAAATGTGCTATATGATAATGCTTTAGATGATGGTCCTATGCTTATTGATAATCCTACATGTTTGGAAGTTACTAAATTATGTGAGGATAAAAATGATATACTTGCTGCTCATGATAGTACTCTTACTCATGAGAGTCCTGCTATATTCTTGAATTCTCCTAACTACACCATAGAGGAGAAATTTGCTTATGTTGAGAAATACTTATGTGGATTGCAATTATCTTTAGTTCCAAATCTTTGTTGCAACCATGATATTAAACTTGATATTGATCTTAATAACTATTATGAGAGAGGAGGTTATGAGAACCCTCTTTATGCTACTAATAATTATGGGCTGCAAGTAACTTTTGTTAATATGCATTGGAAAACTTCATTCATATACAAAATGCCAATGCATAGAAAGAAGATTAGACTTCGTTGTTATTACCTTTGTGTTTTGTTTCTGTCTCTACCAGGTTTCAACTTGACTATTATCTTCATTGGCTTGAGAGCAACATGGGACCCTGGTATAGAGCATGGAACACTTCCCAAGGAAGAGGGGCACATCATTCAAGCTCCCTCATGAGCTTCATCTTCGATAAACAACAAGTAAGAAGCCTAGCTATATGGCTATAAAGAAAGCGCTTTGCGGGAGGCAACCCGGTTATTTTTGTGTGTGATTTTTCTTTGTGTCCTCTTGCTGTAACAAGAGACTTTATGCCTAGTTTAGTTTCTGGAGTTTTAAATAAAGTGCCAAGTTTTACCCTTTTTGGTTTGAAAAAGTTGCTTATAGCGTTCGGAGATTTTATTCCTGCACGGATCAGTGCACGGTATGATTTTTATTCTTATTATGTAACTCTGAATGAGCTCATATTTGAACTGTAGTTGCAACGTTTCATCCTCTGTATGCATGAATTTTTTCGGAATTTTTCGAGAAAGTTTGGTAGGGTAGAAAAATACGTTTTGCCTCTGCTGTTTTTCTAGACAGATTCTGTCCCATTTTGTTTGATACATGCTTTGAGCTTTTAAGTTGAATCTTTTTGATCCAATTGAGTTTATGAGTAGGCATACAACATTATACACTTTCTGGACATCTCATATGAATTTTTGTTCAAGGATTATATGCAGCAAGAAACCTATTTGTTTATCACTATTAATGCACCCCACAGAAAAGAAATGGGAGAAACAGTGTTTTGAAGTTTTTTCACAGGGATTGGAGGAGATGCACCAAGAGCTATCCAAGGATGGTGAAGACCATAAGCTTGGGGATGTGAAGACAACCCCACTGGACCTACACACTCTCGGTTTGCACACGTCCAACTTCTGTTTTTCGATCGAAACACTTTATCGCATAAACTTGGAGCGTCTTTTTGTTTTTGGTTCGATTTTTGTTTTGTGAGACCACCACAATATCATTTATATATGAGAGAGCTACTGGAAATATGGGTTGAAATATGTTGGATGCTTTTATAAGATTGGAAAAAGGGATGTTCGAGTTGATTTTTAATGATACATATAGTTGCATGATTCATGAGCTTGTTTATGAGTAATAGTTTGCAAATTCTTTTTGAAGAGCTATCACTTATTCATGTTTTGGTGCTGATTGTTATTTTACTTGGTTTAACATGGATTATTTAGTTCTATGGACACTCATGCATGCATCTAGATGGTCAACTTTCTCCCTTTTGCTAGCCCAAACATTCCAACAAGTTAAAACTTGTTTCCAACACCTTCAACCAAAGTTATTCCAGTGAGTCCACCATATCTACCTACTAGCTATATGCTATTCCGAGTATGTTCATCATGATATTTGTGTTATCTATACCTCTGAATGAAAATGATTATGTTATTGATTGCCATGGGAAAAGTTGGTTATATAGCTCTCACGAACTTGATGCACATTTTACTATCATTGCAATAAATAAAACATGACCCATTGTGATTAAGATTATGATGCTAGTGGCTTGATAAATGTTCGAGGTTGGGAGTTAGCCCATATGTGCTGTCACATGCAAAGCTTTCAACATGCTCCTTCATCTCATTTAGTTGATATCATGTACTTTTGTTTATGGATGCCTATCATGGTGAAATGAGTTGGAAATAAAGTAGTTTAAATGAGTTTGTATAAATGGTTAGAGAGACGTCTGGGCCGCTAATCTAAGCCATGCATCATTCATGGTGGAAATTTACTTACATGCTATGGTGAACCGTCTGTGATACACCTTATAATAAATAGCTATTCCAATGGTAAATAAAAAGGGTGTTGAGGTTGTTCATCTTGTTTGTTTGTCTTGTCATTTTGATATGGGCTTGTTCCATATCCTGGGACAAGAGGTACCCCAGTTGACGCTCTTGATGATACTATTATTACTTATAATGATATATAACTTGAACTTGCTTTGTTTCCTAAGTTGAGTAATCATGGTGTAGGTACTTGTATTCAAGGGGCATGAGACACCTAACCTTTACTTTGTCAAGCACACTACTCATATTTGCTCTCACATTAAACTATAATCATTCAAGATGCTATGATAGGGGAATGAGAGCTTGACACCAAGTATTACCACATTGTAATCATTAACTTAAGTAGAAGAGTTTGGAGGTTAGATGAAACTTATGCATGCTTTACCTCTACTCACTTATACATCTTTCCAAAGTGTCCACCTATCATATTCAGATTTTCATCATCACTCTATGACCAATGTAGGATGTCCATACTTATCATTATGCATACATGTGGTCCATACTACTATCGGTTATGTTACACTTTGTGAACTATCATTGAACATGCTTACATTGAATACTTGATATCACTTCATAAACTGTTTTGCATATTGCTACTCCTTTGAAGAATGAATCATTTGACTCTATGTAGCAGTAGCAATCATCTTTGATATCCATTGTTAGTATTAAATTGCAAAGTCCATGTTAGTTTTATCACCTTCATACTCGAGGACGAGTATAGGTTAAGCTGGGGATGTTGATGCATGTAAAATGCATACATGAACTTTGCATTATTTTACTTATATTCCAATCATATTTGCATCATATAAGGGTTATATCAATGTTTTATAATGATTTTGGGAATACTTCATAGTTTTCCCATTTATTTGGAATTAACCCTGTTTTCCAGAAAACGTCTTTTTTAGTGTTTCAGACTTTCCGGGAGCTTCGGGACTCCAAAAAGGGCAAGGTCAGAGAGCACGCTTCAGAATTTTCGAGACGAACGCAATGGGTTCAAAATGAAGGCCAGAAGCCCAACCAGCTGGAAATGAGAGGGCCCCACGCGGCCTAAAATCTTGGCCGCGTGGGCCTACCTATTTTGGGCCTCGGAGCTCCGCCGCCGTTGATCTTTTCTCCACCGACCTAGTCGTGACCTAAAAACGCCTATAAAAATTGTCCCCCGACGTTCTCTGGAGGCAGCGCCGCACAAACACAGAAACACCGAAACGGAGATCAGGAGCTGCAGATTGGAGGTGGAAAACTCCGGCGGGGCGCTGCCGGGGTGGTCTCCACCTTCTCCAACGACTTCTCCACCGTATCCATGATGAAGGGGGAGTAGTCCACCCCCTGGATTTGGGTTTGTGGTGGTAACTTATGTATCTCTCCTCTCTTTGAGCTTCACTAATTAGTACCGTATGAGCTGCTGAACATGATTACGGTCATCTATGTAATTCCCATGGTGGATATTGTGGTGTGAGATAATATTTGTTATGCATTTACTGTTGTGTTGGATCTTTTATGACTTGTCATACTTTGGAGATATTCTATGATGCATGTGATGGTTTGATTTATGCATAATGCCTTGTTTATCTTTATCATGAGGTGATTGACACCACCAAGTGTAGATAGATGAGAGAGATGTGGTCACACACACGAAATATAAATCATTGCACTAGTGTTTAGAATATTATCCATTATGAAGTATGATGTATGTGGGTACTGGGTGGCCAATGTGACAGAAGGCATAGGTATTGAGTGACACAGTACCGTCCAACATCCTTTATCTGGGGGTAAAAAGGGAGAAGTATGATGTGGGTGTGACAGCAACCACGCTAGCCTTATGAGGGTGACACTAGCAACACAAATGAGTATTTCTTTCAACTATGTGTTTTAGGACATGTAGCCGTTATAAAAGCTACCATTAAAACATGACAATTATGTGTACTTTATCTGTAACATGATAATCACCATAGATGAGAGAGAGAGAGGATTAAGTGAACCCATGAACCCATGTCCATTGTTCCTATAAGAGAAAACCTTTGTCTTGTCCTCTTGCATTGAAGAGGATTGGGACACTTTTACATTCTTGCTTGGTTACATTAAACTTTCATCCATCAAATCAACCACCTTGCTCCTTAAACTTGTTTAGTGCATAATCAACTAAAACTTATGACACTTTAGTTGTAGGGAATAGATAACTTTTCCTTCTTGCTCCTGCGGATCGATACCTTACTTCCACATTGAGAGGTGCTATAGTGATCCCCTGCTCTTGGGGGTAATTACTGAGCAATCTAAGCATAGAAACGGCGCAGCTGCGCAACATTCCAAGGATTGTGCGAGAGTTCGCCTGTCTTCGCGTGCTTCAGTCTGTATGCTCCACCACCAATGACCTCGGTGATGATGAAGGGTTCTTCCCATGGAGAAGCGAGTTTGTGCACCTTCTTTTGCTTCAGTCGAAGTACCAGGTCGCCAACCTCGAAGGACCTGGTGCGCAGTCAACGGCTGTGGTAGTTACGGAGGTCTTGCTGATAGACAGCTGTGCGTGCTAGCGCTGTATCGCGTGCTTATTTGAGCAAGTCGACTGCATCTTCGAGTGCTTCATCTGCATCTTCTTCGTTGTACGCATCGACTCTTGGTGCATTGAATCTTACATCTGATGGCAGGATTGCCTCTGCGCCGTAGACCATGAAAAATGGGGTGAACTGTGTTGAAGCGTTAGGAGTTGTGCGTAGGCTCCATATCACAGATGGGAGTTCTTCGACCCAAGCACCCGCGGCTCTTTTGAGTGGCACCAAAAGGCGTTTCTTGATTCCACTTGTCACGAGTCCATTGGCTTTTTCGACTTGGCCATTGGACGGCGGGTGTGCCACGGATGCGTAGTTGAGCGTGATGTCCAGCTCTTTGCAGAAGGATCGGAACTCTTCAGCCGTGAAGTTTGTGCCGTTATCAGTGACGATGCTGCTTGGTACACCGAATCGGTATATGATGGACTTTATGAAATTGACTGCTGTAGTGGCAGTCGAACTTGTGATAGGGACTGTTTCGATCCACTTGGTGAACTTGTCGGCCGCCACCAGAAGGTGAGTATGCCCTCCATGGGAGGATTTTTTGAGTGGCCCGACCATATAGAGCCCACACTAGGCGAAGGACCAGGCCAATGGTATCGTCTTCAACACTGATGCGGGTGCGTGCGACTTTGTGGCGAATTTTTGACAGCCGATGCACCTTTTGACTATTTCCTCCGCGTCTTTGAGTGCTGTGGGCCAGTAAAAGCCTGCGTGAAAGGCTTTGGCTACAAGTGATCGACTGCTGGCGTGATGCCCGCAGGTACCTGCATGAATATCACGAAGGATGGCCTGACCATCTTCGAATGCTATGCATCGTTGGAACATACCTGATACGCTGCGTTTGTATAGTTCGCCGTTGATGACGGTGTATACTTTAGATCTTCGGGTGACGCGTCTTGACTCTGTTATGTCTTCAGGTATCTCGCCGCGGAGTATGTATGCGAGGAAAGGTTGAGTCCAAGTTGGCTCGATGAGGAGTATCTCGACTGGCGGATCCTTTGTGCTAGGTGCTTTGCTCTTGGCTGGTGCGGCTGATGTAGGAGATATTCATTTTTGCTTGATGGGCCTGTGCTCGATGCGCTCCAGAAAGACACCAGGTGGAACTGGTGCTTTGGTCGCGCCAATGTTGGCTAGCTTATCTGCTTCTTCGTTGCTCTCGCGCCCTATGTGCCGCAACTCGCAGCCTTCGAAGCTGCCCTCCATTAGGTTGTACGGGTCACGATAGGCGATCATGTTGTCCGCGATGGCATCACAGGCCTTCATTGTTTGCTGCACCACCAGGTTCGATTCACCATAGATCATCAGTCGATTGCATCCGAGGGCTTTGGCCATCCGCATGCCATGGATCAGGGCCTCGTACTCAGCCTCGTTATTGGATGGTAACTCGAATCCCATCTGCAGGATATAGCGAAGCTTGTCGCCTTTTGGTGATATGAGGATGACCCCTGCGCCTGCGCCTTCGTTCTTCTTTGAGCCGTCGAAGTACATAGTCCATGAGTTGGACACATCTGGTGCTCCTGGCAACTGAGCTTCGATCCACTCGGTATGGAAGTCAGGTAAGACTTGTGCTTTGATGGCCTTCGGGTAATCATACTTGATATCTCATGGTCCTAGCTCGATGAGCCATTTGCGACTCGCCCAGTTGCGTTGGGATTTGTGAGGATGTCTCCGATCCCTGAGGTGCTAATTACAGTGATCGGGTGCCCGGCGAAGTAGTGCGTCAGCTTCCTTGAGGACATAAACACGGCGTAGGCCAGCTTTTGATAATGCGGGTACCGCTGCTTTGATATGCAGAGGACTTCACTCAAGTAGTAGACTGGGCGTTGTATGCTTTGGGCATGTCCCTCCTCCCTACGTTCGACTACCATTACGGTACTTACCACCCTATTTGTTGCGGAGACATACAGGTATAGTGACTCTCGTTCCTTTCGTGCGACGAGGATTGGAGGGCTTGTGAGGACTCGCTTGAGGTCCGTGAAGGCTGCCTCGGCTTCTGGTGTCCACTCGAATTTGTCTGCTTTCTTCATCAGCTGATAGAACGGGAGTGCTTTTTCGCTCAGTTTGTTGATGAATCGACTGAGTGTTGCCACTCGACCCACTAATTTTTGTACGTCATGGAGCTTTGAAGGCCTTTGCATTGTCAAGATGGCCTTTGCATTTTTGTACCCCAGGAGCTGCCCGGCTAGCACGCCGAACGTGCACTTCTTCGGGTTGAGCTTGATGTGGAAGCGTTTGAGGTTTGCGAACGTCTCTCGCAAGTCATCGAGTAGTGTGTTTTCCTCCCTTGTTGTGATGACAATGTCGTCTACGTGGACCTGGACGTTTCGCCCAATTTGCTTCTTGAGGCAATCTTGCATCATGCGCTGGTTGGATGCGCCTGCGTTCTTGAGCCCGAAAGGCATTGTTGTGTAGCAGTAGACCCCGAGTGGGGTTATGAACGCCGTTTTCTCTTCATCCTCTTCCTTCATCCTTATCTGGTGGTAACCTGAGTAAGCATCCAGGAAGGACAAGCGAGCGCACCCGGCGGTGGAGTCGACGATCTGGTCGATTCGAGGTAGTGGAAAGTGATCCTTTGGACAGCATTTATTGAGTGCTGTGAAATCTACGCACATCCGAAGGATATCTGTGTGCTTCTTCTCTACAAGTACGGGGTTAGCCACCCATTGTGATTTCTTGATTTCTCTGATGAAACCTGCTGCGAGTAGTCTGTCGACTTCGGCTTCGACTGCGGTTCTTTTCGGGTCGGATATGCGGCGCATTGTTTGCTTAACTGGTTTAGCATCTGGAAATAATTGGAGAGAGTGCTCGGCGAATTCACTGTGAATACCTGGCATGTCGGCTAGACACCACGCAAATATATTCCAGTTCTCACGGAGGAATTCGACGAGCGTGCTTTCCTATGCGATAGGCAAACTCGAAGAGACATTGACTGTCTTGGTCGGATCGGTCGGGTGCACCTGATGCGACCTTGTGTCATTGGTGGCATTGAATGCTCTGTCGACTGCCACCTTCTTGTGCTCCGGCATAAGTGTTCGGTCATTGGAGACCGCTAGATCAGCGAGTGTTGCTTCCATGCCTAACATCTCAGAGATTTTGCTAAACTCTCGGTCGCAAGAATCGGACTTTTGGAAGTTTCCTTTGACTGTAATTACTCCTTTTGGTCCAGGCATTTTCAGCTGGAGGTATGCGTAGTGCGGGACCGCCATGAATCGAGCGAACGTCGGGCGTCCAAGTATGGCGTGATATTGTGACTTCCAGTCGACAACTTCGAACTCAATCGACTCTGTCCTGAAGTGGTTTTTGTCCCCGAACGTAACGTCAAGTTGTATGGTGCCTTCTGAGCTTATTGCTTTGCCTAGGACGATACCGTGAAAGGTATTTGAGGATTTTGGCAGGTTTTCGACTGACCTGTATATTTTGCGGAGCGTATCCGCGAAGATAATGTTTATGCCGCTGCCACCATCCTTGAAGACCTTGGACATGGCGTAGCCTCCAATTTGGGGTCGAGTACCAGAGCAGAGTGCCCTGGGCGAACGACCGATGGTGGGTGGTCCTCTCTGCTGAAGCTTATTGCAGTTTCAGATCCCTTCAAGAATTCAGTTACGGCAGGAGGTGACATGACCGCCATATTTACTTGTCGAGTGCGACGTTTTTGCTCCCTGTTGGAAGGGCGACCTTTCTATATCATGTACATCTGCCCTTGAGGTGGAGGGTACTGAGGTTCGTCCACCCGAGGTACGGGTTATATGGCACCCACAATATTTCTGCCTGCGGCAGGCTGTGGTGGTGGAGGTGGTGCCATCAGAACAGGCACATTGTTTGGCTGAGGCACAGGTGCAGGTGCAGGTGCGTGTGCGGTTGTTGCCTTTCTGAGTTGCACGTATTCAGATGCTAGTTGGTCGAATTCTCTATAGTTTCTCATTGAGTGATTGGAGCGCAATTTTCCGTCTTCCCCCTTGTACAGGTGGAATCTGCAATCAGCATCCATCTTGTCATCGAATGATCGCTCGCTTTATGCGCCGGAGCACGACTTGCGCCAATCTTTCTTCTTGTAGCTGTCACTGCGTTGGTTGCGGTCTCGACTGTCCCGGCGATCATCTCGACTGTCCCGGCGATCTTCTCGACTGTCCCGGCGATCTTCTGACCGTCGGTCGCTTCTGTCTTGGTCATTGCGGGGTGTGGAGAATCCAGCCGCCATTAATTCGGGTCTGTCGTCGTCGTAGTGACGTTTTGAACGTTTGCGCCTCCGGTCGTCTCTGTACGAGTCCCTGCGGTGTCGAGTGCCGCTATCATGATTGTCACAGGGTGAGGACCCGCGTGTGGTGCGCGCCATGTCTTCTCCGTCTGCCCACTCAGTCGCGATCTTAAGGAGGTTAGCCACAGAGGTTGGCTTTTGGCGACCAAGTGCTTCTTTGAAATCTCGCCTTGCGAGGCCCATGATGAAAGCATCCATGGCCATATCTTCTGTAATTACTCCAACTGAGTTGCGTATCTCAGTCCATCGTCGGATGTATGACTTCAACGTTTCGTCTGACCGTTGAACGCAGGCTCGCAGTTCTTCGAACGTTTTTGGTCGCTCACATAGAGGCTCGAAGTTTTTGATGAAGTCTGTGCGGAAGTGATCCCACGAGTCGTATGTTGATGGAGGTAGAGCCTTGAGCCAGTCGCGGGCTGTGCCTTCGAGCATGAGTCGTATGTATTGCATGGCTGTGATATTCGTGCCTCGCTGGCACGCGACAGCCAGTCTATTGTCTTCCAGCCATCCTGAAGGTTCTTGTCTACCCGTGTATTTGGGCTGTTCAGATGTGAGTTTGAACCCTTTGGGCATCCGGGTCTCGCGGACGCGTCGAGTGAAGCACAGTGCTCCATGTGGCTCAGGCTCCTGATCAGAGTACGAGTCGCTACTGTAAGATCTGCGTGATCTGCTCCTGGACCTGCGCCGACGTGAGCCGCTTCTTTCCTTCGAGTGGTGGCGGCGACCACTGCGATTATGTTCTTCACGACGCGTTGATGATCCCGAAGAGCAAGTCTTGATGCCTGCACAAATAACGGGATTTAGTTTGAGACTCCAAGTGCAGAGTGTATAGTATAGTGGAAGACAGTTTTCCCCACGAGGGGTGACTCGAGGGTTTAATATCGAACTCTCGGGAATCTGAAGTGGTAGATTTATCTTCTTATCCTTCTTTTGGTTACCTACAAAACAAGGTTAGATGTTTTGGTCCTCAACCTCACCTGTGGTTGTCAAGCACAAGGTGTAAGAATGATATCAGGATAGTTATGCAATGCAAACAGGAAATAAATATGCAATGATGGTGGATGCAATGGTAAATGATATTTTTGGGTTTTTAAATGATGTATGCAAGATGAAAAGTATTTTTGTATTTTCGGATTTAATGATGGCTGAAAATATAAAAGTGGTATATGGTGTTGGAAAGATGTTTCTTATGTTTAAAAATGGACTGGGGTTCATGGTTTCACAAATGCACTCTCTCTTTATAAAGTGGTAGACAATGGAAGACACAAAGTTAACATATGAGATTGCAACACAGGGTTTGATAACAAGTTACTTAGATATATGGGCATCACGTCCTAACATAGAGATCTTTTGGTTATTAACCTCTCTTATACTCCACCAAGATGCGAACTAAATCATAACACCTCAGTAATTAAGATAACTCATAGTATAGCAATAAGTATCATGACATGAAGTGAAAATAAGAACATGCTAGATCTAGTCATGGAGTAGTGGCAATGGTCACACCCACATCTCCGGTAGCATGGTATTTTAGTTTATCCCTAGTGAGGTAACAAAGTAAGGTAAAGATACCAAAGTGGATCGCAGAACTTTCTCTCACGTTCACTGCACTAGCCACACCCCGTTACTCCAACTAATGCACACGTTCCCCCTCACACGCTCTCATAAACATGCTTGATCAAAACAAGTAGACAAGAACGGGGTACATAATATGCATCTATACTCATAACTGAAACAAACATTGCAATCTCAAACATATATTAACTCATAAAGATCCACCACAAAGGTATTACAACGGTGACCGGAATCATGTTCAGCAGCTCATACGGTACTAATTAGTGAAGCTCAAGAGAGGAGAGATACATAAGTTACTTCCACAAACCCATAGTCCAGAGGTGGACTACTCCCTCTTCATCATGGAGACGGTGGAGAAGTCGATGGAGAAGGTGGAGACCACGCCGGCAGCGCCCCGCCGGAGTTTTCCCCCTCCAATCTGCAGCTCCTGATCTCCGTTTCGGTGTTTCTGTGTTTCTGCGGCGCTCTTTCCAGAGAACGACGGGGGACCTTTTTTATAGCCGTTTTTAGGTCAAGACGAAGGCGGTGGAGCGAAGATCGACGGCAACGGAGCCACGAGGCCCAAACAGGTGGGTCCCACGCGGCCACAGTAACTGGCCGCGTGGGCCAGGCCCGTTTGGCCCTCGGGTCTCCGTTTGCTTGCTTCCTTTTTCCATAGGTCTTCTTCCTTCCAAATATTGACGCCCGTAAATTTCCAGGTGATTTCGTTGACGTTTGGGTCCCTGAAACATTAAAATACAAAACTAGGGTTTTCTGCCTGTGCAGGGTTAATTCCAAATAAATGGGAAAACTATGAAGTATTCCCAAAATCATGATAAAACATTGATATAACCCTTATATGATGCAAATATGATTGGAATATAAGCAATTAAAGTGCAAAGTTCATGTATGCATTTTACATGCATCACGCGTGTCTACTATGGCACGGTCTCGACTCCCTCCTGGAGTTTTTGGGATTTGGCGTATGGCCTTTGCCGCTAAGGCGAGTGATTTGATCTGTTGGCGATGTAGTTTTGCATTAGGGTCATCAGCTGGAGGCTTGATTGTCTCTAGGTATGCTGCAGCGGTAAAGAGAGCACCCGCAGCTGTTTTGGGTACTGGCACTCCCTCCTCGTCGAATGTCATGAAAGAGTGGCCTAAGTTGCGGGTGAGTGCTGCCCTCTCATCTTCCGCGAGGCGTGATAGTCTTGATCTGGGTCTTGTGTCTGCTCGCCCAGTGGAGCTCAGGGAGAGCTGTCTTCTTCGTGCACTCGACAAGCTAGTCTGCTTTTTACGTTCTTCGAGTGTTGCTCTGATCTGCTGCAGTCGAAGTGATTCCTGCCAGTTGAAGTACTGGAAGGTCAACATCTCCTCTCGTGTTGCGTCTGCTGGCATCATTGTGCACTCCTTGATGACTTTATCTGCTTTTGCTGCCATCTCAGCGGTAATTGTGAGATTTGTGACTCCATCCGGCATAGTAACTGTGCACAGGAATTCTGTAGGCCTGCGACTGGCCGCAGCATCAGATGATTCTGCGGTGAAGGCAATGAAGACCTGCTGGGGTATCACCCGAGGGTATGTGTATGTGTTTTTGAGTCCCGTCATGGACTCGACGTCTTCATCAAGGCTCATGTCGGAGTCGATATGCCCGTCGAGTGGTCCGTCTGGACAGATCTCGCTGTCGATGTCTTCATCGCCTATGCTCATCTCGGTGTCGGCGAAGTTGTTATGGATCTCGAAGTCGAGGTTGTTGTTGGTGCAGATCTCGGAGTCGACGTTGTTGTCGATATGAGTTTCGGGCTCATCGAAGTCACTGAGGGAGATCCCGCAGTCGAAGCTATCCTCGAGTGGAAGATCGAACTCTGGATCGTTTGTGCGGTATGCTGATTCAGCCTCCTCACCTTGGAGTTCTTTCGCAATGAACTCGTTGATCTCTCGAGTGGACATGGTTGTTGCAGACGAGCAGGCTTGGAGGATCGACGATGGTATGAACGCAGTCAATGGATCCGCAGTCAAAGGAGCCACAACCGATGGAGCCTCGGGTGCGGAAGTCGCGAGTTGGCGTGGATCTGTCAAGTCCTGCATACCAAGCTTGTTTACGAAAAAATTGAACGAACCAACGGTTAAACCCAAACCTGACTCGAGATCAGCGAACGCCTCCTGAAATTCTGGCGAGTGCGGCTCAAAGTTCATCAGAGGATCTGATGTGCTTTTTGCAGGTGAAGTTGGCGTGCTGTCGTTTGTCGAGTGAGTCGGCGAGTTGCCGTGTGCCGGCCGAGTCGGCGAGTTCTGGTTTGTTGATGCAGCCGGCGAGTTGCCGTTTGTAGATGTGATCGGCGAGTCGCCGTTTTCCGATGGAACCGAAGAAACCGTGAGTCCAGCACTATTCTTTCCCACAGACGGCGCTAATTGATGAGGGGTTAACTCATCAAATCCCATGGTTAAGGACCTAGGGTTGAGATTACGAGGGAGAGAACGTGGTAGAGCTGGTAGTTTCGTCGGCTGACAAGCAAAAGCAGGAATTTTACCCAGGTTCAGGCCTCCGGAGAGTAACACCCTACTTCCTGCTTGTCTGGTATTGATCTGGTGTGTATATGTGAGCAACAATGGGTCCCGGCGAGATGTCGATCTCGCTAGGGTTTTGGTGGTTCGAGTATTGCGTGTCCTGGATCGGCGGCCCTCCCAACCTTTATATAATAGGCTGGGTCTCAGGAGTTCGCAACCGACTCAGATTACATGTAAGGAAAGCCTAAACCGACTATGCCTATGTCTAATCTTGGAGGGTACTCCATCTTGTTGGGCCTTTCGTCATGGGCTTCATGTAGGCTCTTGATAGTTGGACCTTAGTCGACACGTGCACCAGGTACCCTTATGGTAGGGTACCCGAGATTTATATCCTTGTCACGACATCTGGCCAGTTCCTCCCGATCACGATCTCGCCATTGTTCTTGTAGTATTGGAGCTGAACATGCTCGTCGCAGAACTTGCAGGCGCTGATCGCAATGCAGCGATGAAAGGATCGTATGACACCTAGAGGGGGGGGGGTGAATAGGTGCTACTTCAATTTTAGGACTTTTCAAATTAGGCTTGACACAAAAGGTAAATTCTCTAGATATGCAACTAAGGTGAATTTACCTATATGACAAGCAGCAACTAAACAAGATACACGAAGTAAAGACTATAAACAAGGATAGAATAACCGAAGTGAAAGCACGCGGAGACACGGATGTAATCCCGAGTTCCTCCTTTTTAGGGGAGTACGTCTCGTTGGAGAGGTGTGAGCTACCACAAAGGTCAAAACTCAACCGCCACAAAGGCGGATGCACCTTCTTCTCCGATGAACCGCACCACAAAGGTTTGGTTCACCTTCCACTATCGGAATCCTTCAAGGCGGAATCCGGAGCCCTTACAACAATGATCCGGGACACAACCCACAAGAGGATTGGGGGCTCCCGAACAGCTACAAATCTGTCACAAAGACAACAAGTGAGTACAATAAGAAGATAGGTTTTCCTAATGGAAATCCTAGCCAAGGGGCCCTCAAGTGAATGAGAGGGAAATGAAGAACGGCTTGGTGAAGATGTAGATCCGGGTCTTCTCCTTCAATCCTCCAATGATCAACAAGTTTGGGTGGACGGATTGGGAGATCTAGTGATTCTTGAGCTTGCAATAATGGAGACTTCAAGTTTGGGCGAGCTAGCTGGCTGGAGGTAGGTGGAGGGGTATTTATACCCCTCCAGAAAAACTAGCCGTTTCTGTCCACTTGGGCCGGAGACTCCGGGGTACTCCGGGGTCACTCCGGACCCGATACCGCAGCTGCCGTCGCTTGGTCACTTCACTTCAAAACTTTGTCTGGGGCGGAGATCCGGACCGGAGGTGCGGAGACTCCGGTCGGGCGGAGACTCCGGGGTTACTCCGGGGTAACTCCGGACCCCTATACCGTAGCTGTCGTCGAAAGTGTCAAAGCCTGAGAGGCCGGAGACTCCGGCCCCTGAGCCCCTGAGGACCGGAGACTCCGGACTGGGCAAGCAAATGCAGACTTCTTTTTCCTGTCAAGTGTTTCGATGCAACGTGCAAATATATCTTTTGACTCCTGCACCACTTAACATCACTTAGATATATCCTAGTGTTGTTGCCTAACACACAAAAACTAGGGATATAAAATATGCCCTTTCAATCTCCCCCTTTTTGGTGTTAGATGACAACACTCGGATTTGCAATAAAGCACACAACAAATATCGACATGTTCCACAAAGGATTCGAGAGGCTCCCCCTACATGTGTGCATACAAGTAGTTTGCATTTGAATACAAATGCTCAACATGTAGAGGAGAGACAACTCACAAGAAATATTGAACATGATAAATTTCATAAACAAGGACATATCAAGATAATGGTTTGAGAGGAAAGGAACATACCTTGTGCATAATATTGTAGAATATAAACCAATGCACAAAAATATATCATCACAAAGATAGATACCATCTCAACCATAGATAGAATGAAATATCCATAAGTTCCACACAGACGGAATAAAACATAGTCTCATACGAATAAAAAGCAAATAAGTTCAACAACAAAGATAAAAGGACACAAGCTTCAAAGAAATGATAAACGAGCATGCTTGTGTCCGACCCATGCAAATCCCACGAGAGAACCTAGTAGAACTACTTCTCCCCCTTTGGCATCGAAACGCCAAAAAGGGAAAAGAGCGATGCTAACGAAACCCAAGGCGATCACTCGTCGTCTTCATCATAGTCGTCATCACCATCCCCACTTTCAGCATCATGATCATCTCCACTTGCTTCACCACTTGCTTCTCACTTTCGTCTTCCTCATCACTTTCTTCTTCATAGCGCATAGGAGCCTTTCCGGTGTTGCGAGAAGAGGTAGGCATGGAGGTCACATCATCATAATCATTCCAAGGAAAGATATCCACATTCCACTTCTCAAGAGGAATAGTTGCTTCGGATGGCGGAGTTTCGGGTTCATCTTCTTGGCGAGGAGGAGTGGTGCCACCATTGTTGATTTTGCGCAATTCCTTCATCATGGGCTTGGTTGGACAAGATCTTCTTGTTGGTAACATAGGTTTGATGGTTTTCCTTGTGCACCGCAACACCCATGCACATCATAGCCCTTTTCCACCACGAAAATTCTTCATCTCATTGTTGACTCTTTCCTTGCCACCATGAGCCCAAGAGGGTGGAGTGGCATTTTTCCTTCTTGCCCTAGGCGCTTCTTGCGCCTCTACCTCTTGATAAGTGGCTTGAGCAAGATGATGGGAGCACTTGAAGGTAACCATAGGTGTGTTTCTTGAAACGGGATTGATCGAGTTTGGGAATCTTTTTGAGGATGAGCTTCATGACATAGGGAGCATACATAGGATTCTTCCTCTCATAAATAGCAATGTTGATCTCACACCGGATATAGTCCATGACATCAATCTCAACCCCTTGGCAATCCGGTCCGGCAAGGTATGTCGTGTGGCAATGATGCATGAGGTTGACAAGAGCTCCACGGATAGCATCCGTATTCCCGGCTTGAGGTGCAATGCTCCAACGAAACATGCGAATCAAAATGTTGTAGATGGGCTTGAGACCTTTGGTGGTAGCAATGGCACCATCTTTGGCAGCAAGAGGGGCGAGGAGCTTCTTATCATAGGCCACTCCTTCAACATGCATTCTTCGACCAACGGAAATGTTCACACCTTTGAACATATCCCAAAGCTTCTCCGAATTCTGAAAAGTGTGCACTAACTTTGAGAGGCCCCGTCATCCAAGTCATTTTGGTGTCCTCCTCATCTCCAAGCACAAGAGTGGCAAAAAACTGTTGCACCATCTCAATATCATAATCTTGTTGGAGGGAAATGAGGTGCTCAAGACCAATCTTTCTAGCAACCCAAATTGCTTCCTTAAAGTAATCCTTCTTGGCCAACACTTCAAACTGCAAAGGTTTTTGTGGACACACAAGGGCTTTTGGGTCCAAATTTGCATAGAGTTCCTTCATAATGAGCTCTTGCTCCCTTCTCCAAAAGTGACCATCGGTTGAATTGTTGGGCATGTCATAGAAATTCTGTGCCCTCATGGATCGGAACTCCTCCTTGTTCAAGTCCTTCAAAGTGGTGATGTTGTCAAACTTAGCCTTCTTGGCCCTTTCTTCTCGAAGGAGGTTAGCCTCTTGCCTAGCCCGAGTAGCCTCAGCAGCCTTTTGCTTCTTTAGGTCACCACTCTGCACATGCTTGTCTTCTCATCATAGACCAAGTAGTCTCGACCTTGAAGCTTCTTCTTCTTCTTCTTGATATTCGAGGATGAGGATGAAGCACCGGGGTACCTTTTGTTAGCTGTGAAACAGGAGTAGATAGGTAGCATTGAGATAAGCATACATGTCCATGGAATCAAAAGAGAGAAACAGTTGGAGAAATTTTCTTCAGAGATGATCTGGACCGGAGTCTCCGGTCTCAGGGGGCGGAGTCTCCGGTCAGGGGGACCGGAATCTCCGGCCTGAGACAGGAACTTCCAACCTAGGTCAAATCTGAACGAAAAATCGACACCAACAATTTCCTAGAGAGTACATTGCCATCCTAAAGGTTCTACACCAAGAATTTCAACAAGAACTACTCTCAAAACTAGATCTAGGAAGAATCCTAGAGGAAGAGAGAGAGAGTGGTACCCGTGTCCTTCATGGTGAGATTCAAACGGAGGGGAGGAAGATCCCCGACGCTTGGGAGGTGGAGGAGCCGGTGGCACGGCGGATTCCGGCGGCGGGGAGCGGCCGGAGGCGAGCTTGGAGCACGGCGGCGACTGGGGAGTGGTTGGGGACGGGGGTGTATGAGGAGTTGTGTTCACAGCTCCCCACCCCGTGCCCTTAAGGAACCCAGTGAAACGACCGGGTCCGGAGTCTCCGGCCTGAGCCGGAGTTTTCCAGGTTTAGGGCGGAGACTCTGGACAGACCGGAGTCTCCGGTGTTGCACACCGGAGTCTCCGGACCCAAAGCTCCAAAACTGCCAGAATTTTGTGGGAGACATGTATGTTGCAAGAGGAGCATGTTTTTAGGTAGGAAAGGCTTAGGATGAGAACAAAGTCACTGATGGTGGGATACGCACTTGGAAGTTGCAAGATCAAATATAAAAGCCAATTTCCAAGTGTTTCTCCCAAAGACAAAATAAAAGGTCTAGAAAACCCAAATAAAACCAATAAGCCCAAATAAGATCCAACTCCTCACAAAGAGGAGGGCGGTGGCCTAGGCCACCATGTATGAGTGTGTGGTGTGACACCGCGAAGATGTATCTTGGGTTCACGGCCACTACTCGTCATTTAAGCTCACAATTCATGAAATGAAAATATAGAGACAAAATGAGTCTTACTATCGGCATAATGGGGGGAGGGATAGTCCAATGGATTAGGACCGCACTCCCCCTATGTCCATGCCTACACCTAAACCAAATAATAGTCAAAATATAGGTGTGTATGCAAGATGGTCAAGTCAAGCTCCTAGAATCCACGATATTTAGCTCATGCCTCAAGAAGGTGAATCTTGCTTCATCAAGTGGCTTCGTGAATATGTCGGCAAGTTGATCTTTGGTTGGAATATAGCCAAGCTCAATATCACCACGAGCAATATGATCCCGAATAAAATGATGACGAATCTCAATATGCTTCGTTCTTGAGTGTTGCACCGGATTGTGGCCAATCTTGATAGCACTTTCATTGTCACACAAAAGAGGCACTTTGTCACAATTGACACCGTATTCCTTTAAAGTTTGCCTCATCCATAACAATTGAGTGCATGCACTAGCGGCCGCCACATACTCGGCTTCGGCGGAGGATAGAGATATGCAATTTTGCTTCTTAGAAGACCAACTCACCAAGGACCTACCAAGAAATTGGCATGCCCCGGAAGTTGATTTCCTATCATCCTTGCAACCGGCCCAATCCGAATCCGTGTACCCGGCAAGAGAGAAATTAGTGCCCTTTGGGTACCACAAACCAAACCTTGGGGTATCAACCAAATATCGAAGGATTCTATTGACCGCCACCATGTGGCTTTCTTTAGGAGCGGCTTGATACCTTGCACACACCCCTACACTCAACACAATATCGGGTCTAGATGCACAAAGATAAAGCAAAGAACCAATCATAGAGCGATAAAGTTTTTGATCAACATCGATACCGTCGGGTTAAGTTCAAGATGGCATTTGGTGTCCATGGGAAACCGCTTGCCCTTAGCATTGTGCATATTGAACCTCTTGAGCATGTCTTGGGTATATTTGGTTTGAGAGATGAAAGTCCCTTCATTCAATTGCTTGATCTCAAAACCGAGAAAGAACTTCAATTCGCCCATCATAGACATCTCGAACCTATCGGTCATAAGCTTTGAAAATTCATCATTGAAAGCTTTGTTAGATGAGCCAAATATAATATCATCAACATAAAGTTGGCATATGAAAAGCTCCCCTTTGACCCTCTTGGTAAAGAGAGTGGGATCGATTTGCCCCAATTCAAATCCACGGTCTAGCAATAGCTCTCTTAGGTGCTCATACCAAGCACGAGGTGCTTGTTTGAGACCATAGAGCGCCTTATCAAGCTTGTAGACATGGTTAGGGAATTTAGGGTCCTCGAAACCCGGTGGTTGCTTAACATATACCAACTCCTTTAAAGGACCATTAAGAAAGCACTTTTCACATCCATTTGTTGCAATTTAAAGTTATGATGTGATGCATATGCAAGAAGGATACGGATGGACTCAAGGCGAGCCACGGGTGCATAAGTCTCTCCAAAATCAATGCCTTCAACTTGAGAGTACCCTTGTGCAACCAATCTTGCCTTGTTCCTCACAACCATTCCATGCTCATCTTGCTTGTTCTTGAATATCCACTTTGTGCCTATAACATTGCGGCAATCTTTTGGCTTCTCAACTAGATTCCACACTTTGTTGCGCTTGAAGTTATTGAGTTCATCATGCATAGCTTCTAACCAATCCGGATCTTCAAGAGCTTCAAACACTTTCTTTGGTTCCACCATGGAAATATGAGCTTGATGTTCACTAAAGTTTGCCAATTGCCTTCTTGTGGTAACACCCTTCTTGTGGTCACCAAGGATGTTTCTAGATGTGACTCTTTTTTAAAGTCTTTACAATTCTTGCTTTACGACGGGCTTCGATATCTCTATTGCATCTTGGAGGTATCTCTTGATCATCTTGATCATTTGAGTCCCCGTCTTGACCGGAATGTTGACCTTGATCATCTTGAAGCACATCTTCAACAAAGAAGGAGAGGGTTGATCTTGGTCATGACCTTGGCTAGCATCAACAATAGGAGAACTTGGTTCTTGCATAGCAACTTGGTCAACATGAGGAGGGTCTTGAACTTGTTCTTGGGTGGTGCATCATTTGCTTCCATGATAGGCGCCGTTTCAACTTGTGATGAAGAGGCCTCCACTTGAATGGAGCTTGGACTTGCTTGAGGAGACTCGTAATGAATCTCAACGGGACGATGGAAACCAATGCCCATTCTTCTTATAGCATCTTGAGGCTCTTCATTATCTACATCACAAACATGAAATTGCGCCACTTGGGAGCCGTCATTCTCATCGAACCTCACATCACAAGATTCTATGACTTTCCCAACGGTTTGTCATAGACTCTATAGGTGTGAGATTCGGCACCGTACCCAACAAAAACACCCTCTAAAGCTTTAGATTCAAATTTAGACAAACGAACACTTTTGTTCTTATAGAAACACTTACAACCAAATACTCGGTAGTAGGAGACATTGGGCTTGTTGCCGGTGAGCATCTCATAAGATGTAAACTTCTTGCCAACTCGAAAGAATAGCCGGTTAGATGAGTGACACGCCGTGGAGATAGCCTCGGCCCATAAGAATAGCGGAGACTTAAACTCCGCCAACATAGACCTTGCCATATCCATGAGAGTCCGGTTCTTCCTTTCGGCTACACCATTTTGTTGAGGGGTATATGCAGCGGAATATTGATGACGAATCCCCTCTTCACTAAGAAACTCATTTAAGGTGTAGTTCTTGAACTCGGAGCCATTATCACTCCTAATGACCAAAATAGGGACATTGTGTTGGCGTTGAACTTCATTGGAAAAGTCGATGACGGCTTGTTGGGTCTCATCCTTCGTCTTGAAGAAATAAACCCAAGTAAATCTTGAATAGTCATCAACAATCACCAAACAATATTTCTTCCCACCAAGACTAGGTTGAGGCACGGCACCAAAGAGATCAACATGAAGAAGTTCCAATATCCTCTTTGATGAAATGATGGTCTTGCTTGGATGGGGAGAATCATGCATCTTTCCTTCAACACAAGCCCTACAAAGACGATCTCTAGAAAAAGAAACATTGTCTTTTAGTCCAAGAATGTGGCCACCCTTGTGAAGACTTTGCAAAGTTCTCATGTTGACATGGGACAAGCGGCGATGCCACAACCATCCCACGTCGGCCTTTCCGAATAGGCATATTGCTTGAGTGTTGGTAGACCCCGAAAAGTCCACCACGAACAACTCATTTTCAACATACCCAACGAACATGACCTTTAGAGTCTTGCTCCTCAAGAGTACCACCATATCAATAGTAAAATGGACATCAAAATTCATCTTATTAAGTGCACGAACGGACATAAGATTGTAACCGAGGGACTCGACAAGCATGACATTTACAAGGGTGATATCCTTTGCAACTACCACCTTGCCGAGACCCGTTACCTCCGCTTTTGATTTATCACCATAGGAGACGGATGCTTGATTTATATTTGGTCCCAACTCCGTCATGATCTCTTGCTTCCGGTCATATGACTAGTGCATCCACTATCAACCACCCATTTAGACCCACCGGAAGCATAGTCCTACAAGAAATCATTGCTTGGTTTTAGGTACCCATTTCTCAATGGGTCCTCTTTTGTTAGCAACAAGGGTCTTAGGAACCCAAATAGAGTAAGCAATGTAACCATCATAAGGACCAACATATTTTGCATAAACATCCCCATAGTAATCAACATAAAGAAAGTAGTTGGGATTGTTATGCCCCGCAAAGTCACTACGAGTGGTCTTGCCCCTAGTGGCATTACCACCCGCAATGGAGTCTTGGCTTGTGCGGGCTTGGCATTGGTGTTGCTCTTCTTCTTCTTTGCCTTGGCCACATAACCAAGGCCCTCCTTCCCTTTGTGTGGCTTTTGCTCAAAAATTTGAGCAACAACCTTTTCTTTACCTTTAGGAATAGAGGTCTTGGCACTAGTGGCCTTGGCAAGCTCAACCTTCAACCTAGCATTTTCCTCAATAACATTTGCATGATCACAAGAGGGAGTAGAGGTGCTAGGTGAGTTAGATTTGGAAAGTTGAGTTTGAAGTTGCTCATGAGACTTGACTAGAAGAGAGTGGGTACTTTCCAAGGCCTTGTGAGCCTTGTTAAGTTTCTCCACATCCTCAAGGAGTCTAGCATTAGCAACCACAAACTCGGCTTTCTCCTTTTTAATCACTTTATATTTAGCAAAGACATGATCTCTATCCTTAATGATTTTAGCAATTATTTCATCATTTTTATCATCAAGAGACTCAATTCTTTCCTCAAGAGAGGTTCTATATTCACTCTCTTCTTCAAGAGAAGCATTCAAGGATTCTATGGAAGCATTCAAGGATGCTATGGTGAGAGAATCCTCTCTCTCAATTTTTCCCTTGTCATCAAGGATTTCTTCGGCCGCATCAAGTTGTCTCAAGAGAGACTCAACATATGCCTTAGCTTCACCTTGCAAGTTAGCCACAATAGTATCGGAAGCAACAAGTTCTTTCTTAATCACAAGACTAGTTTTATCATCTATTTCATGCATAGTCTTGGGAGTAGAAGATGATACCTCGGTGACGGAAGCCATGAGGCAACGAGCGGTGTTGATGGAGAGGTTCTCATTGGGGGATTCGAAGAGAGAAGGAGGTGGAGTTGATACAATGGCCAAAGCGGCCACCTCACGAGTGGGTTCTTCTTCTTCTTCGGAATCCTCGGAAGGATACTCTTCTTGAGTCAACAACACAATTCTTGGTGCTTTCTTGAAGAATGGCTTCCTCTTGACAAAAGGCTTCTTTTGTATCATTTTGATTCGCCCTTGAGGACAAGCCTTCCACCGTTTTGCTCTCTATTCTCATAAGGACAATCCTTGATGAAGTGATGCTTGTTATGACAATTGTAGCAAGTCTTTATCCTATTAGCAAACTCCTTCTTCCCGCTTGGATTGTTTGCATGATCAACTTGAGCCTTTGCCTTGGCCGGGTCACGCCAAAAGTCCTTGTTGCAAGAGCTATGTGACCATGGAGGGCTTGTTCAAGTTCATCGGGAGGAAGGTTGTTCGGGCATGCTTCAACTTCATCATGTTCATCAAGGCACACAACCTTGGCCTTCAAAGCAAGAGAGGGACCTTGCTTCATTCCCATGGCCCTAGCACGGTTGTCTAGAGCATTCTTGGTGGCAACTTGGAGGCTTGTATCTCTTGCATAACTTCATTGGATGTCATCTCAAGGTAGTTGAATTTTCCTTGAAGGGCCTTCAAGTCAACGGGCTCGAAGGGCATGAGAGCATTCACATACTTCCTCTTGATCCAAGCATCATCCACATAGGTTGCCCCAACATTGAAAAGGCTTGGGCAAGAATCTTGCATACATCTCTTCATGAGTTTCACTATCAAGCATGTAGAAGCCTTCGACTTCATTGTTCAAAGCATCAAATCTATTCCTCTTCATGCTTTCATTTCCAAGAAATGCCACCTCAAGGCACTCCCAAGCTTCTTTGGCGGTGGAGACGTTTTGAATGTGATGAAGACCACTTTCTCCAACGGCAAGTTCAATCATGTGGAGAGCGGAAGCATTGAGTTGTTTCTCGGCCACCTCTCTTCTTGTCAAGTTGTTAGGATTCACGGCCTTGTATCCCTCTTGAATGATCCTCCAAAGCTCGATAGAGGAACTGTTGATATGAGATTTCATTAAGTGTTGCCAAGTAGCAAAAGCTAATGCATTAAGTTTAGGAGGTGGACCCAAAGGGTTTATGCGAGTATGATGGATAGGTGGGTCGGGAGAGTACACAAAGGGAACCCCATGGTACTCCGGCTTCCCACCTTCGGGAGTGGTGGTGAGTGGAAGATTTCTTAGGGTCGGTTTCTTTATCTTCAACCCCTTTCTTTTCCCTCCTCGGTTCACCGTCATGGGAGGTAGCGGAGTCATCTAGTGGGGTGGTCTCCTTAGGAACCTTGCCACTTGCGAGTTGTGTGATCAACTCACGCATCTCGGCAAATTTGGTATCCATGGACGATATCAAAGATGTCTCCATCATTTGAGATCGGCCATGGATGCCGTAGTGGCTTGGTCATCCAGGGATCACCATCACTTCGTGTCATACTTCTCTTAGGCGGTTAAGCCCAACAAGAGAGCCGAGGCTCTGATACCAATTGAAAGGATCGTATGACACCTAGAGGGGGGGGGGTGAATAGGTGCTACTTCAATTTTAGTACTTTTTCAAATTAGGCTTGACACAAAAGGTAAATTCTCTAGATATGCAACTAAGGTGAATTTACCTATATGACAAGCTAGCAACTAAACAAGATACACGAAGTAAAGACTAAAACAAGGATAGAAGTAACCGAAGTGAAAGCACGCGGAGACACGGATGTAATCCCGAGTTCCTCCTTTTTAGGGGAGTACGTCTCGTTGGAGAGGTGTGAGCTACCACAAAGGTCAAAACTCAACCGCCACAAAGGCGGTGCACCTTCTTCTCCGATGAACCGCACCACAAAGGTTTGGTTCACCTTCCACTATCGGAATCCTTCAAGGCGGAATCCGGAGCCCTTACAACAACGATCCGGGGCACAACCCACAAGAGGATTGGGGGCTCCCGAACAGCTACAAATCTGTCACAAAGACAACAAGTGAGTACAATAAGAAGCTAGGTTTTCCTAATGGAAATCCTAGCCAAGGGGCCCTCAAGTGAATGAGGGGGAAATGAAGAACGGCTTGGTGAAGATGTAGATCCGGGCCTTCTCCTTCAATCCTCCAAGATCAACGAGTTTGGGTGGAGGGATTGGGAGATCTAGTGATTCTTGAGCTTGCAATAATGGAGACTTCAAGTTTGGGCGAGCTAGCTGGCTGGAGGTAGGTGGAGGGGTATTTATACCCCTCCAGAAAAACTAGCCGTTTCTGTCCACTTGGGCCGGAGACTCCGGACTGGAAGTCCGGAGACTCCGGGCTGACCGGAGACTCCGGGGGTACTCCGGGGTCACTCCGGACCCTATACCGCAGCTGCCGTCGCTTGGTCACTTCGCTTCAAAACTTGTCTGGGGGCGGAGTCCGGACCGGAGGTGCGGAGACTCCGGTG